>JAYKAV010002799.1:1048081-1148914 GCA_035582835.1 Phoebastria nigripes
GCGAGTTTTCCTACTCGTGCCCTCCCGATTCTCTCCCCCATCCCACTGGAGCAGGGGGGTGAGCGAGCAGCAGGGCACGGGAGGCCGAAAAGTCCCCGGTGCAAGCACCACCCAGCAACACCCAAAACATCAATGGGCCATCAACGCTCCTATTATACCAAACCCAAAACACAGCACACCCCCAGCTACTGGGAAGAAAGTGAACTCTGTCCCAGCCCGAACTAGGACACCTCCGCGGTCGTTTTGGCCATGGGTGTTCAGGTGTGCTCAGCCACCGCCACTATCAACAGGAAGGATTTAAGGTACGGCCCAAAGCTTAACTTCAGTGTAATAATCTTGCATAATAAGACTTTTTTTTTTTTAAATTATTAATTCAATAAACACATTTGGTGCTGATTCAGGGGAGAATCATATTTATACAGTTTGAAATATGTTCTGAATTACAAACCACTATGGAAGTGAATGCGGCAGAGGGCTCATTCACTGAAGAAATTGCACCAATTTGGTTAAATCATTTTCCACTGAGGTTTATACGGTTTCTGTGCGTAAGCTCTACAACATCGGTGGCTCAATTTCTTCCTCTCTGATGGTCACAGACCCTGCAAGCCAGAAGGGTAAGGAAGGAGGTGGACTTAAATTGTTCTGTGTGAGACTTCTTTGCTCTGAGCATGGCTTTATTGTTCTTGCAGAAGAAAGAATGTGCCAAGGCATTTAATGCTGTTGGGAATAAGATGTAACTGAGAAGAACCAAACTGCCATTGGGGAAAATAGATTCTCATGATGTATTTCCAACCACATCAGCAGTTATTTTTACATTACTTTGCAACTATTTGCCAAAAAATTGATGTTGAAACTTCTGTTTCTTTAAGTTTTTATTCTTAAACAGGAATTGTAAGGTTAGAAGTGATTATAAAATCACATAAGATTTTACTGTTTGCCTACTTCACGGTGAGCTTTAAGCAAATTTCAGAGGCTTATATGTAGAAATACTTTTTTTTTTTGCTCCTTGGTGTCAGGCCAGGGTCTAAGTCAACCTGCGTCCTTCTTCCCTGAATACAATTAGATTTAATAGGGCTCAGGAGGCAAACCATAGTTAGCGTTGAGGAACAAGTTCTGCACAATGATGGTCTTTGTAGCTCTTAGATTTTAAATTTCACGTAGCTCAACGTATGTGTACTTTGTGAGAGGTTTCAAAGGATCTAAGTGAATCAGTTTTATTAGATGAGACACCAAAAAATGACAAAGGCCTCTTTGCTTATCATGAAACAACTTACAGGCCCTGCAGGTAGTTTCGGTATACAGCTGATGTAGCTGAACTGGAATCTGAGTAACTCATTGCATCAGACACCTTATCTTGCTTTTTAAAAATTTGTTCCCAAGTTACAAGAGAACTGAAATTGCAGATTCTGTCTTTCTGGCAGTTATTTTATGATGGAATATTGCAAATGTTTCCTTTAGCTTCTCTCTGTGTGCACTTCACATCTGCGATTGACTTAAATAGTGTGGCACTTTCAGAATATGAAATTAGGTAAAACTCAGTGGGCACTGATCTCTAAATGTTCATTTTTCTTGTGGATCTGATCAGCATAGTAAGATTCTTTCCAGTGTTCTCCAAAGATTTCTATAATTCAGCAAACAACCACAGCATGTTTCTTTGTGGACTGTAGTAAAATCTGCCCAGATGAATTCACAGAGAGGTTTTTGTATTTTTGTAATGAGTCGTTTCCCAAAATTGTACCATTTAAGGTAAGTCCATTTAGCTGTAGTTTCACAAGAAGGGGAGAGTGATGTTTTTGAGACCTGTGGAGTTATTCTGCATGTTCTGAATCTTAAAAGCAAGAGCTCTTGAACCGTCTTTTCTTCCGTGATGAGGTGTAATGCCTCTAAGACATAATCCATGCTGTCTTCAGTGCTGCTAGTAAAAGTGTTTCTCGTTTTGTTCATCTTTAAAGTACAGACAAGACATTCCCACTCTGATTTGAACTCTTAGGTGAATTATGATTACAGCATGATACCGAAATTCTGTACCTTTATAATATGGGTCCCATATAGACTTCTTAAAAGTATTAGGCAGCTCCTGACCATTACTGGCATGAGCACTAAGTAGTACTAATTCAGGGGAAAAAAAAGAGTCCATCTTGAAGTATCTTGACGCTCTCCGCTTGGCATCTGTATTGCTGTATTTATCAAGAGGGAGCCAATGAAAAGGAATCTCTGCTAATTTAGAGTGTACATTTCTCAGGAAACAGATAAATTTTTTTCTGCATGGTTTCACCCTGGGGCCTGGTTTTGCTGTAATATAAATGACTTTTCTGGAAAAGGGCAATTTTTTACTTTAAATTGGGTATGTTGAGACCATAAAACTGTGAACCCAAATGTAGAGGTGAGTATGAGGCAACTTTAAACCTTTGCTTCACCTTTGATATTTAGAAATTTTGCCTGAAGAAATCAAGGAACAGAAAACGTAGTTATCACGACCTCACAGTACAGCAGACAGGGAAGTTGTTGGTAACATGGCTTCATTTCTGAAACTTTGAGAACATTTCTACCTCTAATCAGGTTGAAAGGTCAGAACTATGGAGGTAGTTACAACACTGAAAATAGGCTTGTGTTAACACAGGTTTTTATTGTTAGTAAAAGGAATTTTGAGCCAGGAAACACAGTCGCATGCTGAAATAACTTTAATATTCAAAGCATCAATTGAGAAACATGAACCTGATTTTTTGACAAATCCTAAGGAAAAGAAACTTACTAAATAACTCCGAACCAGTTATTCCGACATGTACATCCGTCCACAGGAATAGGSATTCAGGTCCTTGGGACCACAGTCCTTTCTCAACAAGTGACAAATTAAAATATTCAGCTTCCTTCTGTCATCAAGATGCGCCTGAGTTGTCAGTGAAGGGCCCYGTGAGCATCACCTTGGAAGCGTTTTTGAAGACTTGGAATTTGTTGAATGTGCCTTAGCGGTATGTGTTGTTTGCTTTTGCCTACTCAGGCTGTTTCTTTAAAGAGCTTCAAATGACCGTGTCCATCCTAATGTTCTCCAAGCTGCATTTTAATTCTCTTTGTATTTGTCAGCACCTTTCAAGTGCCTGGGAGATTGTGTTACTGTTGATTGGAACTGGATGATGTTCTGTTTATAAGCTTATAATGTATGTGTACTTTCTATTGTGTAGGTGCTTGATTTCTACAGAAGTGACTGTATACAGGGAAATATTAGTGCTTTTAAGAAATATTCTGCTAGTGCCCTGAAAGTGTTGCTGCTAGTGATTCTCCTCTCATGTAGACCAATGTGAAAGTCACCTCAAGACCCATTAAAACTTCTCAGCCGTGGATTCGAGGACATAGAGCATACCTGGGTGAAGGAAGAACCACAGGGTTCGCCTGCCAGGCAGTTTGCATGGGGCACGCTGGCTGTTTCTGTACTGTGTGGTGCACTGGATTTGCATTTACCTCTGCAAAATGGATTTGCACGTAATGATTACATTCAATGCTGCAGACCAAATCGCGTGCGTTAATTGCATCATAACTCTGTATGACTCTGGGCTGTTTGATTTAATCCCATGTTTTTATTAAGAATAAAGTGAGCGTATAGAATATGTTGAATTCAAGTTGCAGCCCCCAGCAGATCTGGCTACTCATGGCGAAAGTAATCCTGGAGAGTATTTGACTGAAGAACTGATTAAAATATTTACATGTTCATTTTCTCTGCATTGTGGAGCAATGAAAACAAGGTGAGTCACCTCAGAGCTGAGTTCATAATTATAGTGATGGCGGATGCTCATCATTTAATGAGCTGAGGAACAGCCAGTTGGTGCCTATTCTTACCTTTCACATTAAAACAACCAAACCACAAAATCCTGAAGTGGCTGTGTCCCTCAGCTGGGCTTTTCCTCTCTAACCGGGAGTCTGGGAGTTAAAATTACAGTGCAGCTGCCTTACAAAACTCAGGGCATTCCTGAACAATTCATTCGAATAGTGAAACTATATTTTTCAAGAAACACCGTTTCAGCTCTGGGGTGGGTTACAGCACACTTCTGTGGCCTTGTGGCTTTGTCTTGATCCTGTCCGAGAGGTGCTTCTGCGTTCTCAGAGGATTGCTGGAGCAAGGTACTGCTGCTGCTGCTCACAGTTCACCAGCTCTCAGACGCTGCTGCTGCATTTCTAACCCAGAGCAGCAGCTCCCGTGTCCTTTCGTTRTGTATAGACTCTTAATTTTTGTCTCCTCATTTTGTTTATACGCCACAGTTATCCTCAATGAATGAAGCACCATCTCCCTTGCACATGTTTTGGTTTAAAACACTGGACTGGATCAAAAGTCAGCAGCTCCTCTCTGGTTTTTGGAGATGGGAATTCCAAGATTTTGCTCATATTTATGTCAGTTCCAGTAAGGATGTTTCATACAGATTGGCTTGGCAGCCTGTTTCAYTGGGGAGGGGAGCAGCTGGAGATGAGGGTGCTGCAAGGTACTGATAGCAGATACCACAGTCTGGTATTTCTCTGCAGGGGGTGATCCTCCGGACCCATCCCTTATGTTGCCATGCCTCTGTTTTGCTCACTGGTAGCTTATTTTATTGCATCGACTATCGACTTCTAGCAAGGTCGCTGCCAGCCAGGMGGGAGGACAGCTGGGTGGCAGGATGAGAGGGCAGAACCCCACAGCTGCTCCCCGAGGCCTGGCCTTCACCTCTCCCCTGCCGTCGCCCCTGCTGCTCTCCAGCCCAGTGGCCTTGTGTGGCACTTCCCAAAATGTGCTGGAAGGTGTCCCTGAGCCCAGCCTCACCCTCGCCTTGGACCTGTGCTCTTGCACAAAGCCAGCGTGGGGACATCAGTGCCAACTGCAGGCACGTCCTAGCAGAGAAATATGTCCTAGCAGAGGACGCGTGTCCCCTCCATGTGTTTTGGGGAAGGTGGTGCTGAGGTGCGTGCCTCCACGGAGCACAGCAGGTTGCGAATCCTCGGTGGACTGTGTGCTTCTGGTACCTGTGAGCGAGAAGTGTAAAACCCTGCGAGCAGGAGGGTTTACAGCCCACGCCCCATCCTCACCTTCCCCGTTCCAGTTTGCTGGGACAAGCCTTCAAGATGGTGGGACTGGTCATTGCTGTGTCGCGCAGGAGAGCCCAGCCGGAGGGAGGAGGGGGCAGCGCTCATCGCCGAGATCCCCGTTGCTGTGGGTGCTGCCAAGGTGCTACCAACCAACCTTTGCATTTCAGACCAACACATACCTTTGAACATTTTTTAAACACTTGCTGTTGTGTTTTTCCTTAGGGAAAAGTTATTTCTGCTGGAAGGCGCAGCTGCCCTTGCTTACCTCCCCGCAATGTCTTTAGGGGGGGCCTGTTTAACGCTGTGCCTCACCCCACAGCACGCCCCAAGTCCTACACAGC
Organism: Phoebastria nigripes; assembly: GCA_035582835.1. NCBI lineage: Eukaryota > Metazoa > Chordata > Aves > Procellariiformes > Diomedeidae > Phoebastria > Phoebastria nigripes. The sequence goes on from JAYKAV010002799.1 coordinate 1,053,472, forward strand.
CTCTGCAAAGCCTGCTCGTCTTCAGTGACAGGAGCAACGCCTGTGCCCTCCCGGGCATACCCGCCAGGAAGCGTTTCCCACCCCTCACCCGGTGTGCCAGGCGGGGCTACTTCTGGTTTTCATCCTTTTATTGCTGCGGCTTTCGGGAGACTTGCGGGGGTGGGGAGATGCGAAGCAGCCGGTCTGGGTTAAACGGGGGCCGTGCCGCCGGTGCCCGAGCCCCGGGGAAATAACCCGGCTGAGGCTGCGGGGGGCCCCGGGGGCCCCGGGGGCAGCGGGGCGCTGGCGCGGGGGGCGGCGGCCGGCAGGGGGCGCGGAGCGGCGGGAGCGGAGCGGCGGGAGCCCCCGCCCGCCCCGGCGGAGCGGCGGGAGCGGAGCGGAGCGGGCAGGGCTGCGGCATGGAGGGGAGCCGGACCCCCCCCCGGTACGGATCGCTGGAGTCCACCCGGTGGCCGCCCGCCGGCGCGGGGCCAGGTGAGCACGGCGGGACCGGGAGGGGCAGGGGCACTGCCGGATCCAAACTTTCCCCCCCTCCCCCGGTGGCTCCGGGACTCCCCGGGCACCTGAGCCCCGGGAGCTGGCGGGGAACCGGCGGCTTCATCCACCAAACGCAGCCCCGCGGGTGCTCCCCGTACTGGTTACCGRCACCGCCGGAGCCCCCGCGCCGCGGCCATCGGGACTGGGGCAAGAGGGTTGGGGGGGTGGACGGACGGAGGGAAGGGGTGGATGGAGGGAAGGGATGAACGGAAGGGGGGATGGAGGGAGGGAAGGGCTGGATGGGGGAGAGAGGTGAATGGAAGGAGGGAAAGGGTGGATGGAGGAGAGGAAGGACGGAGAGAAGGGACTGGATGGGAGGAGGGATGGCTGGAGGGGAGGAAGGATGGAGGGAAGGAGGGATGGTTGGAGGGAACGAACCGGTGGAAGGAGGGATGCAGCCCGCCATCCAGCTGATGCTGCCTGGAGAGACACGGAGCTGCTGTGCTGTCATGCCYGGCTGTGGGCATGGCTGTGACTGGGAGACTGGGGTGCCCACCCTGTCCTTTGCTGCCTTTTCCCTTCTCTGACCAGTTCCTCCAGTATGCAACGGGGTGGGCAGAGGGGGGGACACCGACCAGGGGGATTGTCCAGGGCAGAGTCCCCAACCGTGGGGTGGGAGGAAGGGGCCCAATGCTGGGCTGTGGGCAACATTCTGGAGAGGAGAGGCTGCTGCAGCCCCTTTGCCATGACATCCCTCCAACCTCTCCCCTTCCCCATCGCTTTCTGCTCCCCTTTAACCCCTTGCACCCAGTGGAACAGGGACGGGCAGCTGGAGAGGCAGGGAAGGAGGGATGGAGCAAACTCCAGCATCCTTCTTGGCACTACTGTGTGTGGGTGCTGCCCATGAAGCTGCTCAGCTCGTTGGTGAGCTGCTTGAAGTTTTAGTCCTTCTCCTTTGTGCCTTTCAGCATGGCAATACGTATCCTCCCCCCACACCTTCCCTGCCTGGGAAGAGTGTCTATGTGGAGACCCTGCCCTTGGCGGGTCTGAGCACTTCCATCGCCTGGATAATCCCTGTTCCCAGCAGCCGGGTGACATCAGGGTGGTCCAAGGAAGGGTCAGACACTTGCTGGACTCAGGGTGCTGGGTATGGCCTGGGCATCCCCCCTCAGGTGCCTGCGAACAGGGTTGTGGTGGCTGCGATGTTTGCTGGTTCAATGCAGTTCTGTAAACTCCCAGCTCCTGGGGGACCTTCAGGCTGGGCAAGAACGTGACAATGGTCGGTGTCTGTTTTTTGAATGCTGCTCTGCTGTTTGCTAGCATCCCAGGAAATCTCAGGCCAACCCTCTGAAGCACTGAGCACACGCAGCTTCTTGCCCTGCTTGTGCTCAGGAGGTGAGCGGGGGAGCATGCATACAGCAGCGGGGTGTTGCAGAGGGGCTACACCCCTGGTGATAGCCCCGTAAGTCATCCTGGGTTACCTCACCCGTGAACTCTGGTCTTTTTTATGGCTGTCTAACATGGCCCCAGTCGTGCTGACTGTGCCAAGGGCTGCACAAACACAGCCAGAGAGATCCCCCCTGGCTGCAACAGGCCAAGGCTGAACGTTTCTCCCTGGTTTACTAGAGGGGCAGCTGAGGCACTGGCAGGGATACGGTGCCATGGTTTGCAGGCTGCCTGTAGCTGTGATCTCTCCCATCTGAGTATGATGCTGTCCACTGGGACCAGCATGCTCAGCCGTGTGTTGGCAGTCCTGGAGTCCTCGTGTCCCTCCTGCCAGGCAGTGTGGGTGACAGGGACCTCACCACCTCTGATAAGGCTGCCCCAGAGCCAGGCAGCAGGTTACCATCACTCTCGTTATCGAGCTTGTGGAGCAAGGGCTGATTATGATGGGCTGAATGCCCCCTGCCCGTGCTGCTTTCCATGGCAGAGAAAAGCACACGGCCGAGTTAAAGGCTTCTTGGGATGGAKCCCAAGTAAAGAGCTCTGACGCCCTCCCCAGGGGGCTGTCAATCAATCGCCCAACTTTAATCATGAAGTAAATCGCTTGAAACTCAACCCTGTGCTGGTTGCTGCTGTGACTCATCTCAGGCTTGCTGCTGACTGTCTAAATGTTTTCACCAAAGCCATATGGAGTGGAAGTCTCCGGCTATTATACTCCTCATTAACAATACTTGCTTCCCCTGGGCCATGTGTGATGATTAGCGCATCTCCAAGTTTAAATCGAAGCTTTCTCCCCTTCCTTGGTTTGCTGGGTTGAAATGGTGCCAGTCAGGGGTCCTTTAGCTCAGGCAGCGTGGGGTTGATTTCTGTGTCTGGCTCTGCTGTCATGTGCACAGCTGTGGGAGCAAAGGGACCCCTGGTCATCGTGGCCGCACGTGGGCATCATCCATCTCCATCCCCGAAGGGAGACTCAAGACTGTGAACTCGATCACAGCTTTAATAAACATCCCTGCCTTAGACCCTCGCTGGTGCCAGGCACTTAGGCGGGGTGTAAGAAACGCATTCTCAGCTTTGGCAAAACCACCTCCAGCTCCAGGAGATCTTTTGCCCAGCTGTCTGCTTGCAGGATGTGCCGGGTTTTAATCCCTCGTGAGCTCCGAGTGTCTGTTCTTGCCGTTTGTGACTGCTGTATGGTGTCGCTGCCATCACACAGGTTCATGGGTGCACGGTGCCCTTTGGTCTCACCACCATCTCAGAAAAGCTGTGATCTGGCCCTTGCCTGTAGCTGCTGGGGTTCAGGAACTCAGCATCACCCCACATCTGCCTGGAGAAAGCATCTCCTGAGCCTGCGGGGAAGATCCATGTGCATCGCAATTGGTTGTCACAGACTGATCTCATTACATGAGAGGAATTTGGATCAAGAGGGACCTCTGGAGATATCGAGTCCAACCCCCTGCTCAAAGCAGGCTTAGTAGTTAAATCAGGTTGCTCACAGCCTTGTCCAGGAGATATTTTGGACCAAGGATGGAGATCCCACAACCTCTCTGCTCCCTGTTCCGGTGTCTGAACAACCTGAGGAGAAACATTTTCCTAATATCTCACTGGAATTTCACGTTTCAGTTGTGCCCATCTCCTCTTGTCTGATCTTTGTGCACCTCTGAAAGGAGTCTGGCTCTGACTTCTCTGCATCCTCCCATTGGGTAGGTGAGTACAGCCATGAGATCCCCCTTCACCTTCTCTTCTTTGGGCTGAACAAACCTGCTTCTCAGCCTCTCCTCATCCGTCCCATGCTCCAGCCCCTGCCCTTGCTCAGATGTTCAGTTCTTAGTCCTGAGCAGACGCTGGCAGATGGAAGTAGTCTCCATCAGCAAGTTCATCTTACCATCCTATCAGCTGCACATTAGTCACCTGTATGGATTCACTGGTYTCTTGTGAGGTTTAGTGGATGGTTTTGGTGCAGAGGCGTAGCTCTGTGTCCACTTGTCCAGGTGCTCCCTCCCAGGGTTCATGGGCTTCATTTTGCAGGAGCACTCACCTGGGACTGCCCTTCCTCTGCTTCTGCCCTGAATTAAGCAGCTCCAGGCACATGACTGTCCTCTTAGAGCTTCTCGTCCAGGACTTACTGTTCTGGTGAGCAGTTCCCTGCTGTGCCTGAGGACACGTCTTGCCTGAGGGATGCAGAGTGCCATGACCCCAACCACACCACCCTGAAGGCACAGCGAAGGCCTGAGGAGCTTCCAGCTCAAGTCCTGCAACCATTGCTCTGTTGCATGGTGTAGACCTGTCCGCTGTCCCCGTTTCACAGGTTGCTCCTGACCTGCAGTGGGAGGCTGCTGGGAAGTGTCCTACAGAAAGGTGACCAGGGAGGAGGGGAGTGTGAGGGCAGCTCCTTCTGAGCAGGGTGGTCCCAGCTATGCTGTCTGTGATGGGAACCCACCCACAGTYGAGTCAGGAGCTTTCTCACTCTTGTGGGCAGCTGCCTACAGGCTGAAATCACATCCCAGCCTCCTGCTGCAGATGGGGGAGAGCAACCCAGCATTTCCACCTCCTCCCTTCATTTACACAGGCGAGGATTCACCTCTCCCGTCTGGGATGGCTTCTGCTAATGAGGTTCTGGGATGAGAAGGGAGAAGAGGCGATGCTGACACCTGTTTCAAGCCCCTGTGCTCACCCACTGGGAAACAGCTGGCTGATAACCYCAGCCAAATAATTCTGCCATCAGTGATCAAAGATATTCTGGGTTATTCACCCACGCACCCAGGCCAGGAGTGACAGTCCCCCTCCCCCAGACCCACCCCTGTGCTCCTAGGAGTGATTAGATTTGTCCTTGGCTAATGAAAGCTGCGGTAATCTCATATCTTTGATTATTGGAGCATCTGTAAAATAATCAGCCTTGTYATTTTAGCCTGGTCACAGAAGCAACACTTAGAGCAATGCAGCTTTTTCCTGACAGGTCTAGAGCTGCACTGAAGTACAGCCGAACCCCAGGGAGTGGCTGCCTACAAGCACACGCCGGCTGTACCGTCTGCACCTTCACGTGTGTCATTACCTGCGTGCCCGCTGTCATCTGCAGGGAGATCCTGCCTGTCCCCGGCGCATGGCCCCAGCTGCTCAGCAGCACTTGGTGCGGGTGCAGCAAAATGTCCCGGGCAAGAGGAGCTCTGGGGTGGCAGAGCAGCAGGATGCYTGGGACGAGGGACCTCAGCATCCCGGTCCCCTAGCAACCGCAGTGCGGTCCCCTAGCAACCGCATCCTGGTCCTGTAGCAACCACAGTCCAGTCCCCTAGCAACCCCCTTCAGGACGGTAGAAACAAGGCTGAGGGAGGGTTTCTGTGCAAATTTGCAGCAGAGGAATTGAGCAAGAGCTGACGGAGGGCAGCGCATCCAACCCCACACCTCATCCAACCCATCTATTTGTTGGTCTGTCCTGAGCAGGCACTGGTTCCTGAGAGCATCCTGACAGCTTAGAATGGGAAACAGTTGAGGATTCAGCAGGCTGGTGTTGGCTGAATGTGGCCTTTGTGGCTAGGGCAAGAGGGAGATAATCTCCAAGTAGTCCTCATTGGTTTCTAAGCCAGAAACAACAGAAAACTATTCTTCAAACCAGTCACGCTAACCCAAACCACTCGTATTTCCACTATTAAACCTTCTCTGCCAGCAGCCTCAGAAACATGCCTCACTGAGAATGATTTCTCAAGCAGTTTTACATGATGGGTAGAGGACCAGCGAGTGCAGAGTGTTTTGCCTTGTGCCTTAATGCCTTCCTGACCTGTAATGCTCAGCACTGGCCTGGGTCCCGTTTGGGATCCCCAAGCCACAGGCTCCATTTCTGACATCTCCAGTTCCCAGACCCTGGCTGCCCAGAAAATCCTGTTCCAGAGCTGGTGCTCCTTGGCTGTGCTTTCCCTTCTCCCTGCACGGGGAAAGTCTGAGGGCTGCAGGAAGGCAAAGTCTCGGAGGGGAGATGTGTCCTGTGGAGATTCAAAGGAAGCAGAATTTGTCCCTGATGTTTGTGATTTTTAATGTTTTCTCATAGCCTGGCTTTGCTGAGACTGCTGAGCCCCTCCCTCCCCAACCTGGGCTGTGTGCACATCACAGGAGAGCCAGATTAGCCTGTGTGTGATAAATGTGCTGCTGCGTGTCACTGATAACAAGCTCAGTGATGTGTCTCTGAGAGCCAGACCAGGCTGGGGGGTGGGAGCTGGCCTGGGAGCAAAACCTCAGCTATCCCCATAAAACAGGCTGGGAGCTGCTGTGGGACGTGCAGGCTCGCAGGCACTTTGTGAATCAGCACGGCATCCTTGTSTAAATCAGTGTGACAGTCTTGTGTAAACCAATGGGACATCAGAGGGACATCTGTGTGTAAATCAGTGGAGGCAGGGAGGCAGAGCTGGTGGTCAGAGCAATGGATCAAGGTTGCTGGGTTCTTGTCCTGTCCGTCCCTGGGATTGCCACTGCACTCTTCTAAAATGTAAATTACAGCCCCTTTTTCCCGCATTTTGCTGGGAGGCTTTCGCCTCTTGCCCTGAGCAAATGACATCCCCTTTCCCTGCCCCAGTTTCCCCARGTGGGTTATAGAGGTGATGCTCAGCACTCCAGAGGATGAGGAAGCCAAACTGGCCTGCTGGGTACCATGGGGGCTTTTTCCCCCCGGTGAATTGGGAAGGATGGGGAGATCTTCATCCAGCCTGTGATGGAAAAGGACCAGCTATGGGACCTTCACGTCCACGACTCCTTAGGAGGCCCCTCTGTGCTATATGGGCGCAGCGTTTGGTCCTGGCACATACTGGAGGACAGGCTCATGTCTTTGAGTTTCTGTCCATGTGTTGGAAATGCCTGAGGCTTACGTGGTTCTGGAAAAAGAGAGAAATATTCCTGTCCTTCCCTCCAGCAGTTTTTAGCTCCCTTGGCCTCCTGCTGTTCAGCAGAGGGGAAGACCCCCAGAAATTTGGGGCTTTCTCAGCAGTGCAGAGCTTGCCACAACATTGGTGTGAGCRGGATGTGCTGCAAAGCCAGCACAAGCAGGCGAAATGATGCTTGTTTCTAAGGCTCAGAGAGCTGCAAGCCCAGATGAGGTGGCCTGCTGGCCTCYGAGGTCTTCTTTCATGCAGACACTTCATGCATATTGCATGTGTGTTTGGAGCTGCGCTCAGCAAGCCGAACTGGCTTTGATGCTACGCAGCAATGAGCAGACCTGTTCCAGTGCCCAGCCTCACACAAAGCATAAATAAAGGCAAAACACAGTCGCCGGCAGCTCAATGCCCTTGCATATGTCGGTGACTTTCCACATGCCCGTTGGGCTGTCTCCTCTTGCAGCACCCAGCAGGGTAGCAAGAAGCCTGAAAACAAGTTTAAAACTGCACATGCTTAGTGGTTATGCTGGTCTGGTGTTTGCAGGGGGGTCCCTGTGACAGCCCTGTGGTCCCTGTTGTCCTCAGCACGTGTTTAACATCTCCTGCTGGCTAACGTGGCTCCTGTTTCATTTGCAGAGGACGAGATTGTTTCCATGGCCGACTCGACCACCACCATTGACGACATTGAAGGGGAGCTCTTCAAAATCGAGAGGATCAGGGAGATCCTGGTGAGGAGGGAGTCAGAGCTGCGGTACATGTGAGTACCTGCCTCCTCCTGCGCTGTCCCCCCTTCCCTGGGTCATCCCAGCGTTTGCTGCCTGCCCGATCAAACACGGATCTTCCCTGGGGATGAGCAGAGCTGAGGCTGCTTTCCAACTCGTTTTCCACCTGGAAGCGCAGCCTCTCCCACTGGCCTTGCTCTCGGAAGGGGCTTGAATGGGTCCCTGTTACAAAGCTGCCACTGATGCTGTGATGATTTGAGCTGTGCAAACAGAGTTTATGGTATGGGTTTAACTACACTAAAATGTTTCCATATTCAACCGCAAGCACCCCGTCTTTCCAGTGGGTCCGTACTCTTTACTCTTCCTCAGTGCATGGCTCTTGGGCTGGCCTTAGGAAAGGACCTGAGATTTGGTGGCTCATTGCTGCTCTCTGGAGAGAGCGCTTTGCCCCAGCATGCAGGTCTCTGGCTGTTGAACAGCCACACGACCACAGTTTACTCTCTCCACGTTGAAGTATTACACATCCTCCCAGCTCCTCCTTTGCTCACCCATCCCCTGGCTGCCGGGAGACATCAGGACACATTGGGGCTGGACCAGCATCGGTGCCCGATGCCTGTCTCCATACTGCATCCTGCTCAGGGAAAGATCTTCTCCAGGGTCCATTTCAGTAATTAAAGCGGTTTTTGAGTAAAAATCTGGAGGCCTTTCACATTTAAGGCGATCAAATAGTCACTGTGTTTCAGTGGTACTAACCAGCACTCAGGGTGATAAAGAACATTTTCCCTGGCTATATCTGGGAGGAAAAGGACTGACTAGCATTCATAGTCTGGGTTGATTAAGCTTTTTAATACCACTAAATTGCTGTAGTCAGCCCAGTCCTGAGATCCCATGCTGTCAGGTCAACACAAAGCCTGGGATCTTTTACTGGTAATGGCAAAAATCATATTTACTGGGCTGCAGCTCTTGATATGCTGCTTTTTTTAATGTGTCTGGGTGCCCACTGGTACCTGTGCTACAGGGATCACCAAAGCCTGGAAATGCCTGTGTAAATCCTCTGTCTGGGGAAGCTGTGAGCTGGACTGTGGTTTAGAGGTTCATATTTGGAGTGATGACCTCTTTGAGGCACAGTTCCCCCTGAGTATATTGTTGAAAAGGATTTTTGGAAATCGTAAAAAGTGTAGTTCTTAAATGCTTTCCATGGCAACCGGTACCTAAGTCTCACAGGTGCTGTCAAAACTCACATCTCTTGCTTTTTCTTATCTCTTTATTTGTTTTCTTCCTTGGCTTGCACTCGGAAAACAAAAGGAAATCACCTACAGAAGCCACATACTGGGGTGGGTATGGATGCAAAAGTGATCACTTGGAAGTTTGGAAACGCCAGGAYTACACATCTGAGTGGTTTGGAGGTGCTGTGGGGAACTCAAGCATCGGCTCTGYGGAGCGCAGCAGCGGGGAGGAGCATGGCTCTGCAAGGCAGGGAAAGCCAAGGGCTTCCCTGAGCATGGCTGCTGGAGAAGAKGGATCCCCAGACCTGGGTTTGGCAGGACAGGGTTAAAAAGGTTGGGGACATGGGGCTGAAAGGGTTTTTTTTCCCAATGGGGGAAAAAAATGTAATATTCAGGATCGGTTGGACTGTGGGGCCCAGGCGATGGATATCTCCACTGATGTGCTGCCAAACGGAGGAGTGACCTGTCTGGTCAGTCGATAGCGATCAGTGTTTTCTTCTTGTTGGAAATGTCAAACTAAAACATTCCAACGTTTCTGAGACGTCTGTGCTGTGGAAAACAATGAAGCTCCCAATATTTCTCCTTTTATAGGGCAAAAAGAAAGGTCTGAAATTCCTGTGGGAGATTCAGCTCTGCACCTCATCCGCTCAGTGCTCTGATTTGCTCCCCGGGGCCAAACAGGGGTAGCACAGCTATGGCTGATGCTGCATTAAGTTTTATCACCAGTGGTAGAAGTAATCTCAGCTCCAGCAGCAGCCTTCTGGGTGCTTGTCTTCACAGTCTYTCCCAAGTTTTATTGAAATGAGAATTTTTGTTATTGCCCATTTATTATTCTCATTATCAGTTTTTRCAGAATTAAATTCCAATTTAATTTTAATAATATTTCAGTTATCATTTGACTGTTAATTTTAATAAGTGTATTACTAGCAATCAGCCTGTTGCCCATGTGTCCCGTGCAGACCTCCCTGCTGGTGCTCTTTGTACAAGCTCAGGGCTCAGCCACCATAGGACTACGAGCAGGCAAAAAAAGGACATTCAGACCTCCCTGTTCTCCACGTGCAGCTCCCAGACATTGGCRTCGGTGGACCTGATCAGTGCAGTATGCAAACAAATGAAGTCACTGTCAGATGGAGCAAAAATCTGACAGAGCCGAGAGGAAGTCTTTTCCCCCGCCTGGGATGTTCTTCTCCTACAGCAATATCTCACAGGGTCCCTCCTCATCAGTCTTTATTTTCCCTTCCCTAATTAATATTCCTGGTGTCCTCGGCTCAGCTGACAAAGCTGCATCTTCAAGTAGCTCCAGCAAATATGACTCATCCCAGAAGGGGTGGACGGCATGACTCAGTGGAAGGGCCAGCAGGGTTATTGAAGATGCAGACAGGGCTTTTGTAACACACGCTTCAAAGGGAACCAAAGGCACATCTGTTCAAGGTGGCACCAGCTCATGAGTCAATCAKGTATTATCTGTAGACACAGATTGTGTATTAGGGTTTCTTGTCACTCACAACTGTGGGACTTGCTAGAAATCTCAGCTGTGCTCTTCCAGGTTGGACGATTTCCCATGTGCCCTGCAAAGCATCCAAGGAGCCCTTCTGCATCAAAGGCTTGGATGACCTTGGGAAGCTTGTGCTAAGATGCTGGGGTGCTTGGTAGGGCTTAGGAGGATGTATGGTGCCTCTGTTGAAAAGGAGTCGGCTGATTCCTTGTAGTCAGCATTTGGATATGCTGCTCCTCTTGGAGRCTCAGTCCAGACGGGTCGACCACTGTGCCCTGCGGTGTTGGTGCTTACCAGCTTCTTCATGAAACTGGTCACTGAACGTGATGTTTAATGGGGGCAAATTCTTCCCATTCCACCCCATGTAGGCAAGGCACCATGCACAGGGCAGCGCAGGGCCAAATCCTGTATGGACACATCTGGTCTCCAGCTGAGAGGTTTGTGCCACCAGATATTTTCCCAGCACAGACTGCTCATGATTCAGTGCCCACGTCTGTTGTCTAAAACATCCAGGGCTGCACTCACAAGTCTCTAAGGTCTAGGGAGCCCTTAGATACAGGTGTTCCTGAGAGATCAGTGGATTAGCTGCACTGTCATAAGGAAATGCTCCTGGTCAGAGTGTCCACATCTACCTCAGGGTGATGATTGGAACCCCCTCTTCTGCTGGTGGAGCTGCTCAGCACCGTGTGAATCTGCTGCCTGACCCCAGACCCTCTGCCATGGGGCTTCTGGTCCCTTTGCTGGCTCCAAGCTCCTGGAAGACATGTATTAAGAGCATGAGGACTGATGTGTCAATGAAGGGGTTGCTTCGTGGATGCACCAACTGAGCAATTTCTGGTCTTCGGGCCGTGGGAACCCGTTACGCCTTGAAAATCTGGAGCTGGATTTTGGATGGAGACACTTTCTTTTAGCTTCAGGCCAGATAACAACAGGTGGGGAGATGCTAGATGGTCTGGCCAGAGTAGCTCAGCCACGCCAAAGTAAGCCTGGAGAAAGAAGAAAAGCATCCCAAATCCCAGCTCAACAGTCCAACCCTGATCAGGAGATTGAACACCTTGCCACAGGGTGTGGGGGCTTTAAAAAACTCTTTTCAAATTAGCCAACAGCCAAAATCCCTGATCAGGGACCTCAGTTCCCAGGTACCTTAATGCCAAGGAAATGGTGCTTCACTGGCTGCTGGCTGGCTGGACTGTGCCAAGGCTCGGGATGCCACATCAGAGCAGCATTGGCTTTTCCTAATCTTCCCAGTGAGGGATAATGTGTGAGGAGCCCAGGGAGGGCTCAGAGCAGGAGCAAAAGTGTCAGATGGGTTCGTCTCGTCATGCTTTGGTTGGAGATGTGGCTGGCCAAGGTTGGCCTTAGGCTGAATCAACCTTGGAAACTGCTAGAAGGGCAGACGGGGCTGGGCAGCCCTTGGGTTGCTGCTTGCTGTGCGTATGAGTTGCTGGCAGAAAGCAGGACGACTTTGAGGAAAGGACCCTAAAGGGCAAAGCAAGAAAGTCTCTAAAGCCAGAGGCTGCTGGCATGAGAGAGGTCAGGAGGCGGGGAGCACGGCAGGCAGACCAGAGGCAGCTCTGGGGGTTGTTGGAGTTGTGACTTTTCTTGCCTTCTGTGGTATCACCTACCCAGGGGAGATCCTCAAGGATGTCTTGGTTCGTGGTGGAGAGAGGTCTCAGCCATGAGCACTGTCTGCTCTTGGGGTTTCCCTCACCACGGGTGAGTGCATAAAGCTCTTCAAACTGAAGCACTGATGCTTATCATGGCCAGACACCATCATTCCTTGGACTTGTCCAAGCAGGGTTTTAGTGAGGGCATAGGCATGTGATTTTTTAAAATAAATCAATAAATAAATTGGGTTAAGTCTTCTCTGCCAGCCCTAATGAGCAGCGAGCAGCACCTGAGCTGGTACACCCATGGAGGGGGCTGAGTGTCTGTGGTGCTTCCGAGACATCATCAAACTGCCTCCAGCACAGACAGGGCCGTGCATCCCCTGTTTGCTCCATCAGCAGCTGCCGCTGACATTTGAGTTGAGCCCATCCTGATAGGTATCTTGCTGCTGTCGTGTGGTTTGAGCCAGAGATGATTTCATTACCTGTGGCTTCAGCAGGCTCCTTTTCTCCTGCTGAAATGACCTTGTTTCTCAGCGGACACCTGCAAAGTTTGCACATTTCCCCCCTCTGTTGTGTTTCATTTCTCTACCTTTTTTTAATTCTGCAGAAAGGCAGTATAAAAATGTCAGATCTTTTTATGTGGCAGCAGCTTCCATTTGTTTTTCGATTTTGCTGTTTGGGGATTATTTTTTGGGAGGAGGAGAAACACAGCTGCTATTGCATGGTGGATGTGCCAGGTTTTAATAAGGCTTCATTGTCATTAGAACGATGAAACTTTTTCTTTGCCAACAACCAGTGACACAACCCATGTAGCTCCAACAAAAGCTCTGAGATGAAGTGGGCTGCTGTTTCCTGCGGGAAGGCAGGTAAATCTGTGCTCCCCGCTGCGAGCACTGAGTGCATTGCCTTCCAGTGTTGGTTGGGTGTTGCTCTGGAGGTTTTGAACATTTCCTCTCCCAGTCTTTCCCTCAGTGGTTTCATTTGTGTCTCTGCAGGATGGATGACATTCAGCTTTGTAAGGAAATCAGCCGGCTGAAAAAGGAGCTTCAAAAACTCATAGCCCTTCCAGGTAAGGCTTTGTAAAGCTTCAGAGAGCTGCACCCTGCCACTGCAATTGGCAGAAAGGTTTCCATGAAATATAAGAAGCTCTTGAACAGCTCCCACCCCAGGATGCTCCCAGAGACACTGCTGCTGCAGGCGGTGCATGAGCATCAAGAAATGTGGCTCTTTGGGTCTGACCTGASATCTTTCCTGAGAGCGTTGCTGCTTGCAGTACCACCAGGGAGTCCTTGTCCAGGCCTGGGTTGAAGGGCAGAGGAAACAGAAAAGGAGAAAAAACATGAGTCCTTTGAGGAAGAGCATGGGTCTGGTACAGGAGGAGGACAGGAGCTGAGTGAGGTGGCAATGAATGCCGACACAGTGGGACCTGCCACGTACACCGAGGAGGATCCCCAAACGAGTTGAGAGGACAAGCAGGGGACATTGTCAGACCACACCATGAAGGGGCTCCTTTGGAGGCAGCAGGAGGGGAGATGCTTTCAAAGGCCTCAAGTATGTGAAAAGCAATGAATTCTTGCTGTGGCCATGTCAGAAATGTGTCAGTGATGGGGCAGATGGCAGCAGCTGCCAGGGAAGGATTCCTGGTTGCAGCCAGGGTAGGATGGGTGCTAGGGGGATGTCATGCCAAAGGGGTCAGCGATGTCCCTGATTTAGGTAATTCATCRTTCAGGATGTTGAAAAGAGGCAAACAGCCCAGGGCAACATATGTGAAAACTTCAGCTGGGAGGAAACGCTGCTTTTGTCCCCCCCCTTACCGTGACCAGTGACCCTCCATGTCCCTGTCGCAGCCAGAGCCACCCTTGACACTTCAGAGCCTAGAAAAGGCCAAACCTTGGTTCACTTGATCCCCTTCAGCCAAAATATTCAAATGAAAGCACACGCCAAACAGCTCAGGGTTTGAATGAGAACGAGCAAGAAAGGCTTCCCCACAAGCTATGTCCATCACTGTTGATAAGGCTATGCCTCCTCCCAGGACATCTTCATTCAGCCCCCGGTAAGGACTTTATGTGTGTTTTCAGAACCAGATGGGAGACATATACCTGTTTATTTGTACCCATCCAAGCATTAAGATCTCGACCACCACAAGTATCTCTCTGAAGATGCTGCACTCACTGAGACCAATGTGTGTGTAGCAGGGGGTGATGCCTGGATGCAGACAAGGGACCAGCTGTGCACATTTGTTTCCCAGAGCAGCATCTCAGCTCATCTGTTCTGTACCCAAGGTTATCTCAAAGCCAAGGGTGGCAAGAAACCTTGACCTTTTCTAATGCCATCAGTTTCGCTATGCTGTGTGTGCTTGTGAATCATCAGCATGCAGTTAGAGCGCAACTGCTGCGTAATCTGCAGGTCTTGATCAGTTTAATACAACCTGGCTGCATCCAGAGGGAGGTTCAGACAGGGGAGGGGAGGATTCTGCTATGAAAACAGGAGCTACTTGCAAAACGTAGACCTGAATCTCATGTGGGCTTTTAATTCAAACACCTTCTAATTCATAAAACAAGACTTGACCTAAACGATGGCTCAGGACCAGAGATAAACTTGGCCTTTTCTTAAGCTTGAGAAATGTGGCTGGCTTTCCTTCATCTGCTTTGGTCTTTCATTTCTAGCCTTTTCAGCATTCCCAGATTCAGCTGAGAGCAGAAGTGCTGCTTGCATCAGGGATGCTCTTTTTGTCGTCTTTATAACTTGGCTCAAATCGGACTGTGCTGGAAAAATCCTGCAAATGTGTGGTCTTGTGAGACCATAGCAGCAGATCATTCGTAAAAATGGGCGTTGAACTTTGGTTCGGATAAAGATTCAAACATGTCAGTGCTTAGTCAGAGCTCAGCCAGACCTGTGGCTTGAAATCTCACCAGACCAAGGTGCCTTTAATAATTCAGAGAGATATTGTGGTCATGATGGACTCTGACATCAGCAAGGTGGAAAAAAAGGTGCAGTGTTTATACAGCGGGTATGTTAACTCTGACATGCTCTAGCTCAGGAATGCAGATTGTTAATTAACTCCAAATAGCTGGTATGTTTGAGTATAGCCTGATGTTTCCGACTTGTATGGCATCCAAATGACACTGTAAAGTGCTCCTATTCCCACCAGGCAGGTGGGAGCTGCTGYACAGAGACAGTGCCCACAGCCAGGCAACTTTACATTAACTCTCCATGGTAGAAGACCAGCAGCTGTGGCCCAGACCTCAGTCCAGATCAGCTTTCTCTGTCAGGAAGCTTGAGCTCACTCCCTGCACAAGACCACAACTGTAGGAGAAACCTTTGTTTGTTGGGGATGTTTCTAACAACATGATGATTATGAGAAGTTCCTCCTACTCAGACCCCTGCAGCAGCACCTCCGATCAATATATAGCAGACTTTAAACTACATAGTTTAGGTAACAGCTGAGACCCAGCCTACAGGGTTTGCTCCATACTGTGAATTTCGCTGCATTTTTATTTAGCTGAAGGAAGACTGGAGATTGATCCATCCTGTGCTGGATTGATTTTGGAGCTAGCTGCTGAATTTAGAAATGGTATTAAATAGCTGCAGCACAGACAGTCATAGTTTCCACCTAAGGTAGCTCTCCATTTATATTTAACACTCCTTAGCCCCATCTCTATCATCTTCACATATCCCACTTACCATTATGTACCAATTTATACGGGACATGACTTCATAGTGATGTAAGAATTTTCAGGTCTTCACTAACTCACTGCCCAAAGATATGTGGCACAAGTGGGTCCCACCGTGCTCAAGGTAGGTCAGTCTGGGGCTTCAGGTGACAACCAAGGCTAACACATTCAAAATAGCCTGGCAGACACTTGTGGTCATCCTTGTCGCTGGGGTGGGAATGGGGCTGACAGTGGTTTGAAAGGTCAGATGTAGAGGATGAGATCACAGGAACCGTGTTCAGCAAGGGAATAAGGCTACAAAAAACAGTGGATAATATTGGTTTTCATGTCTCTCTATGTATGGGATAAATGGTGGTGTGAGGTGTTCCCAAGGCATCTGGGCATTGTTGATAATTCCCTATGGACCTGAATCCCTGGCTGGTTTCTCAGCCACATGGAGGACCTGGCTCAGAGGTCYCTGGACCCCTACCCAGCTCAGGGCCAAGCTGAGACTGGTTGGGTGTGCTGGCATGGGAAATGCAGATTAAGCACATCCTAGCTGAAGGATGACATCCAAGTCTGACATTTCTGAGCTTTTTGAGACCCGGTACCCAGCCTCTTCGGCAGTGCAGGGTGAAGACCCCAGGCAAGCCATGGTCATCTTCCACCAGAGAGGTCACCTTGTTGAGGCGCCCTTCCTTTGCTCTGCAAAGCTCACAGTTGCATCTTGCAGTGCTCAGCCCCATGAAAATTTTGGGGAGAAGCTAAAAATTTGAAGTTTGATGACACCAGACCTGTCTTCTTCCAGCCAGGGTGGTTTGGGATGAGGCTGTTGCTTATTTAGCAGCCTGTATCTGGATGCAGGTGCTTACTTTGGGTTGGCTTTTACCCCCACTCTCACATCTGCTCCYGGGTTGAGCAGAAGCAGAGCAAGCTTGGCCTTGGCATGGGCAGGATGGCCCCTGTTGGTATGTTAAATGTGTTCCCTGTGCTGCAGAGAACGAGAAGTCCAACGAGGAGAAGCAGAGGGAAGAGGAGCTGGTACAGCAGATACACAAGCTGGTGGAAACGCGGGATTTCCTGGTGGACGATGTGGAGTTTGAGAGGCTCAGGTATCTGGGTGCAATTTATTCCTTGCACTGAGGACAGTGCAGTCTGTCCTCTGATCTATATCATGCCTTGCCAGATGGTCCTGAATGCCTTGCTGCTCCTTTCCTGAGCACTAACCAATCTCTTTGTCACAGGGAAAGGGAAGAAGACAAGGAAATGGCAGAGTTCCTGCAAAGTAAGCTCTCCAAAAGCTACCTCCAGAAAGCAAGTAGGTGGTTGATTTCATTGCTCTGCATGGGGCTAGCTTACCTGGAGGCCATCTGTTGCTGGAGGAGGGTGTGGGGAAACGGCAACTGGGGGATGSTGGTGCTTGAAGTCACATTGTGAAAACATCCTGAATCGGTACAGATGTTATGCTTCCATTTCCCTCCTGGCATTTCCAAGCCAGCATGCCCTATGAGAATGGGGACGGGTAGGTGTCCTTTTATGGCTGATGTACTTCATCTGACCCATTCCAACCAGCTCCTTACATTTCATCACACCATTAGCTAATGTCACAAGTTGTGGTATCCATCCAGTCCTCCTTTCTTCATGGCCTCTGAAGGCTACCCTCTTCCCTGTGCCTCCATCATTGCTGGAGGAACACCTCCCCAGTGTGGTGGGAGGCATTTCCGTCCCAGGGTCCCTGTGCCTGTGCCTGTAGCACACATGGTGATGTGCCTCCTGGGTGCAGGAGCTCATGCCCAGCTGTGGGTCTGAAGAGGGTCAGCATCTTAACCCTGAAAGGAGCTCTAAGAAGAAGCAATGGGCCTGTGCTCTTGTCACCAGGCAGACACCGATTCCTCTTTCCATAGCTCCTGTCAAAGAGAAGAAAATGACTTCCAGGGGGCAGCAAACCTCCGCACCGTACATGACCAAAACGGGCCTCACCCTGCTCAAGGAGTGCTGTGGCTTCACCTGCTCCATCATGTAGGCCAGCCCCCAGCTCCTCTGCACAGGACATGACCATGGTAGTGTACACGTCCCGGCAAGCTGAGCCGGGCCAGGAAAGAGGGGCTTCCTCGGCATGCTGAAACAGCCAAGTGCCTGTGTGGGGTGGGCAAGCACTGATGTCTGGGACAYGCACAGCTCCTGGTGCTGCAGGTGTGGGGCAGGAGGGACCACCAGGCTGCAGCCCTGCTCTGGGGGTCTGCCATCGGGGAAAAGTGCTGGAGCCCCACTGAGTCCTGAGAGAGGGTCTGGAAGGGAAGCAGCAGTGGTTGTGGCTGGGAGGAGGACAAGGGGCTGGAGGGAGTTGGGTGGAGGGGGAAGAGAGATGGAAGGCAGGGAGGAGCGGGGCCAGGTGCACTGCAGGTAGCTTATCCCAGGCACCAAGGCGTCTCTTTGTAAGCATGTACAGGAGGGAGTTGTCGGTCAAATGTACCACTGCTGTGCACAGCTGGTGCTCATGGAGTTACACCACCAATGCCTTTGTCTTCTTGTAGCATCTTCTCTGAAGGCCTAAGAAGCCATCAGGCTTTTCTGTCCTTGAGGGTCCTCACGTGTCTTCTCGCTGACCCTCCCGCCTGCTCCTTTTCAGCAGGTTGCAGTTAAATCACTGGCATCTGCTGACAGCCACAGGTGCCCAACCGTAAAGTGATGTGCCCATTTTAAAACAGAGCTTACTAAGGGCCAGGCCATGTCAGTTGTGCAGGRCTATCCTCTGGCTGCCGAGGGGCAACCAGACATGTCCCCATCCATTTGCCAGTGATTCAGGACATAAACCCATTCCAAACATTGTCACTTTGTAGAAGACTCAGGGAGTGGCAGACCCATAGAGAGGTGCTTCTTGCCAGTGCAGCCTGGCGTGGACTTCCCCACCTTATCCCAGAAGGAGGCTGAATGACCAGGCTCGCAGAGGTGGGTGGCTGGATCCCCACTGGACCAGCTCTGCCTGGCTCAAGCTGCCTCCCTACTCTTATGCCTATGTATGACACTGCTCCACAGCACATGCTGCCAAAATTGGTGTCTGTGCGGTGCAGACAAGTCAAGCAAGGCCTAAACAGCTTGGTGTGGGATGGAGCAAAGGCTGAACTGGTGCTGGCTGGTGAGCTGAGCTCACTCCTGCCAGAGTGTGGTGAGGACACAAGTGAAGCAGGTCACATCTGAGATGAAGTTATGTCTATAAAGATGTGCTTTAATACAGTTGAAGTGAAATTCTGGGCTTCAGCACCACAAATCAGAGACCAGACCTTACAGGTCATCACAGGGCAGTGGCAAGGTGGTGAAACCACCCACCCACTGAGCTCCCACCTTCCTCTATGCCTGGGCTTCACCCAGTAGGTGATGAGCATGACCAAAGCTGAGTGCTAGGTGCCGACTGACAGCACGTGTGACAAGCACTGTGTAAGAGGAAGATGATGGTAATGGAGGTCCAGTGAGTTGTAGTCTCTGTGGGAGGACACATCTCATCCTTAATATCGCTGGAGACTTCTATTGTGGCAGATGGCCTGACACCGAAGAGTTAGTCTCATTGGCATTAGGCGCTCCATAAAGCAGGGTTGGCTCTCTAGCCATTGGGGAAGGGAGGCACCAAGGGGATCCCATGGTTGCAACCTATGGTTTCCTATCATCTCTTGCCTTTCCTCCCCAGGTCTCCAGCCAGAGTCCACAATCTGCTCTCCTCCGAGAGTTTCAACTTCCCATCATTGTTCATGCTTCCCACTGCAGCACCACCACCGAAGAGACTTCCCAAGCAGGCTGGTGCAAGCTTGAATGATGGCATGTGTCCTTGGTGCCATGTCAACGGTCGTCTCCTCCATGACATCAACAAACACCAAATTCCACCCGAGCTCAGCTTGGAAGAGGTGTGTGCAGCAGCAGCGAGTCCATGACAAAGAGGAATGGTGCAGTCCTTCATCTGGACAGAGTAATAAAAAAAGCACTGGGAGCTAATGTTTGGAGAACATTGTGCTCCACCCTCCAAGTTGTTGGAGGCTGCTGTGGCCACAGATGATGTCTCATTCTTAGCCTTGTACCACCTTGTGAGTCTCTATGGGATGATTCCTGAGGACTCTTGGTGGGGAATGTCTCTGGTCTGAGTTTTGTTGTGCTTGCATCGGTTTTATTGCAAGGTGCTCTATGGCTCTGGGTAGAGCTGAGCTAAGCGTGAAGGGCAGTCCCCAGAGCCGGCTGAATGAAGGGCTAATTCTTGTGAAGTTATCACCTGAGCACAAACCTGTTGTGTTGAACCACGGGCAGGTGAGTTGCTTTTCCCACCTCACTATTACTGGATTCAGTATTCAGCTCCAAGAAAAAGGAGGAGATGAGAGCGAAAGAGAAAAGGAGAAAAATTCAGAAGAACAGGGCAACATGCAGAAGGAAATGAAAACCAAACAGGAGTCTGGAAAAGTGGCAGGGGAAGGTGGAAACAGGAGGTGAGAGACACTCTCACTGCCAAGAGGGCATTCAGTCCTGCCCTCCGGTGCCCAGCTAGCACCTCTGGGCTTGACACCATGAGCTGGACATAAAGTCCTGTGCGAAAGACTCATGGCACCCTGAGGTCACCCACTGTCTCAGTTCCTGTGGTCCCTTCTAAGCATCCACCTGTGTTGAGATGGCACAGCCAGAGCTGCTAATGCCCACCGCAGCAGGACAGGGGCTCTCTTTCTTGCTGGGTGTGAAGGCCTCTCGCATCTCCTGCCCTGCACTTCTGCCCTGTAGGCTGCTATGGCTTTACTGGGTGTCCTGGGGTGGCCTCCCATTTGGGTGGCTGCCCAAGAGCTCTGGTTGCCCTCTGGCCAAAATACTGATTCCTCCAGCTCAGTCCAGCTGCATCTTGCTGTAGGGTCTTGAGACACCTTCTAAGTGTTCCTGCCTGGGACACTGTCCGGCATGCCCATGCCAGTGAGATGGTCACAAGCCATCTGGCTCTTTCCATTGCAYCTGATAGCACATTCATCCTTATAAAACACAATGCGGGTGGGATCCTTCCTAGTGCAATGCCATAAGCAGGTCCAAGTTCCTCCTGCATTTCTTTATCAGCACTGCCAGAAAACCCAGTGTGTGGGAACCTGTTCTCTAACCTTTGCAAGGGGGTTTCCACTCACTTGTCCTTCCTGAGCAATCTCCTTCCCATATGGATCTTACCAGCAGCCAGAAAAGTCCACAGACTAAACCAGTCCCTCTGCACACTCATAGAGCAGGGTGCAAGGCCCGAATGGGCCGACATGGCACCTGGGCATCTCTAGCAAACTTGACCCCGCTTTGGTTCATGTCACCTCTGAGTTGACTTCAGTGGTCTCAGTCTGAAGCCTGCTTACATTTTGTGCTGCTTATTGTTAATGACCTACAGCATCCTACAAACACCACCTCCCAGTTCCTGGTGCTCTCCTTGCTTAGGGGAGGCTTCAGTGTGGGCTGGAGGGAGCACCCTGTAGATCACAAGGGCAAATTAAGTCACAGAGAGCTCCTCTCTGCTTTGCCAACCCTGTGTAATGGAGTGAGGTGCAGTACACAGTTGGGGCTGTTGCCCAAGCAGGGGTGACAGACCAACATCGGTAGCATCCATCCTGGAGTTGATGGGACAGATTGGGCCACTCGCTCGCTGCTCTTCCAGAAACTGTCCAGGGCCTGCTTTGCTTGGTCGCTCTGCAGTCACGCACGTGGTGCAATACTGGTGTTTGCTTTGATTCACACAGACCAAAGGCTCAAGACCTAGAAGGCCCCCCTCACTGTCCTTGCCTTCCCCAGGATCTTCTTGGGAAGGGTGAGTAACTGAGCCAGTTTGTTTGGTTGGACCGAGAGAGAGCCAAAGGCAAGGAAAAACCCTTGATTCAAAGCCCTAATTCATCCCTACCTCCACCCCACAAGGCCCCAAGACCCAGACTTCAGCTGCTGAGCAGTGCTTGGGCAGGCAGGGAGGATGGCCGGGGGGCAGAAGGGCAAGGTCCTGGCCTGTTTTGTTCTGTGTTTGCTGGCTGTGTTTGTGTGGCTGGTCATGGAGAAGGAGACAGGCTGCTGTCCTGGTCATACAATACTATTTGGCCTGTATTTTAAGCGATGGCAAAGGTGCGCAGCACACGGGAGCGACACTGTTTCATGTGCATTGATTTCAACCCCAACAAATAAATGTCTGTTGGAAGCTTGGTTGTAGATATTTTCCCCATCTGGGACCTTTGCAGAGAGATGTCTCTGTGTCACAGCAGGGTGGTTGAAGTGGAACGGAAACAAGATCCTAAAAAGTCAGGCTGGACTTTGGAGTTCCCTGGTATTGCAGGAGTACAGAGCAGCTCCTGCTGCTGCAGCAAGACATCCAACCCTTCCGTTTCTGGCTCTTGACGTAACATTTCACTTTTGGGCCAGGCAGAAAAATCTTTGGAAAGGCAAGAAACCGCCTCCCTGGGTTAATATCCTTTAATGCTCAGAGCCCTGAACTCTTTTGATGTATCTGTTCACTGATAACAGCCTTCTGTCCTCACCAAGCCTCAATGGTAGCGTTTATAGAGGGGTTGTGGAACATCAAATGTCTTCTCTACGTGGCACTTTGCTTAATGGAGCGCTGAAGGGGGTCTGGCTGCTCCATCTCTTCTCTTGGCCCCCCGACTCTCCCCMTCCTGTATCCTACCCTCCAGGTGCTCTCACAGGAGGAGCAGGACTGGCAGGCCTGCAAACTGTAGGGTCTCATGGTTTTTGGTGATTCCTGTCCTTGGGATGGGTGGTTAAAGAACATGTGAGAAGCACCTCATGGTGGACATGCTGGAGAAGGCAAGGAGGTAGGAGATGGGCTGAGTAGGAGCAGAGAGGCAGGACAGAGTCTGTGCTTCACTGAGTCTCGTCAATTGTGTAGGACCGGGGAAGCTTGCAGTCACTCACAGATGCGACGTGCTTTTATGCCAGCGACTGCTGAGAGGGGACCAGGCAGCTCTGGCACCCGCATCCTCTCTTGGATCAGGTGGCTGGAAACTGCATGTACAAAAACAAAGCTCTAATTCAGGTTTAATGACTTCCATGTCTTTGCCATCTGGCACCCGATGGTGCTTGGCATGCCAAGTCCTGGATAAGTGCTAATCATGGGGTTAACAAGCCAGCAATGTCTTCTGAAGTCACTGCTGAAGACAGTGGTCAGTGCTAGCACAGGGCTGTCCCTGTGCCTCCTTGCAGAGTGCCTAAGAGGGGAGATAGCAGGTCTCCAGGTGAGAGCATCCTAAGGGATCTGGAGCTGACAGTGCCTTTCCGTATGGCCGTGCTCTGTGTCAGAGCATGGCCCTGTCACTCAGACTGCACGGTGGCCGCTCTGCATCTGGCCGCTCTGGGGCACAAGCCCCTCCAGTGGGAATCCCACCATCGGTGCTGGGGCAGAGCTGCCCCGCAGAGCAGAGAGCGCAGCAGTGAGTAGTGGCGTTGCCAGCTCATGCCTACACTGATGGAATAGCAGGCTGCTCCGGAGGAAATGTTGACAGAGTCCAGATTAAACCAATAACAACATCTCAATGTGCTGGGGATTTTCCATCAACAAGAGGCAAAACAGACTGCAGATTTAGCCAATACTTTAATCATCTCTTCTCTGTGCCAAGAGAAAGAAATCTTACAAAAACCCCCACCCAAACCCAAAAAACACAATGCAAACAAATCCAAACCCTGCAGT
This sequence comes from Phoebastria nigripes, assembly GCA_035582835.1. Classification (NCBI taxonomy): domain Eukaryota; kingdom Metazoa; phylum Chordata; class Aves; order Procellariiformes; family Diomedeidae; genus Phoebastria; species Phoebastria nigripes. The sequence goes on from JAYKAV010002799.1 coordinate 1,076,626, forward strand.
TGCCCAAGGAGAAGGCAGGTTATTAACACAAAAAACTTGTTTATTATACACAGCATCACAGAACTGAAACCCTGATACCTGATTAGGTAATTTTAGTCTTTGCTTCCGTATCCCACGGCATCATGAGTCACATTGGTTTCGCTTTGCCCAAGAAAGCGAATAGAGCTGGTAGGAACTGCGTCTTTGCGATGCTCAGCACACTGTGCTCGGGCAGTGGGTCCTGCCATCTCCTCTGCTGGTGCTAAGGTCCCTGAGCCAGCAGGATGGCTCCAGCAGGCAGGAGAAGGGGAACACGGTGGATGGTTCAGGAAACCCTGGCAACCCTGATAGTCCCCTCTCTGGAGCACGACTCCAGGACCAGCACAGCTCCAGCTTGGCATCTTCTGGCATCGCACAAGTGATGAGTGCAAAGCTTGTCTTTCTGCCAGGCTGGGGATGCTTTGGCTGGCTTTGCTTTAGCATAGATGAGAGGGTTTCCTTCCTTTCCAGCTCYCCAGGGAAAGGGAAGAGGAAGGATGAAATGAGTTTCATAGGCTGGAGCAGCCAGTGTCTGTCCCCCACACCCCTATAACCCCTGGTTCCCCTTCCAGGCAAGCCTGACCAAGGATCCCTTCACCCCAGTCATGACAGTGTCAGTGCACACTTGGGGTACCACCTTRTCCCCTTTACTCCATGGGCACCATCTCTTGCCAAGGCTTCTTGAAGAGGCATCTTTAGGGGCTCCTAGTCATGTGAGGAGAGGTGAGGAACTCGGGTTATTTAGACATCTTGTAGCCATCCAGGGCACAACCTGTACTCCATAAACTGGCCAGAGCCTCTCCAGTAGACTCATCTGTACAAAGACACTGAATCATGTGGTCTGGAAAGTCAAAAAGTGCTGTTGTGGTGGTCACATCTCTCTGAATGTGCTGCTGTCTATGAAAACCACTAGACTTGGCTCAGATGGGAATCAAATCTCCTCTGGAGCAGTCAGGGAAATACCTTCTTGTCATGCCTTCCCACCTGGGAGAAGGCCAGAGACAGCATCTCTTCTGTGTCACCCCGCTCTGTCCTTCCAGCAGCTTGGCTGGGTCTAATCCAGGCTGGTGTTAGACACAGCTTTGTCCCACCACCCTGCTCATGACAAAGACATCTGTCAGGTCTCTGGGAATAACTCCCTTCCCCTGATGTGCCCACAGATAGAGATCCCTGGGCTCCTGGTTTCTCCCTCCACTAGCTTGTCTGCGATCCCTGTGCTGGACAGCCTGACATTGTCTCTTTTCAAGAGCTTGCTCAGCTGGTCAGAAGATCACAATGCTGCATCTGAGGAGCAATGCCATCTGTCCAGCTCTATGGAGGAAGAAGAGTTAGTTGCAATGCCTCCTGGCAATCTGGGACTTGAGTATGGCTTACTCGTGCCTGGGTGAGGACTTTGCACTGGGGGGGATCTGCTATCTTTGCTCTGCTGGTGCGGCATGAATGGCACATAAGAAAAGGTAAAATCTGCCCTCAAATTTCAGTTGCTGGTCTCTGACTTTCTAAAACCAGGCATTTCACTGTGTGGGGGCATGGATGGGGCCACAGAACCAAGCAGTTCCAGCAAATGATGCTGCAGAGCAGCATCCACACATGCTGCGGCTTCATGTTCAAGGATGGTGAGGGCTGCTGGGGCTGAGCAGGAGCAGACAGGACACCAGGACCAGTCAGGAGCACAGGTCTTCAGCTTGGCCTTTGAGTAGAGCTGTAAGGGACATGCTGAGTGTGATGTACTGGCTGACAGATGGACACCGCCAGGCCCAGTCTGCTGAATGAGAGGAAGAAAATACATTGAAACAGATCAGAAAGTGCCTGGTTGGACCAATGTGTCTCGTTGCCTTTCTGTCCTGTGCTGAAGGTTCCTCAGAAGAGCTCAGCTCAGGCATCCGGATAAGAGACAAGTCTCCGAACTGGCCAGCACTCAGTGTCCAAAGGACTTCAAGAAACCTGGCCTATCAGTCTGTCCTCTCCATAAGCCCAGCCTGGAGACAGCCRTGCCCTCAGACCATCACTCACAGAGTAGCAGGCTCAGAGCTGCAGCCCCCCATCTTCCTCAGTGGCTGGGCAGAGCTGCTCCTCTCCCATTAGCTCCCATTAGCTCCTGTCAGCTGCCACCAGTGAGATGCATCAAAGTGGATGAGGGGGCCGTGGGTGGAAGGAGAGGGGACAGCTGAGTCACCTCTCAGGAGGGGTGTAAATGCTCCTGGTCCCTTTGGATATGTCACTGCCGAGACGAGATGCAAGGACACAAACGTGCAACATCGTCTCTGTTCGGATGAGTCATGAGTTGACTTTTCCAGTGCAGGCAGCAGCTCTTGGTATCATCACCAGTGCCTCTCTGAGACATATACCAATGTCTGGGACCCCTGAGGGCCTCAGCAAGGTTCACTCTCTCCTGCTTGTTTTTTTTTCTCTCTCTTCTGCTGCTGTGTATTTGGTCTCACAGAAGATCAAGGAAGGCCAGCATCTGAGGATGCTGCTGGRGGGGCGAAGGCTCTCAGATCCAGCCCTGGCACAGAAAGCTGCTGTCTCCGAGGAGGTGACATGCTCCTTATGAGGCCCAGTCCCTGGGCTGAGCACTGGATCACTCTATGCAAACAAAAAGAAATATATTTGCTTCCCATTGAGAAATTGATTTTCACTGGCCTGAACTACTCTGCACCACCTGCCTCTCAAGGCCACCTACATGGTCCCAGCCATGACGGAGAGTGCAGCCAGGCTGAAGGTGTCTGCTTGCTGGGGAAGGAGGCCCAGACATGGCAGCAGGAAGGGTATGCCTTTTGGGATTTGTGGGAAGTTCTTCCCATGCAAGGAATCACTGCAGACCCACAGCCCCCATGTAGGGTCTTTACCAAAGGCCCCATCTCTTCTTCATCCCTCTTATCCCCCTGAGCATCCCCCCACAACCCTCTGTCCCTAAGCCATGGTCCACTGTTGATGTGGCAACTAAATACCCCTCCTTCTGGATGGCCAATGGGTAAGAAATCAACCTCTTCCCAACTCTGTCATTCACCCCCTGGGTGATCCTGGGCTCCTCTACATTGTTCCTACTCCCAGACTGGGCATCTTTTTCCTCCTTGCACCCTGCAGTCCTTGGAGCAAAGACTGTGTACATACACACCAAGCAGAGCAGAGCCGAGCCCAGACCACAGTACTGGTTTCATCGTGACTTCAATAGGAAATGAATCTGGGCTCCTGCCACAAGAAGTAATATAGCCCTTGGCAAATGTCAGCACCGTGGGGTTCCCAGCCCACTGCAAGGAGGTGTTAATGCCAGGGCTCTCAGTGCACCCACGGGCTCTGCGACCCCTTCCCCACCTGCCAGGGGTCTGTTTGCCTGTGCTCAAGGCCAGCCCTGATGTGGGACAGCCATGTAACCTGGTATCAGACTGCTGGAAAAACAGATAAGGCGTGAGAAGGAGCTGTGTGGAGCCTTCACTGGAGCTTCCCCTGTTTTGCTCGAGAGCTGCATTTATGCTTAGTTCCTTGACCTTGGTCCTTGCCTTGCAGGTAAGCCTGCACCCAGGCTTGTACCTGGCTGATTCTCACCTTGCCTTGCTGAATTGACTTTCTGGCTTCACCTTGGGCCTGCATCATCACTGCAGACTAGCGTGGGAATCGCTGGACACAGCCATGAACCTCTCTGCTCTTGCTCGCATACCACGGGGCTGCTTCCTGTCGGTGAGGATATCATCCTGCCTGCTTTGCTTGAGGAGCAGCCCACTCTTGTCCCTCCCTGACAATTATTATCCCTGCTTTACAGTATGAACATAATATAATCATTAAAGTGTAGGCACATGGTGGCTGCATAAAGTTGCAACAGCTTTTACTTTTCCTTGCCAGCTGAAATGCAAACTGCCACTCACCTCCCACTGCTCTGGGGATCTATTCAGGAGAACACAGGGCACGTTGTGGCCCACACTGCATTTACATGTCAAGGTTTCAGAAAGAAATGAGCTCTTCTTCCACATATAGCAGCTGAGAAGCAATTACTGCCCTTGCCTCTGCAATGGAGGCTTTCACTATTGTGTTTTCTTCTGCACTGGCATCACACTGAGGACACTGCACAGGGTCATTTTCTGCTGATGGATGGTAACTCGCTAAGCTTCAATGGCCCAACATGGGTCTGAGCTCAGAGGCCTGAGGGAAATTGGGTTTTCTGGATGAGTTCTTGCTGAGACCTGACCTAAGGTACTGTGTTTCTAATTGAGTTTATTCCTATGAATTCAAGCTTGCAGAGATAGCAACAGCAAAGACACAGAGGGAGCAGCCTCTGTTCAGACTCTGCACCAAGTGTTCCTGCCCCGAACTCATTCTTCCTCTGCTTTCCAAACAAGCAGCCAGCACCTGGGGTGCATCTGTTTTGTTTGTTGCTCATGAAAGCACAGATTTGGGGAAGGGAGGGGGTTAATCTGTGCCTTCCTCACTCTCAAAGGAAGGGGTCAGGTGCCTGAGCAATCCCCAGGCATTATAAATATGGACCAACTGGACTCAGACTTTTCTGGAGGATGCATTAGCTGAATCCACTGGCTCAGGACAGGATTAACTACTGGAGAGAAGGGAGCAAGAGCATGTGATCAATGGTCTCTTGCCTCAGAATTTGTAAGCTTATGTCATTGGGTCCTTGGCCCATGAAAAGGTCCTCCCCAAAAGACTCTGAGCCTGGCCTGAACTCCACAGTGTGTCTCCAGAGCCATTTTTAGTCGTCGTCTTTGTATTCATCATGTTAGCACTCATGATGAACAGCTAAATGCTCAGTGCAATAGCTTTGGCTAGTTCATCCTTCACCTATATCCATTCTCCACACTTTCCCTAACAGCTTGAGGGGGAAGATGAGTTTTAGTACGTAGCACATGGCTGTGCAGAGAAATCCACATCCACGGATGTGCTGGGTGGTGGTGGAAAATCTCTGAAGCTCCCCCAAAGCACAGCCCCCGCCACGCCGTTGTGACATCCCTCTCAAATATCTCAGAGCTTAGGCTGAGTGGGACGTCCAAATGTGAGCACTAGTACTAATTCCTATTTGAGATTGTATTCCGGTCCCAGTCTGCTCTCCCTATCTTGCATGCTTTGCTGGGAGACTGTCTCCTGCAACCAGAATCCCATCTGCCAGAGAAGGCACCCCAATGGTGTCTGGGGTGAAGCTGTGGGATGGAGCTGCTCTGATGTTTCCAATCCTCCCAGAAAATGAAGAGACACCTTAAAATATTTGGTTGTTTTTAATAGTATAAAAGGTGTCAGCAACTGTGCAGGACAGAAGAGCCACAAAGGTATCGAACTTCACTGATGTAACCTACGGTGGAGTCTACAATATCTGTAGGGCCCTCTGTCCTCCTCTTTCCCTTCCCACCCTGCTGAGCCTTTGCTGGCAGAGCAGGTCATGTTGGCATGTCCCTTATAGCTCTGTAGGTATAGCTGCTCGCTGTCGGTTCTGCATGTGCTTCCGTTTTGCCTCCATAGAGATGTCTGTGAGGTCCTGGATAAAATGCTGAATCTAGGGTGGGGAAGAGAGATGGCAGAGCTCAGTGCGGGGATGGGAACAGGAGGCAGAGGGGAGCTTGTTGGCCCTTTTGGAGGGCAAATTTCACCAACCAAACTGAGCAAGAGGATAAGGCATTTGCCTTGCTGGATCTGCACCACCAGAATGGGCTTTTGTGGGTGAGTCTGAGTTCAGGGCAAGGGTGAATGAAACCACACCTTGGCCATGGGTTGATCTGCATCCCCTGCATCCCCTGCCCCAGCCTGCCTGGCTCTCACTCCTTCTGCCCCCACAGGGACCCACACCCCACCTCCTCTGACAAGACAGGTTTGCCTGGTATCCTCTGCCCATTCCCCGTACCCAAGAGAGAGCCCAGGTGAAAAGGAAGGTGTCTGTTGGGCACATTGATTTCTCTGGGCTCTCCCCTCCCTTTGGCAGCTAAGAGTCATTACTACTCCTCTTTCTGGGCAGGGAGAAGGGGTCTGGCTTGGCTCTACCATGTTCAGCTGTCTGTGGCTGTCATCCGCTGGCACGTTCAGGTTTGCTTTCAGGTGCATGCTCACGCACTGGAAGAGGTTGAGGATGGCCATCTTGATGGTCCCCAGCTTCAGGGTTTTCTTGGCAATCGTGTTCTGGATGTCGGCCCAGCAAGTCTCCTGAGGGCAGAGGAGACATGCAGCATGGGGACATGCCCCAGCAAAGCTGCTGCTTCAGCACTGGAGACCCTGGCTTGGGGACCCTAACTTCCACACTCATCTGTTTTGCTAGGAAGAACCTGTCCTTGCCCAGGGCTGTGCTGGAGGTGGTTCAGCCTGGTGTGGTGGAAGCAGGTCCAGGAACCACCACAGCTGCTCCTTGCCCCAGGAACCTCCCCATCTCTCTGCCAGCTCCTGCAGTCCTCACTCTGGCAAGTCCTCCCAGCAGGCCCCATTTGCATTCCCCACAGCAGGGCTATCTGATACCCTGGGAGAAGCACATCCCACTGCCACCCTCCCAGACCAGGTGCTTTCCAGCTTTGCCTGATGGGACCCAACTCCTGGAGCCCAGAGTACCCAAAAAGGGAATTTGGCAAGGCCCCCTCAGAGTGATGCAGAGGGAGCAGAGGCCAGCAGAGCTGAGGGCATTTCTGCACACTGAGCACTGGCTACACATTGATGTGCCTCATTACAGCACAGTTTACCACCAGTCTGGTCGCTTTTGGACTGGTAAGGAGGGAGAAGAAGGGGTGAGTCCTGGTGGGCAGATGCTGTGCAAAAGATGAAAACAAATAATAAAAAATCAGCAAAATCAACTTCACTCTGAGGCCTGAGCCATGAACAGTGGAGACCACGAGACATGCCACACTGAAGCCCCATTACAGGGATGCTGCTGCAAGGAATGGTGAATGGAAATGAGTATGACCAGGCTAGACAAACCCAATGGGCACGTGGTGGAGTATGCCTGGGTTTTGTGCCAAGGCAGATCTCCCCAAAGCCCGGTTAGCTGATCTCTTTTGACTATGACTTCAAGCAAGAAGTGAAAGATCGTGATGGCTTTGTGGTGGCCTTGTTTTAACCCCTGATGTAACCTGCTCCAGACCTAGTCTGTCATTCTTCATTCTACAACCCCTTGGAGGGACAAAATTAGGCATCTCCTCCAATCACAAAGGCTGCTACTGGGCCTTGCCATGATCCCATGGCTTAGGGATCAGTCATCAGCTGGTCTTGACACAGCCAGGCCTTGGAGATCTTCACCTGCCCACCCCACGTTTCCTCACCCAGGGGAGGACGTCACTTTGAGCCTGGTCAAAACGTAGTTGGAGCTGCACCCGCTCATTGTTGTACTGCAGGATCTCAGCTTCTTTCTCTGCCATGTACTGGTCCAGGAGCGCCTTGGCTTGCTCAGACATTTCCTTGTGCGCCTGTTGTGACTGCAGCAGGTCCTTGTGCATCCTCACCAGTGTCTTGTAGCGCCAAATGACTTCCTGGATCTCCTCAAACTGCAGCACAGGGCTCCTGGTGTTAGTAACCCCCCTGCCCTCTCCTCATCAGGATTGCAAGTCTCGTGCTGTTTGGCACCCTGCCCTGACCAAGAACAACACCTCCCCCAGCTGAAAGATCTTCCCTCCTTGACGAGACTATTGCCCCAGTTTGTTTGTGAGCATCGCCACATTCCCTGTATGATGACATCCCATTATGCCAGTCCCAAAGTTGTCACTGCCATAAGCAAGGGGAGATATTGCACCTCTTCCCCAGGTGAGCAGTGCTCTGATAAACACAAAGCACAACTGCAACTGCCAGTGCCGAGTCACCTAGATGTGAGGGGGGGGCAGCTGGGACTGCAGGAATATGAGTGATGCATGGAGTGATGCCTGGGCATCCTTGAGAGAGGGCACAGCTTTTTTGACAACTGCCTGGCTTCCCATTCCTGGGCAGCTTTTCACTTCTCCCAAACCATCAATGTGACAGGAAACAGTGACACAAAGGGATCCCCATTCCCCTCAGCCCTGTGCTTCTCCCCTTCTAACAGTCATTCTTTGGTTTTCTCAAGCCTTCACCTCCTTTTCTGGTTCTCCTCCCCTAACTCTGGTCCCCTTGGCTCACCTTGGTTGCAAGGAACCTCTTCCCATCCCATCTGAGGTCTCTGGGTTTGACCAAGTGTTAGATTTCCCTGGACTTGCCTTATCCCCTCTAGGTTTAACACCCATGTAAGACCCTCCTCGAGGCCATGATCTGTCTCTCTCATGTCCAAACTCACGTGTGAGATCTTCACCACATCCTCCAGGTATTTGTTGAAGATGGAGTACTTCTGCACTTTGTTGCAGAGCTTCTGGTGCTTATTTCTCAGGGCTTCCAGTTCCCTCTTAGCTCTCAAAAGCTCACTCTCCTTTTGCATCTTCCTCTCTCTCTCTTTGCTGGCTTTCTTCAGATTTTGGATTCGCATCTTATCATTTTCCTGGTGATGTTTCCCACACCAACACACACACATGCACACACACACATGCACACACACCCATGCACACACAGAGGGAAAGGAAGGCAAGGGAAGATGGAGCTGGGTCACTCAACAGCACTGGGAGGAGATACCTTCACAGAGGAGAGACCAGTACTGGAGCACCACTGGGAGCACTTTCACTCCCTGTTTAACAGGACCATCCCTCTTGCATTGACCCTTCGGTCTTGGAGACAGGCACCTGGGATGGCACTCTGATTTTCAGACCTACTGGTATCTGTCCCTGGAAGACACCTGGGTGTCAACAGTGGGGACAGGCTGAGACCCTTCTTGGGGGATGTTTGGGGCCCTCAGGAGATCACACTGATACAGGACAAGATCCTTCCCACCCAAGCCCTACCAGGACTTTCCACATCTGTGGTACAAAACCCCGTGACCTTCCAGTCCTGTTCCTCACACCCCCAGGCTCAAGGGAGGCTTGGACAGATGTGGTGGCCCAAGACTGTCTCCCCAAGGGAGGGGAGGAGGTGTTGGTGCGGCTCAGGGTCATCTGCAAGGGATCAGGGACAGGTGTACCTTTAAAATCCTCCCAGATTTCTCCATGTAGGCTTTCAGCTGAGCCTCCTTGGTGTGGAGGTCCCTCCACCGGCAGGTTATGACTTTCATCCTCTCCCTGAAGGCCTGGCAGCACCAGAGAGAGTGTGACATAGCTGCCCACACACGGAGCCTGTCACCTGCCTGCTGCTGCCCTCCAAAAAACCACAAGCCTTCCCAAATATGCCCCAGCACCCTCACATMTTTCTCACCTCTTCCTTCACCTCCAGAGCCTTTTGCATCAGTCGGGCTTGTTTCTTCTTCTCCTGGAGGCGAATAAATGGAGACAGGGAGTCCTCCTCTGTCAGTCTGAGTTTCCTGCCACAGAAGTTTTCCTCAAGGTTACACGCTGGGTCCAGTACCTTGGCAGTGTGTTGGATTGCTCTGCCCCATCACCCCACCCGGGACAGAGACCCAACACCGTCTCAGATCCCGTCTGGCAGCATGGTATCCCCACCCCTCCCCAGCAGGGATCCCACTGACAGAGCAAGGGGGTGTTACAGGGAGGAACAGGGCTGGGGAAGGGAGGTACAAGAGGAGACTGAAGTGGTGGACATAAGGGATGCAAGTTTGCCACGGTGGGGGAAAAAGGGATGGAGGAGACAGGAGAAGAGGATGGAGGGGGTGGAGGCGGGTGGAGGAGCCCCCTCACCTGAGCAAGAGCAGGAGGTTCTGCCTGTACTGCATGTGGAAATAGGCCAACAGGTCCTCGTCGCCCATGGTGGCCATTGCTCCAGCCACCAGCAGGGCCCAGAGAGCCCAGGTCCTCCCGGCACTGCTTCTCTCCCAGGTCAGCCCAGGAGCTGCCCCGCAAGCCTGAGGGCTTGGCGGTGCGTCGGAGAGGCAGCCAGGCCTGGGATGAGCCCCTGGGCGCCTCTTACCTCCGCTTTCGCAGGACCTTCCTTGCCCCGGTCGTGCCTGTGGCCACAGGCTGTTGGTGGCCAGTTGGCATGGAACGGTTGCTGGGGTCAGTTGGAAGATGCTCGGGTGGTTACTTGGCAACTGAAGCAGGGTGATGCCCCCACACCAGCAAGTGGGACTGACCACTGTGTCCAGGACCAGGACTCTTCAGCACTAAAGCAAAGCTGAACAAATGCAGCTTTCCCTTCCTCTCATTTTCTCTGGTTCTTCCTCTGCTAAAAATCAGCCCGTGTCCTGTGACCTCTGCTGTCTCGGGCAGGTATTTCAGTGCCCCTGACATCCACATCCCACTGTCTCAGAGCTCAGGGCAGGAGCTTGCTCCTTCTCTCCCAAAACACCAGATGGAAAGATACTTAAACTGAGGCACATCCTCAGGGTGATCACTGTACTGCCCACGGTTCCCTCTCTGTGTGGGACTGAGGTCTACCATTAGCTAAAAATTAACTGATTTTTTTTTTAGTTTATTTTAATTTTTCCCCCAGAACAAGGCATCTGAACAAGGTCCATTGCCCAAAATAAAGGTGTAGTATTCATGGGCCAGGTCGGGGAAAACCTAGAGATGATGGTGACCTTGGGGTCTGCTCCTTCCACAGGAGATTTCACCCTCTAATGTTTGCTTCTGTCAATCTCTGTCTTCCATACTGGCTTAACATACAAGAGCATTTCGGTGAGCTACTAAAGCTGAAAACCCCTGGCTTGGTGGAAAAGGATATGACTCTCTGGGGGGAGAAGTCTTCATATCTGTTACAACCCTGACTTGCATCAGGGAAATTGTTTTCAGGCAAAAGTCACCCCTTGCTCATTATAAACCAGCAGGAGCTGGGGAAAGTCTGCCAGATCCATCTGGCACTTTAAACAGCAAGAAGATGTATGGCCCAGGAAGGGACCATTTGCTATATGAGAGATGCTTCATTTAGAGACAATGACCCAAGGCAAAGCAGTGAATACACCTGGCTTTTATTACTGAGGTTCAAATCGATCCCATCAGTGACAGGTGACTTCCCCTCTGTCCATCCCGAGGTCATCATGGGGCTGTTCCCATCCCAACAAGTCAGGCAGATTAAACCTGGTCTCCTGGAGCAGTTTCTGGACCTTGGCAGGGACAAATCTTGCCTGGGAGTGGGACAGGTCTTGCCTGGGAGTGGGGCTTGTGCCTGTCTGCGAGGTGAGGGGGCTCAGCCCTTCTTCCAGCAGGCAGGGATCCCCTCTGGAAAAGTCCTGCCCACCCTTGCATCCCCTGGGCTGGAGGAGCTGCTGGTCCCCAGCAGAGCATGGGAACCCACTGGATGAGCAACCAGGAAGGTCTCAGCGTGTCTGAATTTCAAGTACTTGCTGCAGAGCTGGAAGTTGGGGCAGAGTCTGTCTGGGAAGCGACAGTGGCCTGCTCTTTCACACAAGCAGAGCTGTGGAGCCGTGTGTGTCCTTGTCCTCCAGTTGCTGAACTGTGCTGTCTGAAATTAAAAAAAACCCTACAATTTTGGGGAGACCAGTCTGAGGCAGGTGCTGGGCACCAGGATCAGCACTTCAAGCAATTAAAGTTCATTATCATTATGAATAACTGGAGACAGACATTTCCAAGGGGAAGCACTGGCTGACTTCCCAGTCTGACTGAGAATTCCCCATAATATGACATTTTGTCACACAAATGACAGACGGGCTCCAGGGAGCAAGTGATGCCATCAGTCACCTTCCTGCTTGTCAGGCACACATTAACACCGAGGGGCTGCCCCTGTCTCTTTGGCTTCACAGTATTTCATTGTTCCTGAGGAGGTGCTGCCCTTCTGCAGCAAGGATAGAAAGCGCAGCCCATAATAAAATCCCTGGGGTTTCACCTTGCCCTGTAGATAGCCCTGGGATTCTCACTTTCCATGCTGAACACCCTGAGCAAAGCTACTGCTGCCTGCAGGCTTATGAATGAAGGAGAAGTCACCACCGGGTTTTATTCTTACGGATCAGTAGAAGTTGCGGCTGAGTCCAAGGAGGGTCAATCAAATGGTAGAGGGCTCAGGGGGGTTTTGGGGATCTCCCAATACTCTTGTGCCCAGGGAAAGCCCCTTCCTGTGCATCCTTTCCACCACGTGTTGGCAGTGGGGAGCTGCAGTGCCCACTGGCTTAGCACAGCAGAGAGCCAAGCTCAAATTGCTTGTGTTACTCTCGGCCTTTCTTGTGTGGCATCCCACAGACCAGCCATCACCAACATTATCTCATGGATTCCCTCTGCTCCTGCCTCCACCTCCCCTGTTTTGGCAGACAGCAGAGCTGCTTGGATTGGACATCTTTGTGTGTCCCATCTGTACAGCACCTTGTGACATTTGCTCCTTGTCGTCACCACAATGCCATGATGACTAGCATAAAATACATGCACTGCAGCAAACAGGTCTGATGCCATTGTCTGAGGCCAGGAGTCCTCAAAACTGTATTCAGGGGGGTCATCTTCTGTGTGAGACAATGAGCTGGCTGAGGACAGGACTGTTAAGTCCAGAAGATGTGGTGTGAGATGCCCTGTCATTACCAGGATACCAGTGATGTCTGCTARGGTGTTGGTGCTCTGGAGAGTGGCTCCCATGGACTCACCTTGATGGGTTTCCCGTGTGGCACATGGAGCTGAGCCTCTCCTGGGACAACCCCAGGAGAAGCCTGGACAGGGTGACCGGCTCTGTCTGGGTACGTTACTGGGGATCCCCGGTCTGCCATTGTCTCCTGAGTTCCTCCGTGTTTGCACTGATGAAACTTGTACATGCTCATGGCTTTCTGTGGTGGTCCCCACCATGGCTGGGCAGGGTATCACTCAGGGGTCCCCCTGCCAGTGTTCCTCCGGGCTCTTTCATGTTTGCAAGGATGATCCCTTTCACATATTACCCAACAGTCATCTCCAGTGCATCCAGGCTCTGATGGAGCCCTTTGTGCTTGCATTGCCTGGCCACAGCTTTGCCCAGAACAGCTGTCTGCTGTGGAGAGGACACTCGGGTCCAGTGTCTGTATCAGAAAGATTAGTAAGGAATCAAAAGGGGGAGTAGCACCAAACAGCCACTATGCTGGGGACATAGGGACAACCTAAGCTAGGAAAGGTGATCTCAGCCCTCGTGGTTGGGAGGGGAGGAGGAGGAGAAAGCAGTGCTTGGAGGAGGAAGGTTCAGGATGGAGGGAGAGGAAATGCTGTGACGGCTGGAGAGGGAAAGACATGGGTGACCAAGTGGGTCTGAAAATACACCTTGTGTGTATTTTACCCTGAAGGTGAAAATGCTGCTGGCCTAACACAAAGAGACCTGAATTTTAAGTACCCAGTGACACGCAGGTACCCACCGTGCAGCAGCACAGTGCTCTGGGCATCTGCACCGACTCCATCCTATGTCTTGTAGCACCCTCATCCCCGCGGGACGGGCGAACGCAGCCTATGAATCCCCCAAAATCATGTGCTCTCCTGGCTCTTGCCAGCTCCGAAACCAACAGATCCTGTCAGCGGACCTGCTTCCCGGAGTGCTGGACCCTCCTGGGCTGGTGTGTGGTGGATGGGAAACCCTGAGCTGGGATCGGTCCTCTGCCCACCTGGAGGGAAGCTGAGCAGGATGAGATCAGACCCTGCATTTCACAGCTGTAGTGAAAGTGCTTGCAGACAGCTTTTTTTTTTTTTTTTTTTGAACATTCCTAATCACCATTTGCCACTTTTATCCTCACACCGAGGTTTTATCTTTGACAAACGCTTTCCTCTTCAATACACTATGCATTAAAAAAGAGTTTCTTCCTATTATGCTCTCCATAGCAACTGCATCAGCTTGCCATGAATAAATTACCTCTGACTTGACATCCCTTATTAGAATATAAAAAATGCCATTTCTGAGTCATAGCTACCCAGGAGAAACCTTTTCTGTTCATCCCTTAGGTACATCCCCCACCTTTTTACTCTTTGAAGGAAACTGCTTTTTTTTTTTTTTTTTTTTTCTTTTAAATCTCCTCTGCTCTTGAAGCCCCTGGAGTTGAAGGTTGATGGAAAGCTGACACAGACTTTCTCTTCTGGCCTTCAGAAGCTCCCAGCACAGCACAAACCGCCCTTGGTGATAGCTGATTCCTCTAAATCACATTGGGCTCTGTATTGGCATGATTTTGAATGGCCAAATCTCTTCCCAGCATCTTTCCCCAGTTCTTAGGTCCCCAAGGGACAGGCTTAAGGGAGAAGATGAGCTTCTACCCAGGGAGAGCATGACACTGTATCTTGGTGGGCACAGAAAGCATGGGGACATTCAAACACGGTATCTTCTTTGAGTGCCCAGGGCTTTTTGGAGTTGGTGAGCAGTTCCCATGTGGAACTGGGACTGTCTGGAGCCGAGGAAAAGTCCCTGCCCCACTCCAGGAATCTATCCAGCCTGAGATAACCTCCCAATTTGCCAAAGCACTCAAATTTTCTCTGGGACAGTGTGGCCACGGCCCAGGAGAGGGAGCACTTATTAAACAAGTGTGCAGTCCCAGATGCAGTCYCTGTCCTGCCCTGTTTCCTTGCCCTGGGATAACTCCAGACAGCCTTTCTGGTGGTGGGCAAGGGTCCAGCCCTTCTGCCCAGCATACCCTTCCTCTGTCCTGTTCCCATCCCAGCCTGCCCCTTCGATGTGAATGCAGTTGATGCTGATGTGCTGATGTGTAAGGGGGAAGGGGTGGGGGAACCTGAATCACTGCTCGGTGCCTTTCCCCCCACGCCACTGCGCTCCCCTGCTACCTTCTCTCTGAGTCATCCGGCACAACAGGATTTTGGCTTAACCCCCAGAAAACCGAGGTTGTTGGAGATGCCCATCTCCTCTGAGAACCCCAGTGCCTCTTGGGCAGGCTGGGCTCTGCTCTGTGGAGCAGATGTTTTCCCTTTCCYGGGGTTCCCTGACATGGATTTGCCCCAACATCTGTACCTGCACCCCAATCCAAAGGGCACCTCAGGATGCACCTCCCACATTGTGGCCTGGGGGAGGAGGAGGCTCAGGCTTGGGGGCTGATGCAAGAAGCAGCAGGAGAAGGAGCTAAGAAGTGGTTTCCAAACACCAGACTCTCCACCTATTTGCAAACTAGCACACCCTTAAATTCACTTAGTCATTTCCAGGCACCTGAGAGACAGCATGGGCTAATGGGAAAGCACAGGGCAGCTCTGCTCTGCCACCAGAGAGCCGTGCGGCCAAAGGAAATCCTTGCCTGCCTCTGTCTCTGCCATTCAGGTTAGGGTGAACCTTTTTGCCGTGTGGCCTCAGCTTCCAGCATTAGCTCTGGCCCCAGACCTGCCCTTGGGGCTCCTGCAGGGCAGTTACTGCCTAGTGCTTTCTCCAAGTGCAGGTGACACGCTAAAGATGAGAGTGAGTTGGGAGCACCAACCTTACCAGCACGGTGGTGTCATTTCAGGAAATTTCCCTGTTATGTGAAGGTTTCACTGTCAGTCCCTGTGTGTTTATATAGGGACTTCTAAAGCCTGACCTCCTGGAGTTGTGGGATTATGCGAGGCTCTTCAATCTCCATTAAACAGAAGTTTCCGGTTAAAGAACAACCCCCTGAAAACTCATAACCCCAAAGGCAAGTGCATAGGTAGTCAGAATGCAGTATTTTGTGTTTGACTTTTTGCCTAGTTTTTTCATTCTGTAAGACCTGAATCACACAACCTTAGGAGTTAGCCATCCCCAAACGCTATCGTTACGCCATTGGTTTTGCARTGCCTCCTGAAATCCCACTTCACTGTTTGGCTTTGAGCAGAGCTGCCGGCTCTTCCCACCTGTGTCAGGGGGAGAGGTTGGTTTTGGCTTCCCTGGCTGCTGTGGTGGGTTTCTGTGTGCATCAGGCTCCACTATCAGGGCAGTAACTTGTCCAGTTTCTTTCTTGCAATAAGTTATCTCTGTTCTCACTTAGCTGGGTTGCAAAAAGGAAATAGGCTTGTGAGCCCACTAATGAAATAGGTGTGTAGGCTTCATTGGAAAGGGTTATTCCAAACCTCCCTGCCATCCCTGGTGCTTCAGCTGCTTGTTCCCATGCTGGTGTGGTTCAGCCTGTTTAGAAGAAGGGTGCCTGCGCATGGCAGTGAAGCAAGGAGATGGTGAGTATTTGCTGCGAGCTCTCAGTGCAAGAGAACAACAGCCTGGATATTTGGGTGAATAAGAGAAAAAGGGAACACTCTTTCCAACTGGAGAAGATCAACTCCGCACAGGTATCCAGGGATGTTTCCATTTTAAGACCTCATTTGTTGAGCAAATCTTTATAGCAAGTAAAAGAGATCAAAAAGGACAGTTTGCTCTTTCATGCACAGAGTGGTCCATGAATCAAAAAATAAGGATGATGCAGCAGGAATAAGAAGCAAACTATGACTCAGTGTCCAGACATCCCCATGGCAGCAGCAGCAATCATTGGACTGTGTTAAAATGGGCTCATTCATTTGCTGTGCAATGGGGAGGATGCAATAGCTGGAGGAGGAGGGGTGGGTCTGCTTCCAGTCTTCAGATGTTGCCCATTCTCCAGCTTTGAGAGCTGGTCCTGAGGTCCACAGATCTGAACACAAAAGCAAAGCAGCAGCAGACATTTATTTTTCTCAGGAATAGTTTGCTGCTCCTTTTTTACAGCCTAAACTGCTCAAAAAATGCATTCCCACCAGACAATAGCAAAGGCTCACGGGTCTGCCCCAAGGCAGGTGCAACTACCCCTCCCCAAGGGTTTCAGGGCAGCAAACTGCCCTTACCCTGTTTCAGTTCAAGTTGGGATCTGGATTGTGTCTGCAAAGAGCACATTTAACGATCATTTTCCAAATTCATGGTAGATCTCTTGAATGGAGACATCTCCATGGATCAGGCCATCCCAAGCCCCCACTGTAGCTGGTGAGGGGGATAAGCACTCGCAGGGCATAACGCATCTGATCCCTTAAGGCTGAATGAACTTCTGGAAGCTCCAGCTTCTCTCCATGGACTATCCAGGGCACCTGCCATGACCAGCTCACATAGACACATCCAGTTTGGCCACCTTGAGCATCCTTGCCAGGCCCTGCAGCCCCTCATTTGGCCTGGGACCTGCCTAATGACTGGATTGAGCCTGGTCCCCCAAGCTCTTTCTGGGATTGACCTGTAAACAAGAGGTCTAAGGATGAGGAGAGGAAGTCTGCCTGGCTGGAGCTGTGGGCTGCAGGGGAGAAGGATACCCTGGTGGTGTGGKTAGACTTCATGGCTAGCCTTGCTGGAGGCAGGTCACTACACGTGCCCAGACATCAGTCCTTGCAAGGAGTAGATGCTGAGACTCATATTTTGGCCATGAGCTCTGCTAAGGATGTGAGAGTAGTTTTTCATGCTCCAGTTGGACTTCCTCAGCCTTAAGAAAATGAYGCCTTCCAAGAAGCCATCTGAAACCTTGTGTGCGTGGAGCGGGCTTGGAGGCAACCAGCCCCTCAGTTCGGGCACTGTGGTTTAACCCAGCCCACTATCTCTGAACAGCCCTCAGCGAACTCCTGCAAGCTGTCCTGCCTCCAGCTTACTGTCCTCTCCAGGAGCCAATGGAGACTTGGTCGTCGGTGGGAGCGTTCAGGCTATGGGGCTGGGAACGTGGCACTGGCCCAGGCAGTCAGAGTTCATACACCAATCCCAGCAATGCAGTGTTTGCTGTACACACACCTCTAGGACCTCTCTCCTGGCTGGGTTTTTAGCAATAGCTCTGTCATGGCTCTGGATTTTCATCTGACAGGGGCACCCAGAGGTGCCATAAGCCCAAAACCATCTGAGTTCATCCTCTGTGGTGCAAATGATCTCAGGCCCAGGAGCATCAAATGAATGGTTGTTTCCCAGGGAAGCTCTGACAAGCACAACCAGCCTTGTGGCAACATCAGGAGGGCACTGGAGGCATCAAGGTGAAAAGAAAGTGCCTCCTTTTTTGTCTTAGCTTTCTTTTTTGCTGTGGTGAGGTAAGTCCTGGGATGTGGCACCAGCCTGAAGCTGTTCTCATACTGCTCAGCCTGGGGACAGAGATGGTGACCTAATCCCCAAGGTGCATCTGGGCAGAGTCGCAGCTCTAGAGAGACCTGTCATAAATAAATCCCCCCATATCCAGCACTCAGCTGGTTTCCAGCACACCAGAGTTTTTTGGAGACAATGAACTTCAGTTGGAGATAATGAGCTTGAGTTCAACTCACATCAGCTGAAGCTGCCTCATCTGCCACAGCTGCTGGAAAGGTCTTGCCCTCCCTTTCTTCCCCATCAAAGGTTTGATTTTGGCTCCACAGGAGCTCAAATGCACAGCAGGATAATTGCAAAGCTAGGCGTCTTCAGATTTCTTGGCTGGATTCGGCCCTCTCTTAACCAAGAGGAGCTCAAAGCCCTGTTCCAAGCACTCAGTCCTGAGCTAGTTCTTGCTCTTGGGCTTTGAAAACCCTCCTGCCGGGCCTCGTGGCACCAGACCCCACATGTAACTCCACTGAGCCCATCAGAGGAGACCCAGGCAGAGGTGGCACCATGGTGGTGAACACCAGGCAGATGGCAGAGCTGCTGGGCAGGAGGAGAAACAGGATCCTGGTGTGGTCAGAGCCCAGAGACCATAACAGAGGGATGTCTGGATGTCTCCAGACATGTGTCTCCATGTGACCATGGCTCCTGAAGAGGACCAGACCTGAGAAATGTGAAGTCCCTGTGGGGAGGCTTAAATCAGTGAGGCCAAAGAGCATGGATGAAGTCCAAGGCTGCTCACTCATGCTCCTCGCACCAGGCAGTGGCCATCCCAGCCTGCAGCTGGGGCAGAGCCTCCCTACCCTCGGTGCTGCAGTAAGGACCAGGCTCAGAAGCAAGATCAGCTCTGGCCTTTGGCTTGAATCACATCACCTAATCACAGATGTGCAGGATATTTCCACAAGCTGAGAGGCTCTGTTGCCTCTCCCAGTTGCTGAGGAGGGAATTTTTGTGTGCAGATGAGGCTTTTCTGAGTGCTGACACAGCAGGCATCATGATCAGCCAGCAATGCCATTTCCATGGTATTGCCTCATTCTTAGTTGCAGCCCAGCATAGGTCTGACTCCATCCCACCATGCAGGATATGACCTCAGGGGAAGGCTGATGCAATGAGATGGGAGCTGCTTGCAGGCTGGGATCACCTCTGCAAAGGGGATGCTCAGGTGTTTGTTACCCTCTGGGAGACCAGGCTTTTCACCACGAAGCCCTGCAACAGTGCAGAAGGCTTCTCAAGTCCTTTCCTACTGCTCCGTAGTAGTGCACCAGATCCTTCCTTACTCCTAGACATGAACAAATCCTGCTGAAATCAATGCCGAGTGAACAACAGGAAGATTTCAGAATTAGACCTGCCTAGGTCTAGATTTGCCCAGTTTTGCTCTTGGGCACTGCAGACTCCTCTTTAGCCTGTGACCCCCACAGCACCCCCCTACACACACACAGCCTGGACCCACTCTGGCTGTGCTGCCATCCCCACGCTGTATTCATGCTGCCGATGTCCCCTCCAGACCTGCATTTCACACGCTGCGTGCTTGCAACCCTGTAAAGCCCAAATCCACTGATGGTACTCATGCATTAGAGCCACGCCACCTTAATCAGGAGGGAAAATATAGTCCAGAAATCCAGGAGACAGCCCCAACAACCTCCCTTGAACCACTCCTGTAGCCTGACAGTCACCCGCGGGGGCTGGATTTTGATGAACGTGTTAAGCTGCCATAATCCGTCCGTGCCTCCTGGAGATGYAGCCTGGTCCCTCGTCCCCAGCTGCTCATTCCCAGCCCTTCACACCCCCCGTGCTGGCACAAGTGTTTGGGTAGCCCTGCCGTGGCTCAGTTCAGGGAACAAATTGCCTGGAAAACATGGCCAACATCAAAGACCCATTCAAGAGCCCACGGAGGACTTGTGTGGATGAGAACTTGTGCCCAGGAAAGGGATGGTGATTGAGAAGTGGGGCAGTGCGTGGGGAAGGGGAGGACATGGGTTGTGTCTCAGTGGCAATGCTTTACACTGATCCCCCCAGCCTGAACAAGATCTCCCCTGAGCAGGGCTGATGCTGGGGCTGCGGTCCCCTTTGGAGATGCAGGGCAGCCCAAAGTGTTGATACACCTCATAGCATCACTTCTTCCTTTCCATCAGGCCATCAGTCCTGTGAAAAGAGGACATGAGGCTTATTTGGTGTGAATTGATCATATTAATGTTTATAAACCATTTAATAATTCACCATGATTTGGTCCGATATCACTCTGATGATAGGTTGATAATCCCTCCCCTTTTTCTGGCCGGGTTTGTTCCTCTCCACCCCATCTTCCTGTTGTCTCCAGCATCCCCACGAGCTCTCCCAGACCCCTCACCCTGAGCACATCCCATGCATCTACATGCTCCTTTATCCCACCTCTCCTGTTCTGGCCTGTTTTCTCACTTCCCCTTTCATTAACTATCTGGTCACGTCTGGATTTTTATGAAGATTAAAGCTAAAAAAAGAAACCACCAAACTCCTCTGCATTCCCTGCATCCTCCTCTGTTTGTTCTTCTTTCCTGCTGAGCAGTGAGCTGAAGCTCTTCTTTGTCTTCCTCCCTGCAGATGCTCTTCATTCTGCCTGTGGTGCCCCTGCATGCAGCAGCTTCTGCTTTCCCATCAACATCCTGCTCACTTGTGTTATCCCTCCAGGTTCAGCCTTGCTCACGTGCTCTTCTTCTCCTCGATGCTCCGGTGTTCGAGGGCTTGTGCAGCCCTCCCGCTCCTCTCCTGGCAGGTCCTGTGTTTCTCTGTGCTGCAAACATTTCCCGTGGAGCTGAGATAGAGTCCTGCTCGGGAGCTACCAGCTTTCCTGCCGTCCTTGCCCTCAAAGATCCCCTGCCAGGAAGGTCCCTGTGAGCTGATGCCTGCTCTTTTCATTGATGTCCATATCCCATGGCTTTTGTCCTTGTGTTTTGAATCCTCGTGTTCCAGCTGCACCACCCCTGAAATTTGCATTTGTGCCTTTTCCCTGGTCAACCCTTACTTGAAGCTGAAAATGAGTGAAGAGCTCTGATTTAAATGTGGCATCTCTTTATTTTCCACCAAAACAAGCCTCATCCACACACTCTCACTCTCTGCAGGGTGTAGCACGTCTGGTACAGAGGACGTGGGAAAGCCGTGTGCCTCCAGCTCCTCGCCACACATCCAGAAAAATGAGGAGGTGATGCCATCCCCAGGCTCTGGGAAAAATAGCAGAGGGTTTGAACAGTGAGAAGGAGATAGGCAGCCGGGGTGCACACCCAGGGATGGTGGGCACCTGGGGGTGAGGAACCAGCACTGGTTTCCATGGCTGTCTTCTCCATCATACAGCCCTGGGTCTCAGCATCCCCCAGCATCTCGCATGCTCTCTGCAGAGCTGCCAAGTGCCATTCAGGAAGACTGGCTGCTCTGCAGGGACACGCAGCTCCTCTTGCACTGGTTGCTCCAGGCTTGTGCCCTCCCAGCAGACCCTGGTATGTCACTGGAAGTTCCCAAAACCCTCCATAGGTCTGTGAGACTGCGCAGAGCCTCTGAGGACAGGTCTTGAGTTCAAGCTGCCAGGCTGCAGCCTGAGGCGTGACCTGGAGGACTTTGTCCTGCCCTGCAGATGGAGAGGAAAGATGGGTTGATGCACGGTGGTCCATGGAGACCAGGGGAAACACGGCTGCCCAGGCTGAGGCAGAGGATGGGCCAGAGGATTTGCACACAGATCTGGGGTCTCAGAGCCTGTCAGAGAAGAATGTGTCCCAGATTAGAAAATTCGGATGTTTTTAACTGGTGTGAACAGGGCTCTGAGCCTGATGGATGGAGCTCAGCTGAAGGTCACTGGGCACAGGTGTCTCCATCTTCCTTTGATGGAGCTGAGGAAACTGTGGGCAGAGCAGGATGCTGGTTTGATGCACGGCTGCAGGCCCCCCCTACCCTCCTGTCCCCTTCCTTCCCTTCCTCTACTTCTGAAGTCCCCAGACTTTGCGGTCCCCACCCAGGGACCTTGGCAGTGAGGTGGCCAGGCTGCCCCTGGGATTTGGGATGTCCCCTGGGATTTGGGTTGTCTGGGGCCAACCCTCTAGACAGGACTGTGCTCCACAGATACTGGGGGTCTCTTCCCTCTCCTGGGGTTTAGGCATCCTTTATCTTGGTCCCCTTTATCTTGAGGTCCTGAACCCGTATTGGCAGGTAATTTCTCCAGTTATTGGCATAATATAACTCCCACTACAATATCCCTTCATCGGCTGTTAAAGACCCCACTGGAGCGTTTAAAGGGGGGAGGACCTCCAGGGTGAGGGTGGTGTGGGGTTTTCCTCCTGTTTAAAGACACGTGGACCAGTCTTCTTCACAGAGCAAGTGTACAGCTGGAAGTCTATTAAGGCAGTTTTATGGGAGCTCACACTGAGCGCTCAGATTAATTAGCTGGCAGTATTGCTAATGATCTCCGCTGCAATGAGTTGTGCTGGGAAATACACAGCTCTGAGGGCTTCAGGGAAGTGGGTTTGATAGCAGGGCATGGTCCTTCTCCAGACAGGCTGTCTCCCCTTGCACAGGCAGAGCTGCTCCCTCTACCTGGAGAGCTGCAGACGTATCTGGCCCTCCTGGGCTCTGTCAGGACTCTCCTATTTGTCTCTCCTCCGTCCCACCCATCTCTTGAGATCCTGCAGCAAGCAGCTCCAGTCCTCAAATAGTCTGGGAGGACCTTCCCTGCTTGCTGGCCCTGCGGTGCCACCAGCAAGACCAGGGATTTCCAGGATGGTCCAAACTGGACTAGGACTTGGCTGGGGGCAGAGTAGAAGTGGGGACTGACCGTCGTCTCTTGGTTTGCCAATGCCTGTGCTGGACTGTGGTCTCGTGACACTGGGACATCACCCTGGCGAGCCTGCAGGCTACAGAGAGCAGTGACTCTCCCAAAAGGTCAGATGCTGGGGACAGTGTCACCAAACAGCTGACAGCCACCAAGCACTTCACACATCTCATTTGCTCCCCATTTCCAGCCCAGGTCTCCATGGCTGGGACCAAGGACACCGTCAGCTCCTGGGGTAAAAACTTGGCTGACTTAGGTTTAATAGCATCGCTGGTTTGAGGTTTGCAGGCTGCTCCTTTCTTGCCTCTGAATTCACACTTGCCCTCCGGTTAGCAGAGCACCACTTGTCCCCAAGGCCACCTTCTCATCATAAAGGTATCTGGAAAAAAGACAAGGTTCATTTGGGCCAACTGTTTTGTGCTGCTGCCTCAGGAAAGGAAAGATGACTGAAAAGCTGAGAAAGCCCCAGAAGCAATGTGGCATGTCTGATGCTGGCTGGTGCACAGCCCCCCCTTACTCTCCCTCCCCATGGCCCCCAAGCCCTGGGGCCTCTGAAATGAGCAGTCCCCAGGCTCCCAGGGAGGGGGTGAAGGTGCCCAAGCCTGAATCCTGGACACAGGGGGGCAGGGAAGAAGGGATGCTCAGGAAGGGTGCCCACCCCTGCTGAGCATCCCCCGGGCAGAGAGAGAAAGGTCTCATGGGGCTAGAGCTGCGAGGATGCAGGGCCTTTGCTGGCAGCTGCCTCTGCATTTCTGATCCCTACATACATAAATAAACCAAGGGCCACGCTTAAAGCCCCTGGTCAGGGGCTCCCCACGTCTCCTTGGCTCCTTCCCTCCTCAGCAGCTCTCCACTGGGAAGATGGACGTGTCTGTGAGACACGAGCGCTTGAAATCCTGCCCAAAACCAAAATGTTTCCCATGTTAGGGAGCCAAAAGAGGTGAAATGGCCAGTGCTGTCCTGGGACCAGCCAGCTCTGAGTGCTAGTGCTGAGACGGACAGAAAAGGCAAGGCCGGGGGAGAAACCCAGCCTGGATGGCATGCCAGAGGCCACGTGGATGCAGGTGGGCTGGGGGAGGCTGGGAGGGGGAACCAGTGCTTGGTCCATGTCCAGTGTCCCGTGTCCTGTCTCCCCCAGGCACATCCTCTCCATCACAGCCGCTTTGTACAGGAGCTGCTCTGGTCCGAGCTGGCCTGCGGACRGTGGGGTTTGGGGTTCTGTGACTCCCATCCCATGAAAAGCAAGGGGTGAGGTGGTATCTTGACTGCTGCCTGTGCTGGGGAAGGGCAAATAGGTCAGGTTGCACCAGGGGTCTGTGAGAGTAGCAATGAGGGATGGATGTGCTTCAGCCCCCAGGGCTGCTGCCACCAACCCTGGAGGAGGGGGTGCTGTCCCCCTGCCACGGGGTGGACAGCAGGCAGGAATGTGCCTGCAACCCCCCCAAGTCTTGCTATGGTCTCTCTGGRGTGGCACCTGAAGGCTGCAAGGAGTGTGGGGCTATATATGGCCCAGAGTCATTTTATGCAGGTGTTTTTCTGTGGGACCAGCTGCCCACTGTGCCACTCTTCCACTGTGAAGGGCCCTGGGGAAGCCCTCCAGGCACCCATGGAGGTGTCTGCGCTGCTCAGGGAAGCAAGGAGTGCAAGGAAGTGCCATCCCCCAGCTTCCACAGAGTTCAGCATGTCGCCTGAATCACAACAAGGAAATTCAAACTATGCACAGGGCACGAGAGTTCAGAACAAGCCCAAGTCCCCAGCTGGCCATAAAAGTCTGGCCAAGATGAGGCAATGCAAAAACTAAACATTCAGGCGAGCAATGGATCCCAAGGAGCACAGCAGCTCTTGGAGACGGTGTCAGCTCACTTCTGCTTCCCTGATGAGCTGCAGTCTGGGGGCAGCCCATGATGGATCTCTATAGGGTCCTGCATGGGAACTTCAGCTCCTGGGGTGGTGCAGGCAGCTGAGATCCCTCTGCACCCCACAGCACCAGCTGGTCAAGGCTAGGATAGAGCCAAGGGAGGGGTAGGGGTCTGGCCCTGATCTGCTGAGCTCTGGAGGAGCCAGATGCTGAGACACAGCCAGTGTTTTCCCCTCCAACCTTTACCAAGACCAGGACATATGGAGAGCCCTGAGCTGATGCTGCCTGTATATCYCTTTGGCTTTCAATCCACAGGGTTGCTGGAGGGGCTATAGGGGATATATTCCCAGGATACAGGGATAGAGTTGCCTAAGGAAAGCAGGGGAGCTGGCTGGAGTCAGCTTCAGGGCAGAGAACGGGCAGCACGAGGTGCCCCCATGCTCCTCGCCGTCCTGCCGCCTGCTGAGCGGTTTGCTCCCCGTCCTGCCTCTCCCTGCTGCCTCTCTCCCTGCCTCTCTGCCTTTCTTGCTGTTGAGATCCGTTCTAGCTGCTCGGGATTGCCCCGGGCTTGGGGAATCTCCCTTCCCCTAAAACTGTGCAGTTGTGTGCAACCTGCAGCAGCAGGTGCAATGGGTGGAGCGGCGCTGGCAGAGCCCCGATGCCGTGTCAGACCCTTCCCCAGGGCCTGCGATCCTGATCCTCGTGGGAACTCCCTGCCACCCAYCTTATTCCCCTTCTTATTTACGTACAGCTGCTGCTCACAAATGGGCTTCCTGGGATGGAAACCTCCGGCAGCTTTTCGGAGTGGAAAAGCATGTGAAAACCTGCCATGATGGGCTGCCTGAGAGGCAAACGCCTGTTTCTCCAAGGCTCATTCGCTCCCTGGCTTGCCACCCAGATCACCTGCAGCAGGAGAGAAGGGCTCTGCCTTGGCCACGGGAGCCCTGGGCTGGATGGTCGCTGACTGCCCCCCCCACTCCCTGTAGAGCAAAGCTGTTCCCAGGGCTCCTGACTGGCCACAGGCACCAGGGTCTGGGGCACATTTGAAGCCAGAGCTCAGCCTGAACATCACGATGGCCCGTGGTGGAGCAGGAGGCACAGCTCTGCGCATCCATGGCTCAGCTGTGCCCATTGGGTCCCCTCCACCCTCCCGTTTGTGGCTGTGTCCCCTCTGCAGGATGAAGGCTCTCATGAGGAGCGAGAGGCAGTGCAAAGAGCTTGACAGACCCCTATTCCCAAACTGAGGAGCAGAGATAGGCACYGGGGCTCAGCAACCCAGCACAAGATCCCCCAAGCCCGCTGAATCCTTCAAGCAAGCCTGCAAAGCTGGCCAGGAAAGGACTTGCCTAGGAACGAAGGGCAGATGAGTGCGGTTCATGCCTCACCCTGCCTTTAAATGGAGAAGCGAGACCTGCCCGGTGCTGCTGCCCATGGTTTCCTGGCAGCCGGTTCATGCGCAGGGCTGCCTGCCTGCCTGCGGGCAGCATGGCTGGGCTTGCAGGTCACCCAGCGTGCAGCTCTGCAGAGCAACCTTCTGCCACCCTGAGAGTCTGTGCGCAGACYGGGGTGGGTCCTCGCACGCACAGAGGCTGCAGGAAAACAATCCAACCCTTCCCTGAGCACGCGGGTTGCCAGGGTCCATCTGGGAGGTCAGAAGAAGAAGGAGTCCAGGAATTCACGAGAAGAATGTGTTTGTTGTTTGATTTTTCAATAATACGTTCTGGGTTGTGGCTAAATCCTGTTTGCAAAGTGCTGAGCCTGTTGTGAGAGCTGGGAGCAACCTGTGCACGGAGGCAGGCAGGGGAAAACCCACAGCACGTTCCTGTCTCTCCTGGGCAGGCAGCTCTGTGCCCCTTCTGCTCGGCAGCACTGGCTCCCCCAGCTCGGAAGGGAGTTGCTCCAGGGATGTGTAGTGGGACTGTGGATGGACCCAGGAGCCCCAGAGCATGTGGTCCCAACAGGTCCCCTTGCACACTGGGGAACAGACCCACAGCAGGAGCAGAGCCCATTCCTACCCAAGACATCTCCCCAACATAGCCCCTGGGATGGGGTGAAGCACGCTGGAGCCTGAGCTCCTGAGATCACACTTCCAGCAAACTCCCACTGATTTTGGGAGCCCATCTGGAGGCACGGGAACTCCCTCCCCAATTTTCAGAGGGTGCTGAGCTAAAACACCTGCAAAACCAGCCCTGCTGGGGCTGGGATCCTGCACCGAGAGCCCCACTGCTCCCAGGAGAGTGGGAGCAGGAGGAGCCAGAAGGTTAATATATTTTTAAGTGGGGATGTCACTTATAAGCCTGAATCAACACTCTCATTTCCCTGGGGACCCCAGYAGTGACATTTTCACTGCACGTTTTTTGGAAGGGGCCCAAGCAGCCAGGAGGATGGGAGCCAGCGCAAGGCCCATGCGGGAAGGCGGCCAGGCTGCTGGGCTGGTCCCGGTCATGTACCGCAGGGCCTCAGGGAGGAGAAGAGCTCTGCCCAGCCTTGTTCTGCAGCCTTGTCACACAGCCAGGGGCACGTGGCACCACCGTCCCATTGCTGGTGTCCTGGTGGGATAGCTGAAGCGAACCACCCTCCCTTTGCTGCCAAGAGGCACCTCTGCAGGGCATGGAGGAGTCTCTTTGCAGCCGTGGCTTCATCACAGCTCATCTCAGCCTCAACGGGGCTGTGTGACATAATGGAGCAGGAAGGAGATGACCCAGGTCCTCCCTGCACAGTAGCATGAGTCCAAGGAGGGTTGCAAGGAGCTCTGAGAGCTGGAGAGGGCAAGGGCTTCCCCAGGAATGGGAATTGTGCATTTCTCCAAAGGGGTCTCCAGGGTCACTCCCTATTGCACAAGAGCTGCTTTAGCCAAGCCACCCTGAATACGGACACCTACCTCTGCCTGGACACTCAGCTGCCTACAGTCCCTGGTCTATTTTGGAGAGGGTTGGATATTCACACCCACCGTGCTCCCCAGGTTGGGACAGCCAGGCATGGTGAGGGCGCGCTGGCTGCCACAGCCTGAGCAAGCCGAGGAACAGCGTGGCTGCTGTCCCACCTGCCCGCCTCTGAAATTCCCCACCACAAATGTCTGGTTTGCTTTTGCAGCTGGCTTTTCCCGAGGGACACCCACTGCGGGGTGCTGGATCCCCACTCAGGCTGCAGCACAGGGAGCAGGGCAGCCCCGAGGCTCCCGCGCCATGTGTCCCAACACCCCCTCTGCCCCATCACGCAGAAAATCTGGGGAAAAGACTAAGCGGCCACTGCTTAGAAACTCTGTTCAGGGCCCTGTTCCCCTCTTTCCTCGAGCTGCCAGACCTCTCGCAATAAATCAGAGGATTTTCCCAGCACAGCACTCCCGCTGCCAGACCACAGTGCTCCGCTTGTGCTTTTGTCTCTCATTCCCAATTACTTCCCTCCTGTTTGCTTCACTGTGGCCTTTGCTCTGGAGTTAACCCCCCCTTTTTCTCGGGGATGTGTCAGCAGTGCTTTCTCAGAGCCCTGGCCCCCACATCTCCCATCACTGTGTGTGGGTTTGCACAGCTGAGGGTGGGAAATGCAGGTGGGGGTCAAAGCAGTGCCCGCCGGCACAGAGGCCTGGCTCTGAGTAAGCATTTCCAGGAACAGTGGCTAAATCGTCCAGTTTTGCCTTCAATCCCCACGAGTTTTTCACCTCCTCTGGTTTTTGCCTTTGTAGGCAAATGAATGATTTGGGGTACAATCCCTGCCCCTGCTTCATCTTCACCCATGCAGCATCCAAGTAGAGTTTGCAGCTCCACAGCTCCAGATGCACAGCACAGGTCCACAGCTATCCTGGAGCTAGTGGTCCCCTCCCCGATGGGAAGGACCCCAAGGGATGTGTGTCACCCCAGGACACCAAGGGACAGAGCAGTCTGTGCTGCAGCACCCCTGTCCTGCATCCCCGGCCAGGGACCTGCATGCCCTGCAGAGACAGAAGGCCACAAGGACAGGCTTCTCTAGGCTCAACCGCAGCTTGAAACTGTCCACCAAGTACCCAACATACCTCCTCTGGGACTGCTGGAGGGGATTCACCCTGCTCTGAATCCTGTGTCCACCTGGGGTCTAGAGAAACCAGGCATGGAGAAGTGGAGGGGCTGTCCCAGGTGACACCAGGGTCCACTGGTGACAAGCCAGCCTTCCCTGTGGCTCCCAGACCAGCCTGACCTGCTGGTTAGCTGCTCCTGACTGGGGCTGGACAGGGCTGAGAGAGCATTTCTGCTCCATGCAGACCAATTCACTTGTTCAGTCTGCAGGGAGGGAATTTACCTCCGTGTTTCCATGCTGGTAGGAAGAGAGTTCATCTGAAATAGTTCAGGTAGAAATCCTCACCGAGGGTGGCATCCTTACCCAGAACCTGCTCCAGCACTGCAGTGCATGAGACATCAGAGGAAATATTTGCTTGCGGCGCATTGCATTAGGGAAAGTGTACAGGTCAGCCCAGGTGAGGACTTGGTCATGCCCAGACACTCCCCGCTCTAGAGGTTTGTCACTGGAGAGAGAAACCAAGGAGTCAGAGAGGGGATCACTGTAGCTCAGGGGGCACAAGAGGAAAACTTGGAACTAAAAGCCCGCCATCAGCTCAGAGCCTACCATGCCCCTCCAAGAGCCAAGCTTTGTTAGCAGCGAAGCAGTGCAGATAAGAAAAGACGGTCGGCTCCAGCAGTTTCTCTGAAGGACGGCAGCTTTGCAAAGCAAAAGCTGGCCGTGAGGGCTCCACCAGCTGCCCTCTGCTCTGACCAGGAGCCGTTCCCAATATCTGCCTGGGTTTGTGATGAGAGGAGACAAAGAAATCACGACAGAAGCAAAACAATCTGCTGTCCAAGGTTCCTCCCACATGAGGGACGGGAGACAGATGTCTTTTGGCACTGCATTTCATTTTCATCCCTTGGGAAGGGCTCTGACACAGCATGATAGAAACCAGAGCAGTCCTGAGTCCTGCACGGGTGGATGGGAGCAGCCTCATTGCTCACTCTGCCCCAGCTCCATGCCAGCAAATAGGCACCATGCTCAGTAGAGGGGAGGATTTGGCTCTCCCATCCCGTGGACCTTTAATATCCCATCCGGAGAGGTGGCTCGCATGTGCCCTGGGCTTGCATGCCTTCTCCTCTCGCAGTGGGTCAACTCAACCTGGGCAGTCTGACCCCGACAACACTGCACCAGTTGACATGTCCATGAGTGGATCTGGTACCCCCTTCTCTTCTCCTGGGGCTGCAGGGTGCCTGCTCATCAGCATTTCTGAGGTAGCTGACAAAAAAGAACCCCCCTCACCCTGCCCAGGGCCTCTCCCTTGCTGCAGCTCTGCAATTTGAATGAAGCCCAGCTGGCAACAGCCCAAGAAACTCAGACACCTTGAGGGAGACACAACACGAGGCGCCCTGTGCAATGAGTTGGTGGACATGGTGGTGAGCCCCTTCAGCAGAGAGGGAAAAATCCACCGCAGGCTCCAAAACAGCTTCAGATTCTTGGAAAGCTGGCAAGATGGGAAAGGAAAAGGAGATGCAGGCGAATAGGGAGTACTGGATTTTTTGCTATTATATAGCAAAGCAAAGCAAAACAGTCAGTGTTTCCATTCCACTCTGTGTCCTGCTCATTTGGCCTGGCTTTTCATCACAAACTGGGATGAAAATAGGACCTCTTTGCTGCAAGACTTCTCACGCTTTTCCGTTTAGAGAAAAGTGTTGAGAGTCATTGATGCTGAGCTGGTTAAAAGCAAACCATCCCTGATGCCCTTCCTCAGAGAAGGTAGCTTCTGACTGGTGTGTGCCATGGTCCCATCAGCCTTTGGGTGGAAGAGTCCAGACTGATGCCACCTCACCTGGAGGTTTGGGCCGTGACTCCCGGGTTGTGTATCTGGCTAGCCAGAGCCACAGCCCCAGACCAGATCCTGGTCTTGAGACTAGAAAAACAGTTGAATTTGTTCACATAACTCATCCTAGAGAAAAGGAACCAGTGCCCAGGAGTCCCATTTAGCAAAGTGTCCTTGATGCTGGGCTACAGCCAAGCCCTTCCTCAGTTTCCCAACAGCTTTGCCTTGCACGTTCACAGCTGCTCTTTGGTGTCTTTGCTGCACACTGGCTTGTTCAGGCAAAGAAAGGGAGAGGGTTTCCACCCAGCCTTGCCAGGAGGTTGTCCTCAAGACAGCAAAGGAGTTGAACCTGGCTTTTATCTGCTTCCTAATCGCAGTCTTTAGCCAGAAAAGATGGCAACACTCACCTCCAGTGGTCCCGGTCGTGCGGGGCAGAGGGCTGTCAGGCAGACAAGGAAAGGACAGAGACTCAGCAAGGGTGGGTGGTAAATATGGTCACATCCTCCCAACCGGCTCACACGTGGGATCTTCCTGCCTACCTGCAGAGCACCACATCTGCACAGGGCCGGCTGCATTCTGCATGGCCCCTTCCCTCCCYGGGAGGGCTTGCGTCATGCCACAGGGCAGCCAAGTCTGCACCAGCCTTTGAGCTCGGCTTTCCTCCCTGGAGGTGCAGCACCAGACCGGCCGCAGACAGGCACTAACCCCTGGAGAGGGTGAGACGGTCACTGCCCAGACACGTCCCCGCTCGCTGGAGGTCAGTCGCTGTCTGCGATCACAGAATCGAAGCCCGAATGCACAGATTTGTGGTAGGAACTGCTTTCAGCCAGCAAATGGCTGTTTGCAGATGTAGGGAGACAGGAAACATCTGCATTGTCATAGCTG
The DNA here is from genome assembly GCA_035582835.1 of Phoebastria nigripes. Classification (NCBI taxonomy): domain Eukaryota; kingdom Metazoa; phylum Chordata; class Aves; order Procellariiformes; family Diomedeidae; genus Phoebastria; species Phoebastria nigripes. Next base: position 1,107,844 of record JAYKAV010002799.1, read on the forward strand.
GTGGGTCCTCTGTAAACACAGGATACATTCACTAAACAGCCTATTTCCCTTCCCCGCCTGCCGGTGGGTGCCAAGTCAGCCTTTGCTCAGGTGGGACGAGCGAAGCTCTGCAGGCTCCCCTCCAGCGTTGCACCCTGGGGCCACACACACACCTCGGCCAGGGGGGTCTGGTGGTGGGGCAGCCCCATGCTGGGACCAGCGCCCTGCCATGCCACTGCAGAGTGTGGGGATGCTGGGGCTCAGGGTGCTCCCCGTGCCCCAACTCTTGGCCCTGGCACACCCAAAATTGGGCAAAGTTGGGCTCTGCAGCAGATGCCTTCCACGAGGGACATGGTTGCTGATGCACGTTTTACTGAACACGTCAYGTTTCAGACTCTGCTTTCCCCGGTACTCCTGTAAGCTCAGGCACATGGTTAAAAGGACTTTTGAAGGAATTGCTCATCTCAAGACAAAGCAAAGCTGATGCCTGCATCAAGCACAAACTGAGCTGGCCTGTTGGTCACCCTGCCAGAGTGGTACCAATACTTTGCATCCTCTGGGACGGGTTTCCCCATCACAGCTCAGTGCGCTCCCTCTTAGCAGTCCCTGAGGATGCTCCAAATTTGAACTCCTGATCCTGGACAGTCTGTCCACAGAGGAGCGATGCAGCAGAGGAGTGGCTGTGTGGCACGTGCAGTTCACCCTCTTTGGAGATAAATGGAGGACTCTCAGTGCTAAACTAAATTAACCTTGAAAAATTCATGTCACAACTGACTGCAGCAATTAGTTACTTTTAATGAGCTGCTTCACCCAGGCTGATGTGTGAAGGTCCTGGAGGAAATCAGTATCTACCACACATGTCCCCGACAACTGATGGCTGATAGGAACTGGCAGCCACCTCCTAGCTGCTTCCCAGTAAGGAATTCCCACATCTGCGGCTCCAGTTTTCTGCGCACAGGTTTATAAGCCCAAGTGCTTAGATGAAGGCAATGCTTTGCTGGTGTGCCACTGATTTTCAGGAAAACGGGAAAGACAGTAATTTTTTAACAGATGTTGGGGAAGGACAAAGCATAACAGCATTTTTGTGTCAAATCCCCAGGAAAAGAGCAAAGAAATAGCGTTGGAGATGCAGCCTGATGCAGGGATATGCAACAGCTCCCCGGCTCTGCTGCGGTGCTGACCACATCTGAGGAGGGTCGGGCACTCCAGCCAGGACCCAGCCCTGCAGGACCCGGTGCTGTGACCCTCCAGGGGACTTTGCCGGGGAAGGGGAGTGTAGCCCTGCTGGGCCCCAATGTGGGCTGGCTCGGAGCAGGCTCCCTGCGCTGCTGCACACTCCAGCTGCTCTTGGCCCTTAGCTCCTGCTAAGGTGGATCAGCTTCCCTGGGACATYCCATACTGCACTGTCCTGGGGTCTCTGCCCTGCTGGGAGATCCCTCTCTGCCATCCAGCCAAGCCTGTGCTGCTGAAACAAAGCAGCAGTCTTGATCCTGGAGGTATGGAGAGATACCAGGCATTGCTGGCTCTATATGGAGAGCCCTGCAGAAGACATGTGCCTAACTCGTTGCCCTTGTTCCCATCCCTGTGCCTCTTCTGTGCCCCAGCAAGAGGAATTCGAAGCACATGCATACTTTAGGGACTTGCGATGGTTTGGGATTGCTAGGGGATGCCAGGCTGTCCTGCCACCCTCCCAGGTGGGACATCACATCAGCAGGCTGCAAGCACCTCTGACATTCCTCCTTCCTGTGAGGAGCTGGTGCCACAACATCACCTTTTTTCGGGGAATTCACAAGCCCATGCAGCCCCTGGCATTGCTCTGTGGTTAGTCTAAATCCACTTGCAGGCTGCAGAGCAGCTTAAACGGATGCTGGACCAGATGTTTGGCTCATCTTCCCCTGCTTGGGTCTGCAGTTCATTGCTCCCACGCTGCATTTCCCTGCCTGCTCTATTTCTGCATCCCATCAGGGGCCCCATGCCTCCCCACTGAAGGTAGTCACTATTTCCCACTGCGTCCCTTGGAGGCAGAGCTTCTCTGAATCAAATCCTACATCCAAACATGCCTCAACTCTGGAGGGCTCTAGTCCCTGACCCTAGTCCTGGTGTTTTGCTTTGGGCTCAAATGTGCAGTAGCAATGTTGTTCGGGTGCCAGCGTGGCTCCATGCGTGTCTTCAAGCTGCAAGATTTGCTTTCACAAAAACACTGCATAATCCCAAACCTTGCATTTTGCTGTTTGCAGGTCCAGGTTAGAACAAAGTGATTTCTAGAGATGCCTCTGATTCTTTCTCTGGGTCTCTCTTCTCACTGTGGCTTAAAGTAAACACTAATAAATCTAATGTGGATTTCTTTCAAGTGTAACCTCCTCTCATGTATGCCCTTGATTTAGCACAAAGGCTCCCAATTTTCTGTTTTAAAAGTTATAAACCCGTAAAATGTCTCCTGTACCAAAAATTCAAAACAGATTAATATTTACTCATTAACCACTGGAAGAACACCAATGTTTTATTTTCTTTTCCCTAGTGCAGTTTGCTTAGCTCTGAGAAGTCCCTGCTCTGCGCTTACACCCATGGTGCATACAGAGTACTCAAAAYCCATCTATTTCTACCGGGCACTCCATTAACAGTGGGTAGCGCATGTGGCTAAGGTATTTAGACAAAGCTTTTCACAGTGAAAATGGCCTCAACCTGCAAACTCCCTGGTGGTGTCCATCCACAGGTATCAGGAGGTGACCTCAGACAAAGCAGAGGACATGGCCCGAGGGYGAAAGTACCACATGTCAGGGGGAGCTTGTTCTGAAATCACCTATAAACTTGGAAGTAGTGCCATCAGAACCATATTCCTCTAGCGTGGGGCAAACCTGGATGTAATTGAGCCTTGGAATCTGCTGCAGTGTCCAATTTTTGTGCCAGAAGTGTCAGAGAAACAAGAAAAACTGTGGCAGGATGTCGTATGTTTTTGCTATGATTCAGCAAGCCGCATGAAAAAAATCTGTGCAGTGATTTGAAATGGACCAAGCCAGAATCCAGCCYGTTTGTTTTTCAAAAGCTTTGTCATTTCCTGGACAGTATCATTAAAGAGGGATTGAAGTGTTCAAAACCTACTCCAAATGTGGCAGATTYTGCAATGCTCCCTGGAGCTCTTTCTAAGTATGCACGTGCTTTGCAAGCAGAGTGCTCTGAAAAAGGACAAATGCTTCTAGGTTTGGCATTATTTGCTCATATCTACTTTTCAAGAGCTGCTTGCCCATCACACCACTTCCCCAGCACACACCTGTTTGGTTGGTGCTACCTCAGGTGCTCACAATGGCTGAACCCAAAAGGGATTTTTCTATGCAATGGGGAAGCCACGAAGGCTGGAGCACCCAGGTCTGAAAATTACCGTTATCCCTCACGAAGCCTTGGAGACATCTCAGCTCCTGTGCTTTGATAACCCCAGACCTAAAGGTCTCCTCCTTCTGCCCTGAAGTGCTCCTGGACTGGAAATGAGCAAGTCAAGTCTTGATCAAGACTTGGTCCAGCACATCTTCTCTGCAGTTTTGACTTGCCTTAAATCTAGGGAGGATCCTAGACTGGTGGAGACCTGCTGGTGTCACAGCCGAGTGGCTTATGAATGCACACACATGAGGAATGGCTCCTCAAAAACAATCCTTTCCCCACATCCCCGTGGTGTTAGATCCTGACCCAGGGGTTGGGGCTCCTCTCCATGCCAGGCACCGCTGCTCCAGGCTGCAAAGCCCTTCTCCTCCCTCTTGGGGTGCAGCACACCATGGGGACCTGCACGTCCCACCCCTGTGTACAGAGCACTTTGACTCCTGCAGTCCCACCAGCCACACCGCTCGCAGCCCTGCTGATCTCAAGGGCTTCATGCCTGCAAAGAGCCCTCCTGTGCTGCATTTCAGGACCGTGCTCGTACCTCAAATAACCTGTGATATGTGATTTTTTTCTTTTTTTTATGGCTCTTCAATATCTGGCAATGGGGCTGAGCTCACACTGAAGACTTTCTCTTGATGTCAGCCCAAGTGTAGGTCTCTCTCTCCTTTCCCAGATTTTCTTGCAAGAATAAAACATTTCTGACATTTTAATGTCTCTGTTGAGGCTGGTAGGAAGTGGTCAGCATATTCTAGCTGACTAGAGGCAGCAAACAGGCAGGCAGAGAAACAGCAGAATAGTTTAAGCCTCTGTGATAAAAGCGTCTTTTGCAAACATTGACAAAGGAATTCTCCCTTACTCAAGTTTTTTTCTGGATCTTGCATCTTTATGCCGTAAAAAAAAAAAAAAATTCGGCCCTTTATGACAATAAATATGGATTTATTAATGATTTAGACTCTAAGGTCCTTGAGGCAGAGCGTGTTTCCTATTCAGGGAGTTTAGGACCAGGAAAAGCCAATAAATCCCTTTGTTTGACCTCCTATGTACAATCATTTTGGTCCTTGCAGSTTCTCTAATAGCTAAATCACACCCTCAGCAAGGTATTCAGAGGTGGGGACACCATGAGATGGAGCATCTGTCCTCCTCCAGATGGTTGTGCCTCACTTTAGCCACCCAAACCCTGTGTTCCCTTTCTACTGGGGCTTCAGCTTGGCCCATTTCTCCCAGGGCTGCCCTTCTCCAGGGCTCCTGCTGCCCCATGACTCAGGGACAAGACCTGCCCCAAGTGTTAACGACAGGGAGCTCGTGATCAAYGGTGCTGCCTCTGGGTACTGTCCCCAGCCCTTCACCCTCCTCAGGCCACCGCAGGTCCAGCCCAGCTGGAGGTATGAGGAGCATCCAGCTGGGACGGGTGCGACCCAGGGAGGTGGGTGTCTGCACCCTGTGCACCCTGTGACTCAGGAGCTTGCACCACCTTGACTGATACAACGGAAGGACCTAGAGGTGAATCTCAAGTGAATTCCTCCCGCAGCAGATTTGCACCGCGCCAGAGACCTGCTGGCTCCGTCCATCCAGTGTGAATCGCTCCTGAACAGACTCTTTCTCTYACTTTGCCCCAGGGTCTCCCGCCTCCATCTCTGGTTGGGGTGACCCCTCACTCAGGCACCTGAGACACCCTGCTCTAGTCTAGACAGCTCCAGCTATAAATACAAGTCAGTTTGCCCTGGGATTATCCAAAGACATCGACCCCAAGCCTCCTGGCAGCCTGGATGTCCATGAGACCTCTTGTCCCCCAAGCGCTCCCTGGGCTCTCCCAGGGGCAGGCAGCTCCATGATGTGCTTCTYCCTCTTCACCGCAGGTCCCAGTCTGCCTTTCTGAAGGTCACCCATGCCTGATCCATCAGGATCTCATCTGCTTTGTGTGTCTGTCTCGTCCAGGTCTCTGCTTTCTGGTGTGGGCTCCTGCTCTGACCATATCACCAGAGGGACCAGGGCTGTGAAGGTCCTTGGCTCCTTGCAGATGAGGACACCTTAGACCTGGCCAGGAGGAGAGCAGAGGGGCTGGAAACAGGGTCAGCAACCAGGCAAAGCTTTTGCTCCTGGGGCAGCACAAGGATTATGTGCCATTTAATTCCCCACAGGGCTTGGGAGGCTGTGAGCATTGCCAGGCTCTGCTGAAGCAGATTTCTCTCCAGGGATAAAGGAAAGCCTGGAAGGGGGTAACCCCTAACGCCCCACAGACAGCTCCAGGGCCAGTGTCCCTGTCCGCCACCGGGTATGGGATGCAGCCTGCCATCCTGGCCACGGCGAGCATGGGCCCTGGCAGTGTGACGGCTCTAACAGCCACAGCTGAGCGGCATGGGGAAAGTCACTCCGGAAACGCAGTGCCAGGCTGCAGGTCTGCAGTGACCCATTAATCCATACTTGGGAGACCTTCAAGTGGCATATCTGGAAGAAGGAAAAGATCACAATGAGCTGCTGTAATGTCTGACACCACAGAGGTCCCAGGCAAAGAGGATGGGATGTGAGGGGATGGGATGTGAGGGGATGGGATGGGATGTGGTGGGATGGGATGGGATGGGCTCTGCCCAGACACAGGAACATACCAAGGGGCTCTGGCTGTGCCTGGGTTACACAGCCTGGAGATAAGCCCCCTCTGGTATGCTGGCTCTGCCGAACCCTCACACCATGTGTGCCCCATCAGCCGTCTCTGCCTTGGTGCCTGCAGAGCCCCAAGCACATTCTTCAGGATTTAATCATCCTGATGAGGGGAGGGGAGGGGAGGAGAGGAGAGGAGAGGAGAGGAGAGGAGAGGAGAAGGGAGGGGAGGGGAGGGGAGGGGAGGGGGGAAGGGAAAAGAAAAGAGGATGATTGCTATGGGAGCAGAGGAGCCAAACTGTTTTAGGTACTCTGCATGGCCCTGGTTGGGTTATTTATAAGGTCTGAGGTCAGGATCTCTGGATCGAACACACTCATTTCTGCTGCATGCGCTAATGGATCCAGGGCTCCAGGGCCCTGAGATCAACTTCCAAATACAGCCTGGTCCCCGGAGGCTCTGAGCCACCCCACCAGCCTGGGCTCACAACCTCCTGCTCGCCAGGACTCGTACACAAAGGGGCCTTAGAGACAGCGCTGGATTAGACCAGCTCACAGGGCAGCGGGACAGGAGCCAGCACCTCGGCCCCAGCTGCCCTGTTCTTAGCACTGGCATGATCCTGCCCACAGGGATGGAAATCCCATTCCCCAAATTATTTTCTCGATGGTTCCCCTCCCAGAGGAGGGGAAAGGAGATCCGCCATGCCTTTGACCCAGTTGGGACTTGGCCATTCAGCAAGGAGCAGCTATCCATCACCTCCCCTGCATGAAGGACTCTTGCTGCCCTCCTCCAGGCTGCTGCAATCCCAGCTTGAAGGCATGAGAGCTGGGGTCTGAACCAGCTGCCCCCAGCACCAGCACAGCTCCAGGTGGATCCCCTCGGCAAATCCCGAATACGCTGGGCAGTGAGACTCCCTGCTCCCACTCGCCTGGCCGTTTGCTCTGCCCAGGAAAAGGCAGGTGTGGGGTGAGACGAAGCAGAACACAAACATTGCATTAATGCCGGCTGGCGCTAATCAAAAGCTGATGTTGCACAGCCCGGCCAACAAACATTGCTGGGGATCTGTGGGAAAAATGGGATCCACATGGCAATTCGCACTCCAGCTGCCGCCTTATCTCCTGGAAACGTTATCTCATGCAAACTAGAGCTGGAGCTATTTTATTTTCAGCTGAGTAAAAATGTGTCAGTTTTATATTTATATATTAGGCCACAATCCCATGGGAAATTAATTTGCCCAACAGCAGAAATTCTGTCATCACACGCATCAGTCAGTCTGGGAATGGGGATCTCCAGACCAGGGCCCTGAAATCAGGGGAACGGCTTAAAATAATAACCACGGGAAGATGCGGGAGACTGAGCAAATTACAAGAGCTCCTTCCCAACTGCAAATGTATTTAGGGGGCATTTCAACAGGGCTGATATATAAATATAGAGCTGGAGGCTTGGCGTGACTCCCGTCTCAGCGGGTTCCCCCACGGGGAGGAAGGGGCTCAGCCCACGCACGCTGCAGGATGGGGAGGGACCACTCTGGCCGAGGCAGCCCCCGCACTGCCCCCGTCCCAGCAGCAGAAACCAGGCAGGGGACTGTGGTCTGGATTCTGGACATTGCTGCATCCCCACCACTTGTGGCACAGCAGCTCTGGGTGCCAGGGAGTGCCCCGAGGAGAACCCCAGCTGTGCGTCCCTGGGTGCTTGGTGGTCCCAGGGGTACAAGGCAGAAGCAGAGCCAAGCCCTTGCCTCCGCGGGGTGCGCTGGTGGGTGCCCTGCCTGGCAGCCTTTCACTGGGGCTGGGATGAGCCTGGCCCTAAAACTTCCCTCCCCCTGCAGATGTCATGCAGCACTGGGCGCAGAGCATCCCGGAGCCCACCAGCACCACCTCGGACCTCCAGCATCATGCCTGCCCCAGGCTGGGGGCTGGAAAGCAGTCCAGGGGCTGCTGGGACCGTGCCCCTCCGAACCAGGGAGGCTATGCTGGCTCGGCGGGCACGTGTCTGTCGCTCTCCAGCCCCGCTCCCTGCCCCCAGCAAGTCCCCACGGGGTGACGCATGCATCCAGGGAGCCCGTCCAAGCCAGGGGGTGTCAAGCCCTGGCCACGGAGCCGCCTCGTTGGACTTTGGCAGCCTGGACAGACAGTGCGACGGCTGCCAAGTCACGTGGAGGCATTTGCTGCCCAGATGGGTATGTTTGCGTGGAGGGAGCAGTGGGGCGTGGAGGCCCTGGGGTGGCTGAGGAGATAGCCTAGGGGATGAACAGGACATTTTAAGGGGATTCTCCCTGTTTTTTCCTTTGAGATAAGGAAGGGAAGAGAAGGGAAGGGAAGGGAAGGGAAGGGAAGGGAAGGGAAGGGAAGGGAAGGGAAGGGAAGGGAAGGGAAGGGAAGGGAAGGGGAAACATGGGTTTGGGTCCCAGCAGTGGGTTCCCCGAGCAGGGCTGGGAAGGGAGCCCTGTCACAGGGCTGCTGTTTGCTGTGGCACTGAGCCGGCGGTGAAGGACAACATGGAGCATCCCGGCCACGAGGAGCTGCCTCGGCCGGGAGCAGGTAGGGCTCAGGTTGCAACTCAGAAAGTGCCTATGCAGAGGCGGGCCGGGTCCTGGCAGTGCTGTGCCCCTGTGCCAGGGGGATGGCACCCACTTTGCCATGATGGGCAAGGCTGGGAGCTCGGCAGAAGAAGGGAGCTCAGCAGGAGGCGGCGGTGGTCCGGCAGGGTGATGGGCAGGGCTGTATGGTGATGGGACGCAGCAGCATCGCGGCTATGTGAGGTGCCCAGGAACAGCCAGGGAAGGGACTGTGGCCCCAGATAGGTGGGAGCTGCAGAACCAAAGGTGTGATGGCACATCCCCAGACTGGAAAAGACAGGGATGCCACTAGGTCCTGACAGGGTTACAGCCCACTGAGACTCCTCGTTACAACCAGCTAACACCCCAGTGAGGTCGGTTTTCTTTTTTGGGACATAGCCTCCAAAGTCCACTGGGCAGCAGAGCTCTCTGGGACAGCCTTCAGAGCATTGCTCCCCCAGGCAGCACCCACGGCAGAGGGTCAGAGTTAAGGTTATTTGTGCCCCCCGTGGCCCAGGTAGCGGTCCAGCGGCTGGACCCTGCCTGGCCCTCAACTCATGCAGCCAGCACCAGCGCTGCGACAAAAATGAGAAAGCGCAGTAGCCAACATCTCCCCAGATCCATATCCCCGTGCCACAGCTTCCCCAGCAAAGTCCCTGCCACCAAGACAGGCCTGCTTTCCCCAAACTAAGCCCCATTTTTTTATTCAACAAGCCACCTCCAAGCTCAAGACCTCCCTTCCTCAGCAGCCGTGCAATCCCAGGTGCCTCAGTCACTCTCTCCAACCTGCTCTTCCCTTTTTACCCATCCTGAAGCCAAAAATGCCCTCCGAAGTGAGGGTGACTCATCCCGCTCTTCACTGGGGGCTCCCACCCACAGTCCAGCTGGGTCTGGGAGCTGGAAGGATTATCTGGCCCCACTGGGATCAGCTGGTGGAGGGGGACAGAGACCCCCTTCCCTTTGGGGGCAGCTCTCCCGCAGAACCGTTGCTGCCTTTCTGTGCTTCCCAGCTCTGCAAATAAATTGTGCTTCTTTCTTCAAATCCACAGGCTTCCTTTAAGCCTCAAAATGTTCCTGGGAGCTTTTATCCTTCCCTCTCTGCTCCGGCCGTGCAGAGCGCGCGGGCTGGGCTCGGGTGCTATTATCTAGCCAGTTAATAATGCAGCCGAATCCCCCTAGGTTTAATGAATAAATCCTGCCTGTTTTCTCATGGAGACACTCCCACCATTGAAAGCACCCGGGATGAGCTGGTGGCAGCTTGATTTATAGCCAAAAACACCAAGGCCACGCCAGCCTCTTCTTCTCCCCTCGGTTTTTTTTTTAAGAGCAAAACCAGGGGCTGAAGGGGGATTGACACAGAGGGAGGCTGAGACGGGCAGATGTTCCTGCAAATAAYGGGGCTTTGTGGGACCCAGAAGTTCAAGTTTCACACGGTAAATAGAGACTGGCAGAAGCACGAGGCCGGAGCAGAGCTGGGAAGTGCGCTCCCGAGCAGCTCCAACGCTGACGTAAGAGCAGCCCTGGAGCTGGCTTGCTCACCACATACCTAATTTTCCCATATAAGGCCAAGGAGAGCAATAACTCTCCTGGCAAGCAGATCAATAAAAACAGATGGTGGGCTTACAATTAGAGATTAGGCACATACCAATCCAGAACAAACAGGCCATAAATCATACGTGAAGGAGGGTATTTATAGCTTAGATCACATTCCTTAATTAATTCAAAATGGCCCAGAAAAGAAAACAATACAAAACTGCTCTTTTCTGCTTTGTTCCTGCCTTGCTTTTGCAAAGCTGCATTCTTTTCTCGGGGGGTGCAGGGGACGGGGCAGCCACAGGAAAGATGCCTGCGGGACGATCTGGCCCAGGCTGCTGGGGGAGGAAAGCGAAGGCTGTGGGTCTGGGAAAGAGCTGCGGAGTAGGCAGTGAAGTAGGGCGAGCGCCTGGGGCTTGACTGCATGCAGGGAGAGGGCTGGAGCACAGAAGAGCACTGGATTCGTCTGCACACCCCTGGGTTCATGGTATGCCTTCCCCTACGAGCACATCACCAGCGCTGTGTCCCCGGGGTGGGCTGGTGGGACAGGTCAATGGACCCATGGGATGAAGATGCAGGGGCTTGCCGCGTGCTGCAGCTCTGGGGGCATTTCCATGGCAGGGGATGCTCCCAGGCCATGAATTGGGATCTCCTGAAGGACAACACAATAGACCATCCGTTAGCACAAGTCCTGCTAACAGGGCATTTGACCTTTACAGCAATGGCCAAGCACATTTTTCATGCAGAAATTACTGCACTAAATTAACTTGCTCTATAAAATGATAACAAGCTCCTCGCTCTTGAGGGGACTGCCAAGCTGGAGGCAAATGCAATACGACAGAGAAAACACCAGCCAAAACTGATTAGCTCTGAAAATATACCTGGGCCTGAACTGTGGATGAAGGGTCCCAGGCTTTCCAAAGCACCTCTGTGACTTCAGTGCAGACCTCTAGGATAGTTAGGAATTATTAATTTTAATGGGAACGAGGTACCTAAGGCCCCTGGACAGTCCAGACTTCAGGAAGCCCCATCCAACTGCAAGTCTTGCTCTGAACTCCTGAAATTATGTCAGCAGGATGGAGAGGTTTCCTCTTTGTGAACACAAAGGACTTCACCTAACTGTGGGAAGAGCCATGTTGAGCAGAGGATGGTGCGGGGATGGCAGGCTGAGTGCTGCATAGCTCCCCTGTGCCCAGAAAGGGATGTCTCCCCTCCCTGCCTCCTCCTCCTCGTCCCCTCTACCCTCCACCCTCTCTCCCAGTGCATCCCCATCGTTCCAGCTCTTCTGCTTATCATATCCCACCAGCTGACCCCGCAGCAAACTCTCCACATCTTTGCTGGCAGGGTTAGTCTTCTGCCAGGGTCATGATTTGAATCACCCTGCAGAGGGATCTGGTGGGTTCCCATGCTGACCCATGCTGCCTTCATGGCAGCTGACCCATCTGCCACATCCCAAAGCCCCACCGAGTGGCAGAAGACCCCAGGATACCTGGCAGCAGGAGCCGAGCCCCATCCCCAGCGCCTGCCTGCAGCCCAGGGGGAGCAGGGCTGTCGGCACCCTGCGGACATGGTGCAGAGGGAGCAACTCTCACTCTGTCCCAGGCAGGAGAGCAGAGAGCCAAGACAGCCGTAAATATAAGCCAAGCCCTTTGAAGCTTGTCCTTGCCTCCCTGCTCTCTGGAGCATTGTCAAACAAGTGGGGCATGAAAGAGATTGCTTATCTGATGGAGCTGGAGACCCTCCAGGACAAGGAGAGAAGGAGGGACCGAAAGCACGGTGGAGCAGAGAGCATCCAACCGTCCGTCAGCGGCYCCAGCATCACCAGCACTTCCCTCTCTCAGCAGCCCCTGTGCCTTGTAAATTGGGAAACTGGGATAAGGGGGCTGTACCGGCCTGAGCTGAAAACGGTGACTCGTTGACCAGAGGTGATCCGGGAAGAGAGCCTGGCCCTGGAGCAGTGGTACGGGGTGGGAATCCACATTTGTTCACATGAAGCAATCCCATTAGCACGGCCCAACCCAGRGACATCACAAGGGGTCGACCTCAGAGGACAAACGGGCCTCTCTCCAGCACAGCAGGTTGTGCGGAGCAGATCCGAACATCTCAGACCCATTTAAAGTCCCCGGCTGGACAGGGCTATTTTAAAATCTCATTTGCACCCTCTTCCCATGTTTTCCCACGAGCAAGGGCTGCTGGTGGGGCACCATGCCCATCCCCTGACGTGAACGATGGCTTTGCAGATTGCCCCAGCACCATGCTATTTGTTGTCTTGCCACAGCTCTGCTTTTTGTGGGTTGTGGGGGGGTTTGTGGACTCAAAGACATGAGAAGCAATCCCAGCCATGACGCACTTCTCGTGATAGCGATCGTGCAGACATTCACTGACAAGCAAGTCTAATCAGCATGYGAAATAGCTTGTTAGCTGCCCTCTATCATAACCAATCTGTTGACAACCTAGGCTCTCATAATAAATCAGGACTTCAGATCATGAGGTTATAATAGCCCTCTGCAAACTGCTGCTGTGATGTTTACGGCAGCCCTGCTACTGTGCGGTGACATTCCAGACCTGCAGGAGTGGCGGGGTCAAGGCGGGCTATGCATGTGCCATCGGGTGCCATCGAGGTGACTTCCTCTCGGAGACACATTTCAGCTCTGCACTGCGTCTCAGAGGGATGAACAGTGAAGAGACTCCACCACAGAGCAGGTAGAGAATCCCCAAAGCAGTGCTGGGGGCTATTTCATGGGCAGCGAGGATGCAAGGGCCAGCATCTTTCCCAGGAACCGTTTARTTTACCAGCAAGGCTGTAACCCATGCACCACCACGTGCTGATATCACTTTCTGGGGCTTTCTCCCAGCAGAGATAAGGACCATAATTGCCACTGTTGTCCTGATGCAGACACCATTTGCTGCTTGCAGGACAGTCGACCCCATCAGCTAGCCACCACTGCACTCATCTCTCTCTCTCTCTCTCTCTCTCTCAGACACACATGCCCCCTTGCTCCAACGATTACCTTTGCATATGAAATGCACCAAAAGATGCCTCTGTGTTTTTGTTGGATCAAGGTGGAAGCAAATTTCCCCTTAAGACAGCTCTTTGGGGGAAATGGTTTAACTTCTTTTTTTTTGGCTCTTACCAAACCTTTTACATTTTTGCCCCCAACACCTTTTCATGCCCTGAACCATATTTTCATCATTTCCATCCTTCTATTCAAAGCAAAAGGTACATTGAAATCTTTTATGCAAAGCATTCACAAATGTTTAAACTATCAGAGGAAATTCAAAGATACAAAGTTCTTGTAGCCTTGAAGCAAAAGCCATCCCTAATTGTGCTTGGTGCTGTGCTCTGCCCCAAAGAGCCTCTGTCAGAGGAAATAAGGAAGACCATGGTGCATTTTATAACAGGAAAGSGATGCCACAGAAGGTGTCCATGGTTTTGTAGGGTGTCACACTCTGCTGAGACCCAGCAGAAGCACCCTGGATGCAGCTGGATGGCAGGCGGGATGGACTGACGGACGGAGGATGCCCACCCAGGTCTTTGCAAGCTCGCTGCCATCCCAGCCCCATCCCTACTGTCTGCAGAGGTGGCTAACTGCAGAGTGAGGAGCTGTCGGCAATCCCCTCCAGGCAATATTTAGCAATCCCCAGTACTGGGGATGCAGATGAGGTGTGAAGCATTGCGGTTGTGTCTCCTCCCACACCCCTGGAGCGATCCAGGCCCTGGTGATGCCTCAGCTCTGGACCTGCTCCCTGCAAGCAGGTGAACATCTCTTTTTTCAGTCTCTTCCACCTCCACAGAAGTCCCCTGCACTGGCTTTCACCCAGGCAAACTTTGCTGATGGAAATGCCACCCATCCCATCTTCATTAGTCACAGCCTTTCTCCACTGTTTTGGGCACCTGCTGTTCACAGGCTCAGCCGAACGTCCCATGGGGACTTCTGGCAAGGAGAGGATGTCCTGTGGTCTGACAGCGGCTGTGGAGGGCTCGCGCTGGGACGGGTCCAGACCGCAGCAGAGGAACCACCTCCCCACAGGGCAGTTGCATTGGTGTGAACCATGCTGCAAAGCCCACGTCCCTCCCAGTGCAGGCTAGCGCAGAGATATTTACAGGCTGTGTTAATACGATGGACACTATGCCAGCCAACGCACAGGGATTAAACCAAAGCCCTTCAAATGAACCGTGCGAACTGCTGCAGAGGGAGGAGGGAGCCAGCCCTCCCCGCCGGGCTGCCAGGGCCCYGAGCTGCCCGTGGAGCTGGACACACTCTGCGGCACCTTGTGCTGCCCCGTGCTCGTGTATCAGCTCCAAGCAGACAGACAGGTATATCAAATACATCCCAGTCAACAGGAATCGTAAGCTTGTCCACATTCAACACACTTGCTGTTGGTGGCTGTCCACTTGCTCTTGGGGAGCAGCAGCTCCTATCTGGCTGCTTTCATCTGGTATTAAATCACTCCAGGAATCCTCCTCTAGCAGTTAGTCAGCCTTCTCCTCCCTCCCGGAAAAAAAAAAGCTGTTTTGTCAGTAAATGTGATAAAAATCTCCCCTTCATCTAGATTCAAGGAGAAGCTAATCAAAATATTTACACAATCCTCATAATACTGCACTCGCCAGGGTTTTTGTGGTGTCCTGATTGCAGCAGGTCCCCCTCAAGCATCGCCCCAGCCCAGAGGAGGAAATCCCAGGCTGGCCGCTGCAGCCCTGGTGCCCACGGGCATCTTACATTGCTTCCGTGGCCGCTTTCCCGGGCTCGCTGTCCCCATCCCACCCTGCGCTACCGCCTGCAAAGAGCCGCGTCTGTCAAGCAGCCGAAATGCTTGCACATCCGTGGAGGGGGGTTAGGGAGTGTGTTCACTCGCTCATCTGGCTGGGCTGGAGCAATTAAAAGAAAAGCACATTAAAACCTGCAGTTCTGCACAGCACCGGACAGGTGACAGCGTCTCAGATGAACCCTGGCTATGGTCTGTCTAGCCGAGCTGCCCATGCATCTGCAGATCTCCTTTTGCACATCCTGAAGCCTGAGGCTCCCTTGCCCTGCTGAGCCCCTGCCCATCTTGCTCAGGGTGTGTGGATACCCAGCAGCTGGCACCCATCTGGGTGGATGTTGAAATTTTGCATTGCAGCATTCCTTGGGCAGGCACATGGGCGTTTCTTCCACCTTTGTTCACACTGCGAGATTAGAGTGATGAAAAGAGCCACATCTCGGCCAGAGATGCTGACAGGCAGTGCCCCCCATGTCCCCGCTCATGAACACCACTCACATAACAGTGAACCACAGTCATATCAACCCTGGTCTATCAGGTAGTGCCAGAGGGAACCTGCTTGTCCCCTCCGGGCCACCAGGCCTCCTGTGGTACAGCAACTCTCTGTCCATCCTGCCTCATCCCACCATCCCCAACAGCTCTCTGTCCATCTCAGCTTATCCCACCATACCCAATGGCTGTCTGTCCATCCCACCTTGTCCTACCCAAACATTCGGCTACTCCCACTGGTTGTGTTTGTTGCCAAAGATCTTCCTGGATGAAATGCCCGATCTGGTGGCCCCTTCCTCTTAGATTTGCAGAAGGGCTTGGTAACTTTCTGGGTCATCCATCTAGAGAAGTGAACATGGGCTGCCTCCTGCAACACCCTCCAGATGGACATCATTGTCCCCAGGTAGATATGACCAGAGATGTTTTCATGAAGCAGTGGCAAATCCTGACTGAGATCAGACCAAGACCTTGGTTTGCTTTTGTTGACAGTTCACATGCCTCCATGCCCCCAACAGCATCAGGTTCTGACAACGTTCGTCAGCAAATGGGAGCTGCCTTCACTGGTACCGGTGTGTGATTTCACCATGTGGGCTGCAGCCTGGCTCCTCATTTTGCAACCGTTTATGAAGCTGCGGTAATGAAGATTAGATGCTATGTTTCTATTTCCACCTTTCACTGCAATTTGCTTAAATGTATTAGCACTGACGTGTGGCCCAGCCCCGGCTTGGCCAGGTGAGCCACATCCGCCAGCAATGCATTTCATTTGCATCCTTAGTAGCTGTGGTGGATCTGGGAAGGCTGTTTTAGACATCTGAGAATAAGGATCTAGAACAAGGTCATCTTTTTGTTTTGKTTTTTTCCAGGCAGTATAAAGAAACCTGTGCTACTTTGCTCCTGGAGATAAGCTTTTCCTGCACCATTGTTACAGGCTGTTTTCCTTGATGTACTCTATTTTTGGCACATGCAGTAAGCCCTAACATCCTTCCCTATCTCTATGTTCACTGGAGTCCAGTTTAAAATATTTCTGGTCTTTATCTGAGATTTTCCAGTGCTGAAGCGATACTATATATCCTTTAGACCTTATTTTTGTCTTATGAATCACCAACCTTTAAACAAGACCCTACTGGGTATAAAGAGCCCCTGCTAAACAACAAACGGTGCCGGGGTAATAACATAGCAACTCCCTGCAGTCTCTTCTCCAGCAGTAGCTCTGGCACTCAGTTTGCATCCTGCCGGAGTCTAGACGAGCGTTTTTGATCCAGCAGAGAAGTATTAGTTCAAGCTCTGGACTTTGCTCCCACRCACTTTTATCAAATGCTCTTGAAGTGCATTTGAAACCACTAAATCTTCTCCTATTAACAGCCCATTTGCAGATGGAAAAGGTATTTCTGCAGTCTTGTGGGGGCAGTTTGTCAAGCAGGTTTCACTAATATTGGCTTCCTGTAAATAAAGACATGAAATATTGGTGCTGGTTTCTCCTTCTCTGGGGATTTTGGTGCTCCAGCACCAAGCTGGTCTCCGGGTTCAGCCATGCTGTTGCAAAGATGGGTATCAGTGTCCTCCTGGGGTCTCACTGACTGACGGCTCCTGGAGGCGTTTGGCCCCCCTTGCAGAAGAACAAAAGGGTATGAACTGGCCATGGAGAAATTCCCACTGGAAAGTTAAGGGGGTCCCAGCTATTGGGACAGAGAGGGTCTGTCACGCACAGTAGGTCTTCACGGCCCAGGAGGTGTCCCCCAGTCTTGTATTCCTTTGCAGTTTTAAGCTTGTCTTGTATCTCCTAGGGAATGAGACACACTTAATGCACTTTGTGGGCAGGCTGAACCTCATGCCTGTTGCATGTCTGTGTGATTCAAGCTGCTAGACTGGGGACACGGTTCCCAACACCACAAACACTCAAAGGTTTGTTGTATTCCTCTGTCATCAGAGGGGGCTGCTGCCATACCCTCATCCTTATCTTTCACACCTTGTTGCAGTAACTTCTCACTCAGGCACATTATTTCCATTATAGACGATTTATTCTGTTGTCTTTGGTTTTTTGACTGAGCCTTAGTCCAGCAGCTCTGGCTGTTAGAGTGGCTCAGACCCATGAATCATGTTCCTTTACTCTTTCCAACTCAAAACATCACCTGTATAAAACGAAATGCCCAAAACACCATTATAAATGGCTTTATTTTTCTGTGCTACCCCCCAGTGCTGCCTACCACCCAAATGGCAGTGAGGTCAGTGTATCCTAAAGGAGATCTCATTGCACATGAGATTGCTCCTGTTTTTCCAAGCCTACCTGCCAGAGCCCTGCTAATGCACACAACGTAAAAATATTTGGCATGAGTCACCTCCCCCAGAATTTTTCCCCTTGAAAGCAGTGGAAATATTCCTCCTACATATGTAGTACGTTGGGTCTGGGTGTGCATGGAGAGTTGTGTCAGCTGCTTTCCCGTGGTGATCACTGCACACCTCCACCCTCGCGTGGGCGTCCAGAGCAATGTGCTGCCTGGCTCTTCTCTTAGCCCTTCCTATGGGGACGGACTGGGCTCTTCTACCTCTTTGCACGGAGCTGGGTGTTTCTCTGGTCGGGGGAAGACGCCTCCAAAATCCTCTACAGCTCTAGCCCTCCAGCTAGCAAATGTACTTCTATGAAATCTTTGCTCCTAGCACTTTCTGCCTGCTTACAGGTACTGTTCACCCCTACAATACTCTCAACTGTATATTTTTCAGTTTGYACCTTTATGCTCAGATTCCTCAACTCCTCAGTAGGGATGAGTACGGGATGGCAAGTCAAATGTCTCCCTCATGCCTACATGTGTGCCTTTCAGTTCACTGCTAATATCTGCTCCTGAAGCCACCCCAGCTGCTTTGGGATCTAACTTACAAAAAATAAATGTCCTGATTGCTTACAGCCTGCTGGTCAGCTTGTCCTCTTCACCACTGACGATGTTCCTACAAAGGATTTCCTGAGCGAGAGGAGCTGCTGCCTGTGCTGACGCAGCCCTGAAAAGCAACAGAGTCCAGAGTAATTCCTAGCCATTCCTACTGGCTTCATTTGTGGTGTCCCAGGCAGCCCAAATTCAGAGATGGCAGAGCTTTCTTCCTTAGGTCTCCTTCCCTTGTAGTCCTTGGGTTTGCAGTCACTCCCAGGCTGGCACAGCCCCGTCCATCCAGAGGGTTTGGTGTGGATCAGGTATATGTGCTTGCCCAAGGCCAGCTTGGGGGCTCTGGGATTTTTGCCCCTGGTCTCTGTTGTAATTTGGTTTTGTGCTGGGGACTTGTTTTGCCTCCTTGCCAAACTGCATGACTGGCTCTCAGCCCCAGTCTGGTCTTCACCTCCTTGCATCTTCCACTTTAAAAGCATCTCCTCCGGTCTCATTTGCCTGCTGAGTGCAGGATAGCAGAGACTTCTCCAGCAGCTTTGTTGTTGGCTTTCACTGAGTTACACAAAAGCCATTAAGYGTCAAGTGCTGAAATCAGGCTGCCTCCACCTCTCCCTTCCTGTTGGTCTCCATAACCTGCATACGCAGAGGGAAGCAGTGTTTAAACCCTCTCCCCCCACTCATGGAGTTTCTCCTCCAGAGCTTTAACTACTCTGTTCTTCCACTCCATATATTTTCTTAGCTCATTTTCTTCTGATCCCATGGGAGGCTCAGCAGCTTCAGAGCCTAGGGGTGTGGTGGAGACCTGCTTTGGTCTGATGGCTCTGCTCTGATGCATCAGTATGATGTAGAGAGCCTCTCCAGCAGCCCTGGGCACCGTTTCTCCACCGTGCAGTCCCACGTGAGGAGGGAGGCAGCGTTTGTGGGCACCTCTCCACCACAACCACAGCAGGAGCAGCACTTTGGGGCTCAGGTGTGCTGGCCTGGGGCTGGGTGAGACCCCAGACCTATTGGGAGCTGCACCCCATCAGCCCTTGCCTGGAGACAGTGGTCACCAACACAGACGTCCCTACAGCATAACGTCAGGGCCAAGCTGGCTCATCCAAAAACTCCTGGCTACCCCACAACACTGTGGTCTGTCCCATCCACTCACCTGGCTCAGACCCAACACCTCTGTGTCCCGTGGCCACCGCCGCAGAGCAGAGGATATCAGTGGCACAGCCAGACCTTCCTCTGCACCTCTCGGGAGCACGGCGGATTGGCTGGACCTTCCCCAGCAGTATCTCTGCCCCTTGGCAGCAGCATAGCCATCAGCGGGGCTACCCTGCGAGCAGCCTTTGCTCCCAGAAACTCCCCACGCCGGGATCTGGCTGGGACTCAGCACAGATTCCCAGAATAAACCTTTCCCGCCTGGCAATGAAATCACCCATCAAAAGGCGCGCAGCGGTGCTCCCACCGTCAGCCAGACGTCTGCCGTGGGCTGCAGGGGAAGGAGTTGGGAAAATAAACACGTCTTCCTGCGCACGTCCCCYGCTGCTGGGAGGATGCAGTCACTGAAACCAAACCTGTCCTCGCTGCCCTGGCTATGAGCGGGGCCAGCTCAACTCCCAGGCCATCAAATAAGCACGTGTCCCTGGTCAGCAGGTACCAGATTCACCTCCCAGGCAGGGACTTTGAGGGCCACAGGCAGAACCTGAAACAGGAGGTTGTCAAGCGATGGGGAGGGGCAGGATGGGGAGAGGAGGAGAGGAATTCCTGGGAAATCATGGGTGAGGACAGCTGGAAAATCATAGACCACCGGAAGATCACTGGGAGAAAGAGAGGAGAATGAGGGCAAAGGAGGTATAAGATTTGGTCCACTGCTACATGGACATCCCCTCCTGGGGATGGGTCCAGGGCAAGGTAACGCCTGCCTTGGYGCTGCTCCCGGCAGCACAGGGACCCCTCACACAGCCCCTGAGCACCACAGGGATCACTTCACCCTGGAGCCACTGTCACAGCAGCATCAGAGGGACTCTGGGTTTGACCAGCAAAGGCTCAGTCCCAGTGTCCATCTCCAGGGCTGACCTGGCCAGGATGCTCTCCACCARGATGCTGGAGAGGTGAGAGGGGGCTGAGAGCAGAGGGACAAAGACAGCACTGGGCAAACCCCAGAAATAAAGAGAAAAACACTTCCAGGAACCCACCTTCCCCACCAGAATAGGGTTGCTAATTTCATCCTGGCATAGCCTTCAGACCCCAGCTCTGCCCAAAGGCCACCCAGCTCCTAGCACTTAGGAAGGCCCATCACGTCCCATGATGTCTCTTTGTTCAAGGAAGAGTTTCAGCTCCTGGAAGACACGAGTCGGCTCCTTCTTAATGTATTACAACTTAACAAGCTTGGACAAAGCAGCTTCAAGTTTACCCCTGGGGGGATTCAGCGAAAGCTGTGATTTATCACGTTCTGCATGTAGCACTTCCCCGGGCCTGACTCCCATCCTGTGCTGAGTGCTGGCCCCGAACGATGCTAAAAATGCTCCTCTCCCTCGTGGTCACTGACCTGAGTGTGACTCGCTGAGCAGAGGGAGGACCACAGCATTTCACAGGGATTTTATCCCTTCATCCAAGAACACCAAAGCTCTGTGCAAATATTCATCACCCCTCCAAGGCACGGAAACACCGCTGCCATTTTAGAGAAGGAGAAAATGAGTCACGGGATGATGAAGTGACTTGTCCATGCTCCTATTGGAATGGGTCCAGCCAACCCTGTGATACGGGAATTATGGGGGCCCTCACTTCTGAGGTAGGAGATGAAATTTGAGGATTTTGCCACAATTCCCAAGGGCTTTCCAGTAACAGAGTAGTTCTAACGAGGCAGACAGCAATAATCCAATTGGGTTTTCAAGCCAGAGAGTTATCTGAAATCCCTGCCATCGCTTCCAGATATTTTTCTTGCTGATCCTGTACTTGTTTCAGAGCTCCCAGGATGCACCTGCGATGCACAATGAAATGCACTAATTACTAACCTGGAACTGGTTATGTTTAGGATCATGAATTTATGCTGCAGGGTCCTTTCAAGTTAACTGTAACAGCCTCGATTAATCCTTTATTTATGGAGAGCCAACTCGGGTGGAAAGAAACAGAGGGGAGGAGGAGTCGGGATGCTTGGGTTCAGTTTCTTGCTCTTTAGCTCTGTCACTGACCCTAGACATGACTTGGCAGAAGACGACAGGCCTGGTGGTGAAGATATCAAATGAGATTTAGGAGATCTGCATCCAACTCCTGGCTTTGTCGCAGATTCCCTGGGTGACTTCAAGTAAACCGCCTGCTTAAACCTAAACTCACACAGCAGCATTTCCAGGATTGGGGTGATCTCTTTTATCAGGGGTGAGGCCAATGCTCTGCCTTCCTGGCATTAGGGCAATATGTTTTGGCCATGCCAGCACAGAGAGCCCGTGGCTGTCTGAGGAGCCTTGCTGCTGAGTCCCCACGTCCAGCACAGATGCCCTTTGGTTGAGCATCCCATGTCCAGCCATGGGAAGCAGAGCAGTGTTGAGCCATTGGAGGTCTTCCAGGACTACCACACATAGGGGACAATGTGGATATATGGCCACCTGGACCAGGACATTCCCAGTGCCCAAGCAGTCATTGTTACTGGTGAGAAGGTCTTGGTCCTCCCTGGCTGCACAACCACAGATCCATGTGTGCACAGGAGCTCCCCCAGTCCCAGGCTGTGTCGGAGCTACAACGTACAAGCAGATCAGCCAGCAGGCTCATCCCACATTAAAGCTGTTGCAAGTAAAACCAGAAAATACAGTTGTCTTGCCAGCAACCAGCAAGGCAACGGCCAAACTAGCCAAACTGGATAGAAACCGGTCAAGTAGCACCGCTCACCCCAGTTAGGCTGGGCTGGGAGCGAGGCAACGGGCAGGTTTAGGAAACACTCGTCAAGCTCCTTCTAGATGCCTCCGTTTGCATGCCCAAAAGTCACTTTTGAAGGCAAGGAGGATGGTATGTGACCCCTCAGTCCCGGCCCCAGCAGACCTGGCTGCAGCTCCTGGAGACATGGAAAGTCGAGGTTTCTCCATCTGAGAGCTGCCACTGCTTGAGGTGGTGGTTACTCTGGGGGCTCAAAGGGTGATGGAAGAGTGAGTTTGACTTGCAGGGCTGCAGGATGAGGAACAGCAGGAATCCCCTACATGCTAGACAAGGGCTGAGGGACACATACAGACCCTGTCTTACAGGAGTGTTGGTGTAGATGGCATTACTCGCAGGGCCTGCTCAAGCACCACTTGGCTAGAAGACCTCTTCCTGTTCTAGTGGATGATGACTCAGCTTTAGTTATTTGCTCCTTCAGCTCCTCGGAGCAGAMTTCTGCAATAGCAGCGATGCCATTGGAGCTGTTCAGCTTCAATTGGAGGCAGCTTAAGGGTCTGGAGAACTCAGAGATCCCCCTAAAAATGGAGAGGATCTGTTGTTCACCACCTCCTCCATTGCAAAAGCTAAGGGTCATCAGATAGAGCTAAGAGAAGCCAAACATAGGCCAAATGAAAGTGTGGTTCAACCCATGAAGGCTGGTGGATGAGGGGAACTCCTTGCCAAAGATGTGACTGCAGAAGGTTTTCATGGATTCAAGGAGACATTGAATAAGCACTTGAAAAAGATCTGTTGAGATTTGCTAAACTAACAAACCACATCAGGCTCAGAAAATCTTGCACGCCAAAAGAAGTTGGAGGCTGGGAAAGTATCTAGGAGACAAACTGTACCTGCTTATCCTAATCTTACTCTTCCCTGGTCACTTATGTCCACTGTTTCTATTGGATTTCTCCTGAGGGCTGGGTGTCAGCCCCTCCACCAACCATGAAATCCTCCTCTCTTCCCTAAAGGGGGTCTTCAGAAAGAGAAAATTTTGTGATTATGGGGGATGACAAAGAAAGGGAGAAGTCAAAAGATCAAACCACTTAAACCGGGGACCCGGGGTGGGGGGACCCCAAGCTAAGCAACCCCCACAGTACCTACCACCCTCAAAGGCTCTGCCTGGAGGTGTGATGGGAGAGAGATGGAAACAGGCTGCACAGTCAGTGGGATTGCCCTGCTGAGCTCCTTTCTCCTGCCTCTGGGGATAGCCAGCTTGGCCAGGGCCAAGGAGGCAGAGAAGATGGTCCTACCACATTGTGGTACAATACAAAAAAATAAGATGGTCCCTCCAATGGGGAAAATGTAAATAAAAAGGTGAGAAGAGCTGCCAAAACCTCAGCAAGAGGCTCTGGAGGAGCTGGGCCACTGCTGGGGACAAGAGATGGGCAAACCAGACATTTGGTCTGAACCAGTGTAGCCTTCAGGAGATAAAAATTATCTCACACCTTCTATCAGTAAAAATCACATCTTGGACCTGCCTTCTCTCAACTAAACACATGGCAAGATCATGTAAAAAAAATCTACCCAACCTTCATGTGCTCTCCTGGGAAGGTAGGTGAGCTCCAGGCCAGGCATCAGCAGCAGTGTTCACTGCCGGGCTGGGAGGTGGGTGCCACCAAACGCACAAGTCYGCTTCTCTGCCGCAGAGAGCTGTGAAGGGCTTGGCAGAGAGCAGGCTCACAGTGGTGGAGCAAACCACTGTGTTCTGCCCTGAGAACCTCCTGCACGACGGCAGGGACCTCTGGCAGGGCATTTGCTGCAGTGCAGGTCCACTGAAGTGGGTCTCCAAGCACGAGACAAAATGCTGGGCAAGTGTTGGATGTGGACTCTTTCATCCCTAATTTATTTGCTTGGTTTGCTAGTGTGTGACCATGGCTAATGGGAACCACCCATGAAAACAACTCCTTCCCCCTTTAATCTTTAGAAGGGCTACTCAAGAAACAGTGCTGTGACCCGTAATATATTACAGCAAAAAAAAGCACATCTGGACACAATCAGCCCCGTGCAGCCATCACGGACGCGAAGTGGGACCCGCTCTTTCTCGCTCCATGGGCAGAAGCAGTGGGAAGGGATTTGGGACAGCAAAGGTGCAGAAGGGGTGACTCTCAACCCTTGAGTTTGCAGAGCTTCCCCCGTACTGTCTGCCAGCCACAGGACAAGCAAATGCAGCCACGAAACCAAGTTTTAATCTTTTATTTCCCATTCAGCAGAAAATGAGGGCAAATGCCCCAGATTTCAGCAAAAGAAACGCCCTCCGTTGTCTTTCCCATGAGACCATTTCTCTCACATCCAATACCCTACCGAGATGCAGGACCTCAGCCTCCTTTTCTAGCTCTAACCTGTCCCTCTTATGCTGATGGCACTAGATGCTCTTCCAGCTCTTTGCAGAGTCCTGCCACCAAGCCACCTGATGTCCCTGGGGTTAGCAGGAGGGTGCAGGAGGCCAGTGGCACGCCGAGCACCTTGCGATGCTGAGCCTGGAGGCTCTCAAAGGTCCGGTGCAGGATGCACACAGAGGCACATGGGACCTGAGCCAGGAGCTGGCTGCCTCAGGAGGGTTTCTATTTCAACAATTATTTCACTTCTTTGTGAGTTTTTTACAAAAATCTGAAACCCAGAACATTTTCTGTAAAAGGAACCAAAGGAAAAACATTTGGGGACAAAACTATTTCTAGGGTTTTTTCTATTTTTTTGCTCTGCTCTGGAAATTGGAGACATGGCACAACTGGAGGGAACATGCCTGATGAGGAGTAACAGGGCAAAGCGGGAAAGGTGAAAATATCCACACCCAGGTGAAAATATTCACATCCAGGGATCCTGGCTTCACCTCTGTGGCCATGTCCACAAAGCATACATCTTCCAGGCCAGTAAATGTGAGCAGCTGCAGAGGTCGGACCGAAGGGATGCTGGAGCGAACCACGCTCCTCTGCCGTCCTCTCCCTACGCGAACCCAGTGACTCGCACTCCTGGCTGCCAGAGCTGGGACGGCTCGAGAGCCGGTTTCAAGGCCTGCAAATGAAATCAGCCCTGTTCAGTCACCCGTGGCTTGCCTGACAAGTGATTCACGTTTCAGACTTGGCTGCAAACTGTTGTTCCTGGGAAGGAGAAGGCCCCTCGCGGCTGTAAACCAAGGCGGGGAGCGCCGAGCCACCAAGGTGGAGAAGGAAGAATGGCATGGGAGGGAGAGAGAATCATTGACAGCCACAGTGGGACTGTCAGACTGCTGAGAAATGTCTGCTCTGTGATATCCTGCTGAAGTCTGGCCAGGAAGAGGCCAATGATCTCACCAGAGCACGAGAGGTTCCTGGCTGGAGACCCTGACCATCAGCTGAGAGCCTGGGCCAAGTCGAAGCCAGCTTGGCCAGGCTATGCTCAGGTCCCCACTGTGGGGTCCCATCCCAGGAGCCGAGCACAGCCCAGAGATCTCAGCTGGGGAGACGGGGTGTGTGGTTCATGGAGGGCCAAGCAGAAGGCTGGAGGTAGCTCCTGGCTAGTGGCCACCATGACGCCAGGAGAGCTCAGAGGAGGCTCAGGCATGGGGTATCCAGGACTCCCTCTTGGCAGGGTGGTCTCACTAACCACAAGCATTCAAATAATCATCAGTTCAGAGTAAAAATAAACAGGGGGATCTTTACTATCTGAGCCTTTTGGCTTCACCTGCTTCTCATTTTCTAGCTAGTTTGTTTCTGCAAAGGTCATTTTGTTGGAAGAGGGGAGAGACCAACCTCTCTCTGCGTGGTGCCTCTGCGGGCACTCAGGACAGTTGGTGTCACAGTTTCTCCTGGATGACCCTGGTGGTGGTGGTCAGCAGGGCATGGGATTTTCACAGCCCCAGGGTCTGCGTGAGCCCCAGGGTCATCGCCATGTGGGGGCTGCCCACCTGGGAGCCCAGTCCCCAGGGCCGGGTGTGCACTGGGGCCACGTCCAGGGAAGGCTTTTGGGGGCAGGAGAAGGGGCTGTGGACTGTGAGAGGCACCAGAAACACCTGGTCCCGGGCAACAGCATCGGCTGGGCTGTTTTCAAGGCTGGGCAGAGCTCACCCTGCAGGCAGGACCTTGGGCAAATCCTGTCCCTCCCTGGTCCGAGCTGTCTCCCAGCCTACTCAGGGCCTCTACGAAGGCCCTTTGGCAGAGAGCCCGCACGGGGCCTTACGGGGCTGCCTTCAGGCAGCAGTGGCAATGGTGAGGTGCAAGGTGGAGGTTACGCCGCACCCACTCTTCCTCCTTCTCGCACACCCCTCCGCTCCCGTGCAGTGGCTGCGTGTCTCCAGGATGGGTCTTGTACAGGACTGCTGGGTCTGCGCATCAACACCTCCTCCTCCTCGCCTGCGACCCTCCAGCACATCCTCAGCAAGGATCGTCCCCCAGCAGGTCAGGGGAAGCTAAGCTGCAGGCAGGCCTGGCCGCATTGCCAGCACAGGGGCGGCTGCTCAGACTTGCCGAGCGCCGTTTATCTCCAGCAGCTCCCTCAAAGGCAAAGTGATGCCGGGGCTGATAGGAAACCGCTGAGCGAGCAAGGGCAGGGCGCGGGGCAGGTAACGCTGTGCCATGACTCAGACCTGGGCTTGATCCCATTGATTTTCCACCCAGGCAGCCCAGCTGAGCACAGGGCAGTTACTCCTGATTTGGGATAAGGGCAGGACTCGGCCATGCGGTCCCATCCTGGGGATGAAATGCAGTTTGGCTCCCATGCCAGCAGGGCAGCCTTCCCCACTGCCACCACTTATACCACTCTGCATCCTCCATCCCCCATGGGCACCGAGCCAGCAAAGAGCCACTTGCCCCTTTCCTGCCCGGACCAGGATCAGAGCTGAACCACACTGTAAAACACACACATGGGTATTTGCCTTTAAGGGCCTTTCAGGTTTCTACCCTTTACCCACTTGTCCTGCAGTTATTACCAGGAAACACAACTTCTTCAAGCAGCAGAAGCCAGATTTTCAGCTGGTGTAAAGCAACATCCCCCAGAGCAGCCTCCGGAGCTGCGCTGCTTTACACCCGCTCACCATGTGGCCCCTAGACCGGTATTTCTCGCAGGCAGAAGAGCTCTGCACCACAGCTCAGCAGCTTAAAAATATTTAAGGGACTTTTTCAGTGCTGGGAAGGAAAGAGCTGATGGCTGGGAGTCTGCCCGGCAGGCGCCTGGGGAAAGGCACAAGCGATGTAGAATCGTCCTCCTGCCAAGGACTTCCCAGAAGGCGCAGGCTGCCGATGCGGGAGAGCTCGTGGCCATGGGACGAGAGGTCGGAGCACTGGGTGGGGAGCTGGAGGATGCTCGGATGCATTTCAGGTCTGCATCCCACCAAGCCGCAGAGCATGCGTGTGTGAGAGGGAGAGACTTCTGATTAAAGCCAGTCTTTTCAATGCTACCTCGGCCTGGGATATCAGATGAGTTTGAATAGAAACAGAGAGCCGAAACTCTTGAGGTTGCTTTGGCAGGCGTAACAAATATATAAGTTGCATGAAAAAAATGGTATTAAGCTGGAGTTATGTGGGAGCTCAGATATCAGTAGTTTGGGGTGAATAATATTATAAGGTCATTGCTATTAACCTAAACCCAAATGTTATAAATCCAGGAAATTCGGAGCTGAGGTTAAGCGTCAGGGAATTTCAGGCATGTCAGGAATGCAGAGATCAGGCACAAAACACCTGCAGTGAAACCAAGGAGGGGAGAAATGAAACACGGCTTTAAAAGCAGGTTACATCTAATCCAGCCACAATGGGTGTATCATTCCTCTGTGTCACTGCTGAGCAGAGAAAGCACCTCCAGCAAAGCGGAGAAAAGGTGGGGGTATATGATTGTGAATTAACAAATACATTTGCACACAGCTCCTGTGCACGGTTTTGTGTGGTCCAGCCTGCCTGCACACGTTCCTCCTGCTACATATGCAGCTTTTGGTTATTCTTAAACAGGAGTGAGGATGTTTAAGACAACCAGAGACCCAGGGAAAAAGAGAGGAAATTTAATTTTTGTGCCTATGAAGGGAAGGCTGGAAATGTGAACAACTTGTCTGAGTTGGCAGAGAGCCGGAGATGGGTGCTCTGGGCCACGCAGTGTCCAGGGTGGCAGCGGGAGGACCACCCTGCAAGGACCAAACCACGTGGCTTCAGACTGGCCAGATCCATGCCCTTTCCCATACACTTTTCAGCCAGGGATGCTGCCCGGCATGGGGACAAGTGTTTCTGCCGCAGGGACACGTTTGGTCACAGCATCATTGGCAAAGTGGGGACGAGCCCATTAAAAGCCAGTGGGAACTGGGGCCAGGCAGCCCGTGTTGGAGAGACTGGAGAAGTTGCACGGGGCTGGCTGGGCGCAGGAGCTGCCAGCCGCAGGCCCTGCGCTGACGGGGCAGAGGGAGTGTGCGGGTTTGCAGCCAGGCTTGTGTCCAGCCTCCATGGACATTAGGCAAGCAAATGGGCTGGGGTGAGTGCATGGGAAAGCAAGGCTCTGCTGCTGGACTTCTGCTGAGCTGTTTATTGGGGGGCATTACCAACATGCATCAGTACCCCCAGAAGTGATGCCGGGAGTGAAGGGCTCAGTCCACACAGGAGATGCGACATCAGCCCTCTCGGGACAACAGCTCCCCAACGCTGGTGAGGAAGCACCAGCTAGCAGCGTGCCTTGCAAAGGGGCTTCGCTCAAGGACACCTCCCTGCTTCCAGCTGTCACCCGCTGTTTGCATCCAGTTGTTGCTACCAGTGGAGCACCCCATGAAGCCTTYGTACTTGCAATTAATCCCTGGTGACAGTTTGCTCCTTGGATGTACGAGTGTTAACCCCTCCAGTGCTGGTGGCACTGTGCTGGCTCAGCAGGTGGGTGGGCGCAGAAGGGTTAAGTCGGCAGAGCCGCAGTTAATCAGATTGGAATCCGGCTTAATTGCAGGTTGCCTGTGATCCTTGATGCCTGCTCTTACAAAGTGATGGAAAATGACAAATATTTATCCCTGCTCTGGCAGTGGCCCTTTATCTTCCCACACTGTCATCAGGCTTTTCCAGCCCGGCTTTTGGGAGGGAAGAGTGTAAGCAGATACTATATAAGGGTAAAAGCTGGTTTGGGCAGCTGTCAGCTTTTGCATTCACAGCATTCCTGTGAGAAGAGGCTGGGGGAGGAGGTGTGAGACACCGAGGTAGCTCATGGGCACCCAGGTGCTGCCAAACGGGCTTCCTCGGTTCTCCACTGCCCAGGGTCCCCACTGCCTGGGAGGAGGAGGTGCCCAGTCCAGGGAGCATGGCAGAGTGGGCACCTTTGATAAGGAAAAAAAAAAGGGGGAGTACATGCTCCCCTTCTTAGGGAGATATGCGTGAACCCTGTGTTAGGTGTGGGATAACCTGCAGTTATCCTTGAGCTAGGGAAAGCTTTTCTTCCTGTTGCGCAGAGATGTGGAGTGGTGAATTGTACTGCTGCGTTGCCCTCACACCCCTACAGCCCCTGCACTGGCCATGCTGGGAGCACACGGGCAGGCAGAGAAAAATGCCTTCGGGAAGGCACAGGTAGGGGAAAGCAAGGCAGACAGGCTGCTCCAGCAGCCACAYAAGTGTGCGCTGCTTCAGATAGGGTGACATTGTGACCACAGTGGTGGCCTGGCCATGGGCTCTAACGAAAGGCGGAGTCCTCACCAAATAAACCAGGATTTCTCCCAGAGGAGTTGCAGTGCTGCGAAGAGATGCAGTTGCAGTCTGTTCCCGCAGCCACAGCGTGCCCTGGGGGTCCATGGGGCTTCTTTATGCCCCATCTCCCAGAGCCCTGTTGATCACCAGTGCATCCCAGTCCCTGTGGTGCTGAGCCCAGGAGCCCTGATTTCGAAGCAAGGGGCCAGGCAGGAACTCAGACTGCTGCCATTCCCCAGCTCTCCTAAAAATCAACCTGCTTTCTCCCCAGCTGTCCAAAACTCAGGTGGTTGAGGGGCCATGCCCTGATCCTTCTGCAAAGCAGCCRCCCTGCACCCTGCTCCTGGCACTGCTTGTTGGGGACACAGACGGGTGCCGGGTGAGCCGCCGTGCTGCTGAACAAGGTGCTCATGGGGCAGACGGTCAGGTTTGGCTATACCAATCCCACACATGCAGCCCAGGCAGGGGGTCCCCACATGGACCTAACTTGGGGGGCTGCTGGAAACCCCCTTTTGCAGCACTTTTAGCTGCGTCCGTTGGAAAACCTGGGCTGGGAACATGGAGCTGTGAAACCATCTTCTGCTGAACAGGACCTGCCCGGCCACAGCTAGTTTATGGCTACACCAGGCTTTCCAGAAAAGGGTTGTTTCCCCCCTCAAAAAAAAAGAAATACACAGGAGGATTTGAAATCTCTCCCTCTGCCAGCTGCCTTCAAGTAAGCGCATTTTTAAATATTAGAAACAAATAAATTGCATTCTGCCTCCTAGGCTTCAAGGGGTCCTTTGGCTATAAGAGAGCTCATCAGCCTTTCGCTGTTTATGGATTACCTTGCTACCGTGGGTTGCAATACTACCCTGAATGGGTTTGTCTCCCAGACATCCTGCAATATCCTAACTCCCGTCAAGCGCTGCCTTTCTTTCCTCCGCAGCGCTCAGGGTTTGGACAGCCGCCAGCGTCCTCTTTAAATGTTACCAGAAGGGTTGGCAGGAATTCAGCCCTAACTCATTACAGGTCCTGCATACGTTCGGCTGGGGGTGAGGGCTGGCCTCTTTTGGGACCCTGACAGAAAATTTAAATTGAAATGGGAGGAGGGAAGGGAAAGAGCCCTATGGAAAAATAAAACTCCTGACAAGGATGTGCATATTAAAACCCCCCATTGGCTGCATCTCCTGTTGCAAATCGATAGCCCCATCCCCTGCAGCATGGGCTGCTGCCATTGAAAACGGCTCCAGTAATTGCACGGACATGCTGATGACATGGTTATCCCATGTGTGCTCAAGCTGGGGATGGTGGGGGCTTTACATACCCTGAAATAGTGGCTTTCCTCCCCCCCAGGGGAGCTCCATCCCCCCAGCTAATGCACCAGAGCGAAGAGTGTCCCGTGGGTGTGGTGGACCTGGTATTTGTCGCTGGTGACTCCTCATTTGCCTGCTGCAGGGCTGAAATTAGAGGATTTCCTTCAACTTGAAGCTCTGCTCATCTCTTCTATGCTGTTTCATCTCCTTTGGTGTTCTTTGCACCATGCAAAACCATCATTGCTCAGCACTATTTAAACACAGTCCCTGTATGAGCATTCCCCTTCTATGCTTATTTCCACATGATTTTACATTGAAAAATCCCTCGACTCTCTGCCCTGGAGGCACTGCAGCACCTGCGGAGGTTGTTTGAGTAGAAAACAATGCAAAAAAAGGGGTATTTTATTTTTCCCAGAATCAGGTTTAGTTTCCACCCAGTGCTGAGATCTGTTGGTGATTGAATAACAACACACATATAAAATTACAACTAAGAAATAATAAATAAATAATGATAAAAATTTGAGTTACTAAAAGAGGCAAGGATTCATTTCAGCCTCTTTAAACCCCAGGGTGTAAATACACACAGAGGAAGGAAGTCTCTGTTAAATATTCAGCACCAAGATCCTTCAGCGGAGGTGGGGGAGGTTGCAGCGGCTGCGTCTCCAGATTGCCTTAAATTCATTTGCTAGATAGGTTCATTAAACTGATGCAACTGGGCTATGTGGACTCTCTTCAGTCAGGTTGCGGATGCTTAAGTGAAGGTGGTTGCAACCGCTCCTATGCTGATATGCGAATACCTGCACCAGGAGTTGCACCTGGTTAATTGAACCCAACAGGGTTCATCCTTTAGCAAGAGCAGACCTTCCTACGGTGCC
This sequence comes from Phoebastria nigripes, assembly GCA_035582835.1. Lineage (NCBI taxonomy): Eukaryota > Metazoa > Chordata > Aves > Procellariiformes > Diomedeidae > Phoebastria > Phoebastria nigripes. Next base: position 1,139,669 of record JAYKAV010002799.1, read on the forward strand.
TTCCAGCAAAGTCAAAGAAGACCAAGGTTAACATCCAGGATAATTAATAGCCTGTTTGTTTGTTTTACAAACAACCTTTTCAGATGCTCAGACCAATCTCATCCATCTTTAACAGATGAGAAAAGGCACAAGTCCAATTAAAAACAGAATCATTGAATCATTTGCAAATCACCTTTATCTTCATCCTAAGGCTCTACCAAGCATCGTCACTATGGTGCTCGGCCCTCCTCTGTCTCTGTGAGCTGGGAGCAATTATTGAGGAGTGTGTGTTAGTCCCTGGTTTCTCCATGCTCATGACATGGGCTGCACCCACGCCAAGGTGGGAAATGGGAACGCTGCCTGCGTGGGAGCAGGGCAAAGATCATGGGAACGGGGCAATGATCATGGGAATGGGGAGATGATCACAGGAACAGGGAGATGACCATGGGAATGGGGACATGATCAGAGGAACAGGGAGATGATGATGGGAACAGGGTTATGCTCATGAGAGTGGAGAAATGACCATGTTGGAAGTATCCTGCTTACCATGATGCTCTGCCTTTTCAGCCCCTGATGTCACACGGTAGGAACAGTATTTTTGTAATTCTGGGAGCCATTTTTGTGGTACCCAAGAGCTTCAACATCTGTGCTGTGGTTGTCTCCCACCCTTCCCATGCAGTACCCACTTTTTCCACCCACAGAGCTCAAAACAGCGCCATTCATAGGTTGTGAACAAGCAATGGAGGTATTTTAAAAAGTCATCCCATGGCTGAGTTGTCCCTGCTGGGATTGGCGAGTGCCTTCAGCGCTCTGCTCCAGCCCTTCACCGATGCTAAGATTGCCCGCGGGGTGCAGGGGAGGCTGAAACTTTCCCCACCCAGCCCAGGCACACTGCTTCAGGTCTCTGTCTGCCAGCTGGGGACACCTTCACCACATCGTCACTCTGCCCCATTGTTACTTGGGGTCTGTGACCTAGGGACAAGTTACACCAGCACAGCACAGTGCCTGGAGGGGACTAGATGCTGCTGGTGGCCAGTACTCAGGCCAGCACCAGTGCCACAAATGGCTGAGCACCCTGACCTTAATGGGGATATGCAAGCTCATTTTCTCTTTGGCATCAAGGGAAGCTCTGGCGCCCATACGATGATGGAGCTGGGCTCCGCAGCGCTAATGTGCCGTGTGGGCTGTGCCAGGGGTTAACTGCTCCTCACCCTGCTCATCCTCATCCACCCAAGGGAGTTTGTTCGCTGGGACCGAGCAGAGATGGATCCCGTCCCCCTTCCCCAGCCCAGGGAAGGGGTTGGCACATGAGTTACAAACTCAATGACCAGCTGATAGCTGAGTATCGGCTTGCTAATTAAACCAGCAGGGTTTAGTCAATCATTAAATTGGATTGAATTAAATTGAATTAGATGGTGGCTGTGGGCTAACATCCCAGGGCAAGCCCGGCTGCCAGGGCTGTGATGGGAACTCCCTGTGCAGCGTACCCCGACAGAGCCGGCATGCTGTGATATGGATGTGATGACTGCTTCCCCTCCCAGGAACATCTCCTAGGAATAATTTCTCTCCCAGCCCGTATGCACTGGGCTCAGCTGCTGGGTTTCTAGGGGAGAGGGTTTCTCCAGCTGGCCCTTAGCCAGTGTCAGGAAGCTGGTGTCCATAAGGCCTGACCCTCCTGCTTTGAAGTCAAAGATAAATAGCCATGGAGGAGGCTTGTAAAGACCAACTGGCTCCTTTGAATGTAATATGACAAAACAAACTGTGTGTGATAATTGATAATGGGAGGAGACCACCCCCCTCCATTTTAGGCATACAATCATGCCCCTTGCACAGAGGCGAACTGGCCCAGGACAGAGATCCTTCACGCCTGTGAGACCAAGAAGCAATGTATCAGCATGAACGGAAAGGGCAAGCTGCAGCAGAAGAGACATATCCTACAGTCACTGGGTCTGTCACAGTCTCTGCTGGACACAGGAGGGTGAGAGTGGCTGGGACACGCTCCTTTGCCCCTGCCTCTGCACTGTCCTGAGCTGGGGAGTGACCGGGACATGCCCGAGGCAGGCAGGAGGTCCAGCCTGGACTGTATCTCCTGTTCCGCAGCAGAAGCTGTGTTTTGCACCTTGGGAGAAACACTTGCACATCCGTGGCAAAAACCTCCAGGTGAAAACCTCGAGGCCAACCTTACGGGACAGAAAAGCCACCAACCAGCCCCAGAGCAGTGTCTGAAATGTGGCTGTGCTGCTGGAGCCGCCGAGCGGGACGAGTGGCTCCCCGACCTGCCGGGCTCAGACACGCTCGTGTCCCGGCGTTTGGGTCCACTGATGGACGACCGGACGGGCTCCCGCCAGCCCAGCTGGCAAGTTATTTATTCAAAGACCAGAGAGRGGCTGTGGTGCCAGGCTGCTCATGAGCAGGCGGCAGCTATAAAAAGCCCCGCAATTGCCTTCCAAGCTGGTGATTCAATAACAAAATGCAAAAGTAATATTAAAGCTGCCTGCTGTGCCAACTGCTGGCTGTCTGCAGCAATAAAAATGCCGTAAATCAGCTCCAATTAAAGACTGCACAGAGTCTAACAGGAGGCTCCAGCTGAAGCCGGGAAAATCCCCGGAACGCTGAAATCGCCAGGGCAAACCCTGCGTGCCGTTGCTTGCCACATGCAGGGGACTGGAGATGGTTGGAGGGTGCAGTGCTGCAGCCTGGCTCTGCAAATGCTCACTTTTGAAGTATGAGAGGGTTTTACAGGGTTAGGAGAGTTGGCAGTACCTGTGCGCCATGTTCAAACACAAGGCAGGTCTTGGGAATGCTTTTCTGGGGTTTTCTCAGCAGACACAAGCTCTTGGGGTCAGGTCTGAAGAAACTGAAGTTGCTGCTAGCCCTGGAGACTGCTGGCAGTCTGGTGGGACCCACTGGCATGCTTGAGCACATCCATGCCTTCCTCAGGTGGACCCTGAGGAACTTACACCTTCTCACAAGGCAGGGAGACATCCCAAATGCATTATTTGTCTTTAAAAATGGGCCCTAGGCTCCTGAGGCACCCCAGCAACCATCAGCTCTCTGCTCTTGGTGGAAGTTTTCTCCCCTGTGGTCTGTTGGATGCCATCCTCAGCTCAGTTTTTGGCCGTTTGCTCCTTGGAGTGGGCCCAGAAGGGTTTTCTTCCTCCGTGGCACACTAGGGCATTCAAAGAGCTCCCAAGGGCAGGTGGGAGGCAGGCATGCGGAGCTTGGATGTGCAAGGACAGGCCTAGTTCCCACTGCGGATCCCATCCCATTCCAGCAGCACGGCCTGTGGGCTGCAGGATGCCTGGGGCAGCCGTGGCCCAAACGTCCCCTCAATTCTCAGCGTCCCACCCTGGCATGGCCCTGGCATGTCCCCCAGCCCTGCAGGGAATGGCCAGCTCTGCCGTGCCTTTGCTCCTCCGCCAATGGGCACGGCCAGGGCTTCCACCGAGGGTCCTGGATATGCCCTGATGGGAACTTTTCAGCACTGTTTCTTCTTTGCTGATCCTTTAATTGGGTAAAAACCAGATGGTTTTAGTTATATCTCTGCCAGAAAGGAGCTATTGGTCTTGGATGGAGGTTCTAGCCCAAGAGGAAGGATTTGGCCCTTTCAGCCCGGCCAAGGGCCATCATCGGGCAGTGAGAAATGGGCCCTGGGCAGCTGTCCCCTGCCTGCTCCCCAGCCACGACAAGAGCTCAGCTCTCCCACCCTGGGGCTTTGGTGCAGTGAACTCTTTCAGGGGCATCCCCTTGATTTCTGCCCAGCCCCTCCAGCACAAACCCTGGACCATGCAGCAGACTCGTGTTCTTTGGCACCAATTTGTATACAACAAATCTCAAAAAAACCCTGCTGGGTTTGCCCAGCTATAAATGGGGCATTTAGTTCAAATTAGAAAACATTCTGTGAGCCCCAGCAGCGTGGGCAGAGGGACAGGGGAAGGAGAGCGAGGGCATAAATAGGGTTTCCAGCCAGGGTAGCCAGGGTGGGTGCTGTACCAGTACTGATGCACAATCCCTGCCTATGAGCAATGGAGATGGAGCATGAAAGAGCAGGCTACAAATAAACCCCACATCCGAAATGTGAGGAGGGGAATCTTTCTCATCGGGAGAGGTATGCATGACATGCTCATCCTGCTGGCATCTAAGCACCTAATCTTGCAGTTGTGCTGAGTAAAGGCTGGTTCTGGACGAGGCAGAGATCCCCAGGGAAATGTGCCCTTTGCAAGTGGCTCCACGGGAAACCTCCACTGTTTTCTTTATTTTTTTTTAAGTCTGCAAAATCCAGCTAGGTTGAACTAGATGATCTTCTGAGGTCCATTCCACCTTGAATTACCCTCTGATCCTACAATGCCTAAGAAATTTTTCTTCTGGCCTTTCTACTATCTAATGGCTAAATCCTTTTCCCTTAAAAACAGTACTGCAAGTGAGAAGTGCTTCTGCAGTGCGAACTGGTGTAACCGGGATGAGAATCCGGCCTGATGAATCGCAAGCTCCCAGCTAGCTAGAAGTAAAAGGGCAGGTCCCCAAACCTGCCGCACGTGGTTTTCCTGGGGACAATTTCCGATCTCAGGGTGTGGTGAGCGAGGCGGGGGAGGACAGATCTTGCAGACAAGTTCCTGCTTCAAGGGGAAAAGGGAGGTTCAGATTTCTGGCTGTTTTTTAGTAGAGGCTGGTGAATGAGCCCTCCTTTTCCTTGAGGGAAGAGAAACACATGCCAAACCCTTGCATGGAGGGTGGAAGGCAAGGTTGCGAAAATCCTGCTCTACCTTCCCAGCCTCTGCTCCTTCCCAGCGTGATGGATGGAGGAAGAGGGAAGGAAGAGAGAAAGCAAGGAGCGGGTGAGCACAGGTCCCTCTGCGTGTCTGGGTCTCACTCCTAGCATGATTGCAGGATGATCCGAGATGGATGTCATCCCGGGTCCTCCGCTTCAGCCCTTCACGTTCAAAGAGGCTTGAGATTTTTTATGGAGTTTCTCGGCTTCCAGCACAACCTGTTAGCAAACAGCCGCACGGTTGTTGGAGGCTTGCTTGGAGTGAATGCAAATCTTTCACTCTGCTGCTCAGATCTTGACTCATTTGCTGCAGAGGTGGCTATTTTTGCTGATCTGACATCAGGTTCACAGCAGCCTGTCCGACCAACTATTGTGCAATCCCCTTTTGTGAGTAAGAAGCAGACTTTCCATTCCTGATTTAGCTAACTTTTTAAACTATCCAGGACTAAAATATATGATGGGTGAGACAATGAAGCTCATATTTGGTGCTGATCCCTGCGCGGCGCCCTGGAGAACACCTCCTGTTTCAGAACGTTTCCTATTGACATATGAGATAAAATAAACAGCGCGGTCCTGGAGGACAGCATGCTTCAAGAAATAAGTGTAACCTCATCTTACTGTTATTTATTACATCTCGGAAAGCTTTGAAACTCAAGCATTAAGCATGAGGCTTGAATTTCCAATTCCTTTCAAGCTTCTCCCATAGAAATGTTTACTATAAAGTAATTTTATTGTAGGATAATTTTTCTTTTATTTTTACACATCTCTGTGTTTTGATCCCATGCAACAAAGCAGCCAGTTTTTTACATGAGCAAGTCTGCCTTTTCCCCACACCTTCCTTCTGAAGGTGTCAAAGCACATTATACATCAAATGTGATCTCATGTCTGACATGGCAAACGGGCATAACGAAGTCTCTTCCTTTTGCAGGGTGAGTGAGGGCAGGGAAGGTTCCGTGGCTGCCCAAAGCTGCAGCAAGTCAGGATTTGAACTGGAAACCGAATCTGTGTGGATTTTAAACACGTGTCCCCTTGTCACCACTAAGCATAGACCATGTCTGTGCATATGCAACTCCTGCATTTAAATATTTAATTCTAAACCCTGGCTCAGTATTGTTCAGTACTTGAAGTTATGGAGAAAAAATTTGACCCAGAAAGATGCTAAGACGCCCTGTTTTGCAGAGACACGGGGCTCCTGTGGGAGGCCAGACCTGGGTCTGTAAGTCTTGGAGATGCGCCCAAAACCTGCCACAGTCAGAAAGCAGGGCAGGGAGGGAGGATGCCAGTCTCTGCAGGAAGCAAAGGTGTCCAATAATCAAGGAACGAGGGTTGTTTGGCTTATTTGTGGATGCTGGTAGGGACATGGGACAGAACAAACAGCTGTTGGATGTCGGTTGTGTGTTTTCCCCTTGCAGAAGTTCGTTCTGCCCAGCAATGTCCAAAGCAGACTGGGGATGGAAATTAGCTTTCCAATACATGCCACCAGTAGTAAGACCTCTAAATTAGAAATGAATGGAGCACTTTATGCCTCAATCCTCCACATTGTTTTAAAAATCTCAAGCACTGCTTTAAGCTTAAGTGGTTCTTATTTACCTGCTCGGGTTCCAGGTCTGGAAACACCCACAGGGACATGCTTTGCCTTAAGCACATGCATGCCCTAGTAGCAACAGTATCATTAGCCTTCTGTTTAAAGGTAGGGAAACAATTTTAGGATTAGGGACCAGCTGAGTTTCTATTTCAAATAAAAATCCTTTATGAAAGATGTTTCTTTCTGCTCTTTCCAGTCTCTGCTCTTTCCAGTCTCCTGGGGAAGAAGAAATATCATCTTTCCCTCTATGTGTTAAAGACATTGAGTGGATTTGGGGAATTCCTTCCTAACACCGGCCTGGATAAAAATAATTGTGTGATAAAAATAATAACTCAATGCTATAACCCTGACACACTCCACGTGGCATCTACAGGATCCTCAAAGATTTTCCATGGAAATCATTTTCTAAAAGAAACTAAACTCTTCAAAGATCTTGTCTCCAGAATAATGTTTTCTGTGTGATGTTTCTATTTTTCTTTTAAAAGACACTGTATGCCTAAATATGGAAGTTTTGTGACTGACGCCCGAAGCAGCGTGCTGACCCGGAGGGTGAGGGCGTTGGGGTGTGGGTGCTGCACCATCCTGAGGCCTCGGCCGCCCCAAGGCATGACCGTAACCGGTGCACGATGCTGCTCCTTGAGTGCGTGGTTTTCCAAAGGGAGCAAAATACTCATCAGGCTGCTCCGTTGCAAAGCCCTGGTGCTGCCGAGGGGCTGGCACTGCTACGTGAATGCTGGCTGAGCATCTCGTGGAGACCTGTTGGCTGAGCAAGGAAAAATGGTAAATCTTGGAAGATGCTGCATGCTGGATGCCTGTATTTAGGTAAGCCAAAGTCCGCACGGTGTTGGCCTCGCTCTGCTGCCTACAGCGGCTCGGGGTGGCTCGCCGCACAGCTCAGCCATCCTGGCCCCGGGAGTGGCAGCCCTTGCAAAGCGAAAAACAGCTGGGGAGTAACCAGTTCAGCCTTTCGGCTTTCATCTACCTGCGTTTGCGAGTCAACACCCTTATTTTTCGGTGAAACAGGATGTACGAGACCTCCCACTGAAATGGTAATTAAGAGGGAGACTTTCATATAAATCCAAGTGCCAGGAGTTGCGCATGAACTGATTTGTGTGCAGAGATGAGCAGAGATGACCGAATGATTTCCAGCTCCGTGCCAGGAGCCTGGTTCCCCATGGTTTGCCTTATTGCCTCCCTTTTTGAACCGAGCAACCTGTCCAAAAATGCTAAGTTGTATCGAAATGGCAGGTGCTGCTTTGAAACATTTCGATTCATGCAGGTAGTCCATAGAAAGTCCTGCTTCCTAAGCACAGGGGAAATGGTGTTAGTCCTTACTCCTGTCCCCAGGTRCTGCCTGACACCCCCAGCCCTTCCCAGGATCCCCCGCTGCGGCTTCGCCCCGTGCCAGGCTTGATGCTCCTTCCTGCCACATCTCTCTGCTCCTCACCCCGCTCAGAGTCTTGTTCAGAAGGATCTGACACAAATTCCTTCCACCAAAATAGCTCTAATTCCTGAGCCACTCGCATTTGCATTTGGTCTGGGCGGAGAAACGAAACCCGCAGCTCAGGCAATGGGAACCCTTGATGCTCTTAGCTACCTGCTCGCATGCAGGGCTGGAGCGAGCCGTGGTTGCGGTGAGAGGTTGTGCCCATTCCCTGGAGGTTGAACACACCATGTGTGATCCCCGAGCAGCTTTCTGAGCCAGGGAGCGAAACATGGGAAAGATTTTGAAAAAAAACAGGGAAGGCCATCACGACGTTGAAGCTCTCCGTCTTGAAATCCCAGGCAACGGGAGCGCTGGAGTACCCGGGCCAGCACCCCCCCGAGGTGTTACACCCGAAACCCACCTGGCACTGATTTTCAAAGTCCACGTGAGCCCATGAGACTCTCGGAGATGCTGCAGACGGCTTTTTTTCCCCATGCTGCAGCCTCCTGCTTACCCGCCTGATCCAGAAAAGGTGCTGGCAAACGGGCGAGGGCTCCAAAAAGCCTCAGGATTATGTTTAGGGAAGGGGAAAAACACACATCTGAGCGTGAGCTTGGCCGGCCTGGGGCAGAGGAGGCCGGGGCTGCTCGGTGGCGGCTGAACGGCCGCCACGCAGAAGCACGCTTTGCTGAGGGGGGCTGCCAAGCCAGCACGGAGACGCTCAACCGGATACAGGGGCTGGGAGACCACGCCAGACTTGCAGTAAGGGTTGGGTTTTTACTTTTAATAGTCAGGGTAATTACCCCCGGGAGCAATTACTGAGGGCTGCGGCAGAGTTTCTAGAACTGGAAGTTTGGAAATCGGGACCGGGTTTTCTGCTGGACCGCCATCCCACCCAGGGCCTGGAAACCAGTGACCGCCACCTCAGACGGGCACCGCTGAGGAGAGCGTGAGGTGACCCCCAGCCCACAGGACGGTGCGGCCGCTGCCGGGGCCCGGCGGGAGGGCAGTGCCCGCTTCCAGCGCCCGGGGACGGGTTTCCCCGTTATCTCTCACGTCGGTGGAAGCCGGCCCGGGAGCCGGGGCCTGAAAAACCCTTTATCGACCCAAAATACAGGGGTGCCGCCGGGGGGAAAGGTGGGTGAGGGGGAAGCGCGCGCGCGCCCGCCCCGCTCTGCAGCACCGCGCGCACCGCCCGCTGCAGCGCCGGGGACGCGCCGCGCCCCCCGCCGGGCGTGCTGCAGCGCGGGGCGGAGCTCGCCCCGACAAGCGTGGCGGGCGCCCAGTGAGAGGAGCGCTGTGGGCCGACGGGCGGGCGGAGCCCGCCAATGAGAGCTGAGGGGGCGGAGCGAAGTGGGGAGGCGGGGTTTGGAGGGTAGCGTGTGGAGGTTGCTATGGCCGTGGCTGGAGAGCGGCCGCGCCGCGGGCCAATGGGCGAGCGCGTGGCGGCGGACGGACGTGGCCGTTGCCCAATGGGAGGGCGGCGGC
>JAYKAV010002799.1:1149404-1162077 GCA_035582835.1 Phoebastria nigripes
CGCTCCCGGGCCCCGCGGGGCCGAGCGGCCCCGGCCGCCTCCTTTGTCCTTCGGGGCGGCGGCGGGGCCTGCGGCCCTGCGAGGGGGGCTCTGCAGCCGCTCCCGCTGGAGGACGGCGACGAGCATCAGCCCTCGGCGCCCGGGGGCGGTGCGGCTTCTGCGGCTCCTCGGGCTGCCCCTGTCCTTGAAAATGCCCGGGCTGCACTGAGGGATGCCACTCCCCATCTCCGCCGGTGCTCCCCCCACCCCCCTTTTGTTTAGAGGAGCAGAACATGTGTAGGGTTGGTGGTTTTTGTTTTTTTTTTTTTTTTTTCACTAGTCTTTTGGGAGTGCTGGATTCCTGCATGATAAATGTGCTCATTTGTGTATTTCATTTGAATGCTATTGTTAACAGAGGAGCCTGGGCAGAGTAAGCTGCAACTTGCTTTGCTTCTGCAGAGGGTCTTTTGTGATGGGCTCTGTGGAAATAAAATCCAAAGTGGAAAAATGACCCTGAAACTGTCTGTGATCCCCTGATGTTGGGTATATTCCTCAGGAACTGGTATAAAGTCAGTCCATGCATTCATTTCAGTCTTCAGCCTTTAATTCCGCTGGGGAACAATACCGATTAATTTTGTTGTACGAGTTTTATCTGCCCTCTAGGTTTCACTACATCTCAGTGTGCAAAACCGAGACTGAGCTTATCATGAATGTGTTTGGCTGTCTATCATACCTGGCCAGGGAGCTTTCAGAGACTTGACACCGAGATTTATTTGCACACGAGGGCGGCAATGGTGTTTCAGGTCTTTGTTGGAACTTCAGCTGTAGGGGCTTCTTGAACTAACCATAGCATTCCTTGACTAATTTCTTCATTTTCCTGGCTGAGGAGTCCAGCTATCGCTTAAGGTGTCCCCTCAATGATTCCCTCTTTCTTCATTGAATTTTTCTCTCAGAGGCTCTTCTAAAATACTTTAAATGTTGAGTCATCACCTCTTGATTTGAATTAAGCCGACTGTAGTAAACGGTCTGCTCCTCAAACCTCTGAAGGGTTCAATGACTTCATGCTTACTTTACATTAAAGTTGGACAATGTAACAAATGTCCATGCCGTAGATGGAGACACAACTATTGTGTTTAATTACATGTTCTGAGGATGGGTGTGTTGCAGAACTTCTTCCATCAGGGTGCATACCATAGTATGAAAGATGACAAATGCAGTTTGCGAAACCTTCCTTGCTTTTGAAGCTAACCTTTCGGTTACCTGCTGGAAGAGGCTACCATTAGCTAATGTAACATTCTTCAGCAGAAAAGATCTACTGTGTGAAAAACCAAGATATTCAATGACCTGAGTACTAGGTGTCAGGCTTGACCTTGTTGCTCCTCGGGCAGTTACAGATGAAACTGCTAGCTCCAGGAATCCTGGATGTGACAGTGTTATTAACTAAAGATGCGCTGGCCTCTCTTAGATAGAGGCAAATAGTGTGCAGGAGCTCTTGTCAGCAGTTTTTCTTTCCCCTTCAAATTACCCGTGAAGCTGTTGGAAAATCTAACATCAGTCCTTGCTGTGTCTTGAGCCTCAAGGTAAACTTGAGATCTGGAGACATTTTTTTGGAATATGGTAATGTCAGCGCTCATGACTGAGAGCAGAAGCAGGCTGTAGAAATGCAAAGTCTTAACGTTTTTCAGGAAGAATATGAGCAAGGTTTAGCTAGCTTAATGGCTTGCAGAAACCCCAACTGTCTCAAGTTCTTGTCTGTAGTTGAAAATCCACTTTTTAAAACATATTCTTGCCGCCTTCTGGTTACTGTAGTTAGCTATCCACTGAATGTTTTTTATATTTTTCTATCTATCTATATATTTTTTTTTTTTACTGTTCAATTGAAGGTGAATCTAGCGGCAAGCTTTTGCTAAATTTACTCTTCTTCCTTATTTAAGGACAGAAGACAGATGCATATTTTTCCTGCTTGTAGTTCTCACGTTTGTTGCAATGTCTCTCCATAGTTGGTGCACAATTAGAACCAGTTTATACCGAGTTTCCTGTACTGGGTCTGGGGTTATACTTGACAAATCATTTTAACTTTTGTATGGCATCTGGTTTATTCAGAGGGCTGCTGTGTGAATAGGGGCTCTCAGTTATATAGCAACTTCTTTAGACTATGGAAGTAATTAACGATGCTTCTTCATCAAGAGAAGATACAGATATTAGTGATAGATCATTTAATTGATGTGCCATAGCTCCATTCATTTCATCGATAATAATATCTATTAACATAATGTTACATACGATGTAACATACTCTTTGCTTTTCTCCTCTCCAATTTACAGGGTAACTGATAGTGGACACCTTCACTTCCTACAATGGCACAGAGATCTGGACAGGAAGATCCGGAGAGATACCTCTTCGTGGATAGGGCTGTAATCTACAACCCTGCCACCCAGGCTGATTGGACTGCTAAAAAGTTGGTGTGGATTCCTTCAGAGCGCCATGGTTTTGAGGCAGCYAGCATCAAGGAGGAAAAAGGGGATGAAGTGTTGGTTGAACTGGCAGAGAATGGAAAGAAAGCACTAGTCAATAAAGATGATATTCAGAAGATGAATCCTCCCAAGTTCTCTAAAGTGGAAGACATGGCAGAATTAACCTGTTTAAATGAAGCCTCTGTATTGCATAATTTAAAGGATCGGTATTACTCTGGGCTCATCTATGTAAGTACTAATTATTAGATTCATTACGGGTGCTAATTCAGCTGAACTTATCTGATTCCCATTCCTTTACGTATTTGAAATGGAGGAAGTGGGTCTTGTCTCTGATTTTGGTAGCCGAAATACTTTGTGTCCCTAGCGTTTAGATTAATCCAGGGTCTTTTTCCATGCTGTGTACAGGTCAAGAACTCTGTTGTCATAAAACAAATAATAAAAAATTCTCCTATGGAAATAATTCTGCAAGCATCTTTCAAAAATAGAATGCTAAATGGCAACTCTGGGTGCTTAGCTCATGCCACTCGTTAGAGCACTTGCCTCAGACATGCTTAACTGATACAGTGAATAGTATCAAATGGCTTGTTTGAGCTGATGAGAGATTACAAAACCTAATTTTGCTGAATTACTGTTGTTTAATTGCCTATATGAATAAGCATATATCTTGCTGCATATTAAAAATGGTAATAAGAGGCTATGCTATGCTATTATTTAAAAGCTGAAGTTGGAGAGTGCTAGGAATGCAAAATGTCTTTTTGGAATCTAATATCAACTTAGTGGGCCAGGAAAGAATGTGTTCAAGTGCTTAAAATAAACCAATAAGATAAAGCTTTCTTTTTTCAGTGGTTTTGAAGTACTAATTGGAACATCTGGCTTATCACCATCTTTCTATAGAGTTAGAAATCACAACGCCATTGATGCTGCTTTTGACCCTGTTCCTTCCTTGAACAATATTAAATGAGAGTCTGTGGCATACAGTTAAGAGTAGCTCCTTGTCTCTTGGCAAACGGATTGCATAGTGACTTGTTGAGTCAGAGTATCGTTAAGAGCTACAAGTAGACTTTCTATCTTAAAAGAAACTGGAACATCTGCTTAAATGCTTGGCTCATTTTAATAAACACTTGTTCTAAAGCTTAAATCCATTTTATTTAGTTCCGCTAGTTAGTTGGCTCACTTTCCCTTCCATCTAGGTATTAATGGGGTACCTTTTTTGCTTGGCCCTTGGTAATATTTGGACATACTTAAAAATTATATGCAACTTCAAAATATTCTTTTATCTGTGCTTCTTTGTCAGTTTCCTGTGTGGGTTTTTGATTTTTACCCTTCCAAGGCCTTACACCAAGACCCTTACAGCAGAGCTCAGCGAAAAATACTTTTGGAATGATTCCTGCAAGCTTATAAGTAAACTAATTGAATAATTAGTAAGGACTGGATTGAAAATTAAAAGTAAACAAGTTGATAGGTCAAAAGTTTTCAGTATATGTATCAATCATAATGCTAGTTGTTATGAAATTCATTACAACTATTATGACTGTATTTCATTATGAAGGTTAAAAGCTGAAGGCCTTAAATGTCAAAGCAAGCTCTAGTCCGAGGACTCCATACTGTAAACATAGCCACAAATGCTTCTGGAGGATGGCATTGAGAACCTGTCACTTTTCTATATACACGGATGATACAGTGCTGTTACTTTGGATGACTGACAAGTTAAAAAACTCCGCTTTGTGAAAGGCTGGCTTGTCGTATATGTGGAGTTTMAGTGGTATCCTATAGGTGACTTACCTTTCCCCCCCCCCCTTCCCAAAAAGGTGCTTTCTGCTTTCATTCTTTAACTGTTGAGGCAGACTCTAAAACTTGATTCCTTGGCATTGAGATACTGCTGTCACATAGGAGAATTACTACATTGGTATATTACTAATGACCTCCCCCGCCCTTGAGCTGGAAGAGGTTGGTTGGGATCAAGAAGCTAATGGATTTGTTGGCCTTAACTGGAGGTCTGAGTTACAGGAACATTGCTGGAGGATGCTACTGTTACCAAGAATAATGTTTCTATGCAGCTGTAATAATGGCTTCTTGTTTGAAATTAAAACTCAGCTTATTTTTTAAAGAGATGGGGGGGAAAAGCAGTTGCGAGTACTATTAAAGCAGGGGCTGGATGCTGGCAAAGATCAATAGGCCATAGAGAGAAACTTGATCAAGAACTTGTGCTGGTGGGGTTTTTAGTGTGGTTCTGGTAGGGATCTCTGTCAGGGATCCCTAAACTTCTTGAATGTGACCCTATCATTGCTGCTGCTGACTGCACAGCCTGGACCAGTTGCCATTGCCTGCATAACCTGCTGATGTTCGCTTGGTGTAAAGAAAAGAGCCAAAGTTAACTGAGCTGATGAAGTGAATTATGGTGGTTTGGCCATGGCAAGGGTCAGTTAAAGGTATGTTTTGATTTCCAGATAGTACTCTCATAATAACCAAACTGAAATCTTATATTTTGGTGTTGGTCTCAAGTAGTTAGATCAAGATGGAGATGGTGAATCTGTTTTGGTTTCCTTTAATTCACAATAGGCAGCATGCAGTGTTGCCTTACTAGGAAGTAGAAGGTGAAAGACTGTCAACTGAAGTAGATACATGTTTCCTTTCAATCCCCAGAAAGGAAACAGGCTGAGGGATTTGGTCAGTAGGTCTAGTCATTGGTCTATAATCTACCTCTTCAAGATGACACTGCTGGAGGAACAGGGAGGGCTGACTAAAGCTAGCTAGTGCCAGTTGGAATGACCTGGGCAGTGATGCTCATTTCATCAAGAAGAGTTTCAAGTAACATCCAAGTAGGGATGGCGAGGAGTTTCTGGAACTTCTAGCATTTCTAATGTCTGCCAAGTGGCATGATCTTGGCCTCTCAGTTGCATTATTACTATGCTGTGGGAGATGAACACAAATGGAGAATCTGGAAGACCAGTGGTTTGTAAAAGCATGATGTCAGTGCTTGGTCCTGTCTTTATTTCTGGTCTGTTCATGACAGCACAGAAGATGAAAGGTAGCAGGACTTGTACAAGAGCTGCTGGGAAGAATGGTTGGAGTGTAAACTATAGTGATCCCAGTTTTGCTTTGGAGATGAAATGACTTAATTTCTTGCTCCACCTTTAACATCACCTATTCCATTTCTTGCCACAAGGCTTATTTTGAGTGTAACTGAAGAGTATGTTAAACCTCTTTCCTAGAGAAGCTGTACTATCTTTGCAAATTCTTTTGAAGTATACTATATATATATTCACCCCTGAGGATGGGGCAAATCTATCGTTATGACTACTTGCACTTTTCTCCTTAACCCATCAATGACTAAGCATGATCCTACAGAATCTCAGAGTCCCCGAGATGATCTCTGATCATGTTTGAGGCTTGGTTTTCATCAAGTGCAAGTGTTGGTTCTGTGAAGGTGCAGCCATCTACAGCAGTTTTTTTTTCTCATTACTTCTACCTTTGGTAGGAGTTTTCACTCTTCCTTGTGTTTCATAGCCGAATTTTTCCAAATTTTGTGTTTTTCTAGGGATATCAGCATTTCTTATGGCAGGGATGTATCATTTGAGTCGCTAATACTCTAAATTGGTGTCTCATGTCTTGCTGTAGTGGCAACTTCTCATGGGTTTTGGATACCTTAAATGCTTGTTAAATGTCAATTCTTCAGCTTCATATAAAACTTTACTATTCTGCCTGCTCTGCTTTAGAGTGGCCAGCTTCAACACTAGCTTCAGTGTGTATTTAGTAATATCCTTCATAGCTGTAGATCAGAAACTGGAGGTAGTTCATGGTAACGATACCCAGGAGGAATACCCAAAGGCTTAGGAGGTCCTTTGAAGATTTGGAATAAACATGATTTTGCTCAGACTGGTTCTGTGGTGGTTCTTGAATATCCTTATACCGTGATGAACTGAGTTCCAGATATCTTTCTGGGGGCATTGCTTTAAGTAAGGCATCTAGCTGTCAGAGGTTTTAGGTCACCAAGGTCTGCAGCCTGAACGAGGAAACATCTTTATTTTTACAAGACCTGCATGTAAAATGCCACTGTGAAGGCTTCTAGATATCAGCCTTAGATTTTGGTTTCTGCCTAAGTCATGTCAGCAAAATATGATTCCATTTGGAGCGGGGGGAATCTTTGAATCAGACAATGAAATGGAGACATCCACTGGAAAGAGTGGATGTTAAGGGTCCATCAGCCTTGAATGCTACTAAGTTCTCAAGACCACTGTTGCCTTAATGCTTTGTGACAAGCTGTGATAGGCAAGATTACCACTCCAGTAATTCTCCTTGTCACTGCTTCATGAGGTTTGGGGTTTCTCATGAACCAGCTTCCAAACTCTTCATGGTCCAATATGGTATCTGCATGTAGGAAATCACTGACTTCAATTTTTAAACTGCTGTGCTGTAAGCTGTAGAGGTTCAGGAGCAGTTTTGTCCATGGCTCAGAGGTTTGTGGTGTCAGTTTGCTGTTGTGGGGGGTGTGTGAAGCCCAGCTGAAGAAGTGACTTCAGCTGTCCAAGCTATAGCTGTCTCCTTCAGTTGGAGTCCTGGGAAAAGGGAGACACTTGAAATGGGTCTCTAGTTTTGGTGGGAAGGGATGGGAGTGGCAGGGAAGATAAACAAGGAGGAGGATTTAGTCTGAAAATAAAGTGCTAGGAGAACAGATGCTGCACTTGACAATATGGAGGGGAGAAATACTTAAATGCTTTCATGGAGAGCTACAAATAAGGTCTGAAAGCTGCAGAGGAGTTTCTGGTGTAGGAAGAGGCGTTTTCTCCAACTTGATCTCCCTGCACTTCCATATCAACAACATATTAGCTTCAGTGTCTACTCAGAAAGCTTATATGTAGGCATGTCAGTTATGTTCAAAATTAGGCTTCTACTCAAAGTTTACTACCGAATTTGACTCGTATGGCTGAAGGAAAGAACTGCGTCGGTATTTTTTTAAAGTATTTAAGTTGTTTTTTACTATTTGGTTTTCTCTGCACTTGGAAGAGAAAGTGGCTAGTTAGTCTGCAGTTCGAGAGTCCTTTCACTTCAGAGCAAGATGATTCTCTTTTTTGTGGTTTTTTTTTTTTNTTTTTTTTTTTTTTTTTTTTTTTTTTGAACCCTGAATGTAAATTTTGAGATATGCTCTACCACTTCTAGAACTGCAAAAATCAAAGTGGTCAGGAGTGTTCCTGATCACTGTAATGTTTCAATGCTTTGTTAGGCAGCATTCTGGATATAACTTTCTTAGTATTTTGAATTTTAAGTCTATTAAAAGCATTTCAGTTAATCAAAATGCAGCTTACAGAAATGTAAATACCTCATTTCTACTTAAATGGAAAGCAACTTGTTCTTGATATTGCAGACACTGGCTGAAATTGGAATGAATAAGCTAATGACTGTTAATACTTCTAAGTCAGGGCTATGTGACGCTTTCCAGCAATTTAAAGCTCTGCTTTTGTGTCAGTACTTCTTTTGATGGCAAGAAAGACCCTTCCATTTCCCTTTTAAAGCATATTTTAAATGTTTATATGTTCCTGCATACTCTATTAATGAATGTAAAAATGTAACCTTATGCTCATCTTATTAACAGGAATATTTTGTTTAAACCAAAATGGATTTCTCGCTAAGTGCACTAGCAAACACTAATAGAATGGATCCTGTAGAGGTTTGACATACCTTACTAATTTTCCAGAAAAGTATAACATCTGAGTTGCAGATGGCTGTATTTTAATGGTCTGACTGGTAAGTGCAGACTAATATCTGAAAAGTTCCTGGATAAATGGCACGTTGTCAACTCAATGGGTCTATAAATGTTTGAGTTTGTTATCTTTTCTGACTGTAAGAAGATATCGCAGGACCAAAAGTCTGAATTGTGCAGTCAAAAGTTCTCATTCGTGTACCCAGTGCAGTAAGATAGGATGAAGGAATTGCTCGCTCAAACATAGGGTGTAATTAAGCTACAGTAAAAACCAAGATATTCAAAATCCAATGGGCTTTATAAAAAAACTATTTAAAAAAAATGTTGCCGTTGCCACATCTGTTCTAGTCCCAGCTCTCCTGGAGGAAGTCCATTGCCCACAGTTGATTATATGTAGCTTACTGATACCCCCATAAATCATTGCAATTACTACTTAACTGCTTCCTGACCTCATTCAGTCAAAAGGATTAAAATTAATAGAATTTCTGAAATGCTTGACTTCTGTTAACCTATGTCAGTATCCAGATGGCCTCTTGCCTTGGTGTGACTGTATGTGGGATGTTCCCCTGGTGCAGTCTGTTGTTGGTGAGCCCATGACCTATGTTTGGGTGCTCAGCTGGAAAGTTTCAGGTGGGGACATGTGGTGTAAGACGTGTGCATGCTGTAGGTGAAGTCAAGTTGGAGATGACTAGTTTTGCTGTTCCTTGAGGAAGGACAAAAAGATGGTGAAGCACTCTTGAGGAAAGGGTTAGATTCAACTTCAAAGTCCTCCAATCTCTAATGAACTATGCATTATCTTCCCTGCCCGCCCCACTTTTTTTTAGCAAAGACTTTTTCAAAAGGGTTGGAAACTGTTTATGTAAGGCTGAGAGCTTCTGGAACCTTGCTGCTAATTATTGCTCTCCGTGTATATGTCTACTGGGTTTTCTTTCTACCAGTAAAGAAGAAAACATGCTTACTATTGTGCAATTAAAAATACTTCAGCAGATATTTTTTGATAATTACAAGTATTACCTCTCTAATTGGTCTGCAGCCCTGTGCTACTTTCATTTTTTTAAGGTACTTTCCATTTTATTGGGGCAGAAGAGGGAAAGAATGAGAAATATGCTGTAGTCCCCAGTTCCAGAGCCTGCTGTGGGTGGAAGCTCTTRTAAAACTGCACTTGAGGAGCTGTCTATAAGCTGTTTCTTCTCTTAAGCTGGTGCCTCCTGTGAGGCCAGAGCGTAACCTAGAACAATCTGTGTTATTATATAAGCTTCTGTGTTCTAATTGCTTTAATTTTCCTGCTGGTCCAGTTGGGAATGTTTCACATTACTGAGTATCGAAGACTGGTGTTAAAAGAACCTGTAAGAAATGGAGTTTGTTATTTAATTTCATCTTTTCCTTAACACAAATCAGTCACTGGATCTAGTACCTAATATATGGCAGAAGAAATGCTGGGGTTCAAATTGTAAGGGCTGCTTTGACACAAGAACTTGTTTTTAAATTAACTCTGATTTTTTTGGAAGACTCAAATGTGATCAACTTGGAGAGAGTTCTGTGTAGGGTTTTACTTTGTTAGAAATGTCTGAGGGATTTAAGGGAAGTGAATCAATGCCCTGCTTGCCCTCAGGCAAGCAGAGGTATGAAAAAGTGCATGTTTTTGTCAAATATTSTGTTTCTGTAAAAAATGGTAGCTTAGCAGGCTAAAAAGGTGCAGTAATTTGGATTATGGACTCCTGTCCAAGTGCTCAGTGGAATGCACTTCAAGCTGTATGCCTGCATCAGAAGTCACGGGTAGCCCGTTGGAAGCTGTCTGTAGAGCAGTCAAGCTCTAACATGCAGCTATACAGGAGCCTTGTGAAAGGATATTAATACTTTTCTGGCCCTGGTGCAACCTAAGATCGTGTTTTACCTCTTAGCAGTTGCTGTGGCTGAAGCAGTCATGCTGTCTGAGTGGCTGTGACACTGAGCCTCTCTACCTCTGAGAGGTGGTGAGCTGACTGAGCAGGAGTATAACCTGCACTGCTGATCTAATGTTGGTTTTTCTCTCTTTAAAGACATAACCTGAAGGCTATAAATGTGAAAATACAGTACTGGTAAACCTCTTCTCTTCAGTGCTAGCTGTAGAGAACATCCATAGACAAGTCTTCTAAAGTTTGGGCTGTGCTTTTTTTTTTTTTAAATAGCTTGTATATGTGTTGTGCTCCTTCCCTTTCTCATTTTCCTCATGCAAAGATTTTATTCTTCAGTTGTCCTGAGTAACAGTCAGTGGCTCTTGTCCCCCAGCCTCTGTCAGAGCTGAGGTTCCCATTACCCCACAGGGGGTTCCTTACCCTTTGCAGGGGGTTCCTCACCCTTGTTGGCACCCTTGACTCCAACTTCTTGGGTGCCAACAGGACTTACTGGTTTTTTATCTAGCAGTTTGGGCTTGTACAGAGATGTCTGGGATAATTTCTGGGTTCCAGTCTTGACTGTCCCCTGGCTGGGGAGCACAGGCTTGGGGTGGTGGTGCAGGGGCTGCCCCATGGTGCTGGGGCAGCTGTGTGGCTCCTCTGCCACTGCCCTGAGGGGAGGCGGGTTGTAGCTGGGTGGGGGAGGTGGGTAGCTGCTCTGCAAAGCAGAGAATGTGTTCCACCCCATGCCACAGCCTCGCTTTCCTCCCCTCTGAGACTGAAGAGCTGCCTGCCCTTCTTTAAGGCTTGAATTTAGGATTGGGTAACTGCCTCATTTCACGGGAAGAGGTAGTACACAAGAAAACCAGGTCGAGCTCGGAGGACTTAATAGGTCTTGGAGTGTGAAAGGTGGGTCCATAGCCTCAGGAAGTGAAACCAGACAAGAAAATGCTATGATGATGCAACTTACCCATCTAGAGAATGTGCTCTACCCCATTAGTATATGGGATACTGCTTAAAATGTGTATTGCTTTCTAGGCTAGAAACTGCTGGTTTATATTTTAGGTAATAATAGGAGATGCCTAGACGCTTACTTCAGCTTAATTATTTATGTAGTAATAGAGTATATTTTCTATATTTGAAGAACTAGAGATAAATGTTGAGCCTGGGTACTCAGGTGATGCAAACTGATTGTTACAAATTCCAAAAATTTACCTGCATCTTGCTAATGCACTCTGAAGTGATGCTTTAAAGAGGCCTTTTGATGTTGTGGCAGGAGGAACCAACCTAACAGTCATAACAGCATATTCCTTGATGCAAGAACTGTAAAGCTGAGCTATTAATTTAAGGAATCATACAAGGCTTTGGAGACTAATACCACCATATGTGTATACACAGTGAAGGTTTGATATGGTTTTAAGGGAAGACAGGCCATGAAAACCTTTCTTGCTCTGGAGCCCACACTCCAAATTTAGAGCCTAAATTCCCATGTGCTTTCACCTGGAAATAATGTACTCTGTATTTGCCAGTAGTTCACTGACATATACCTCTTTCTCAGTTTGCTTACTGCTAGGAATATAATACAGTTTTCAAACAGGCCAGTGCCAGGAACCTGAACTCTGCCGTCTGGGATAGCTTACCAAAATCCAAATTACTAAATGATATACTACTGGATAAAGGCTTGTAAGCATCTGGAAACTTTCAGACTCCACAATTAGTGTCCTGAAGGAGAGTTTGTATAACAAATCTCTGTCAGAGCACTGCTTTACTATTTGTCTCTGGAGCCTTGCCTAGGGAGTGTGCATTCCAATGTGCCTTATTGCTGTTGGTTGATATTGTCAGTGTCCTGTTCCTCAGTAAAGCAGAAATGTGTGTGTTTCAGGCAACTAGCTTGTCTGCAGCTGATCCCATGATCTCAAGGTGAATAAGCATCTTTACTTGCCTTTAAGTTCTTAATGTACATATCTGCCTCTGTCAGCTGAAAAATTAATGAAGTCTGGTCCTTCATCCAGACTGGCTAGTTACTGTAGCTCTTCAGTGCTTGATCCTAACTGTAATTCAGGTCTGATGGTTTCAGCAGAGTCCATGTACTGCAGAATAGAGAGGAGGCACAGGGCATCACTCTGCCCCTTTGGTGGGTCTGAAAGCTCTGGGCATCTTTAACAGTTACATGGTGGTATTCATTAAGTAGGGTGTCCATTTGTAAGGCAGGTATGCAGATATTCCTGTTAATTCTTTCTATGGCTGGTCACCAAGAAGCTTTTCAAGGTGTGTAAAACAATCTCAGCCTACTTCTCATGTCTTCAATTTGCATGCAGAAAGCCCATAGCTCCAATCTGCTGTCTTACACATAGTAATGTACTGTGAGACTCGCAGTTACAAAGTAGCTGTATAAAATTTTTGTACCATTTACCTCCCTCCCAATTAAATTTGACTCAATAAAAGCATCCCTTCTGTGTTTATATGCCTGCCAAGCCATGAAAACAACCCACCAATATGTTCATATGCTGCTTTCTGCAATAGATGATGGTCAGGAAATTTGGGAGCCTTGTGGGAGAACTCAGTGCCATCTTTTGAATAAATTAAGTCTGTACACTGTGGCGATGTTTTGAATAAAGTGTGATTTTTTTTTTTTTTTTTTTTTTTTT
>JAYKAV010002799.1:1162113-1269679 GCA_035582835.1 Phoebastria nigripes
GCACTGATTTTTTTTTTTTTTTTTTTTTTTAAGTTCGGCAGGGAAACGGCAGGAGAGTGAACTGAGTGACAAACGTGCAGGAAATAAAGATGTTGGAGTTCAAGGTGCTGCATGTGAAGAGCTGTGTCATGACACAGACTTGATGGTCAGGAATAAAAGCCTATCCTGTAGATTTAGTTGCAAATAAATGAACCCCAGCACTGGTGAAACAGTAGAATTTTGTGCTTCATAACTTCTAATTTGGCCCTGTTCAATATAGAGCCTCTTAAATTAACCCTTTTCATTTGCCCAGGACATTTGCTGGTCTTCCTCTAGATTGTCTGAGTTATGTTGGCACCTAGGTGGATTTTGCTTATTCTGATCATTCCAGGTTTACTGATCTATCCAATTACTGCATTGGGAGATTATCTAGAAAGGCTTCCAGGTTAGGTATCATCAATAGAGGTCTGAAGGATTGTTAAGTTTGTTTTTATGAATTATTAATTCTTTATGTAACACATTTACTCCATGTCTGTGTTGGGCAAATAAACAAAAGATGCCAAAGCAACTGGGGGGAGGAGGGAAGGATAATCTTCAAATAACTGTTCTGATCCTAGCATTTAAGATATTTTTTTTTTTTTTTTTTACTTACCGGATCAGTTTATTCATGTCTGGGGAAGGGCAGTGATACTGGGGAAAAAACAACAACTTTCCTTTGTGAACATAAAAGGACCAAAACAACTGATAAAAGTTTTAGATGAATTTGCAGAGAGATAGAGGTGTTGCTCTTGAAAGAGGGTGACTCTGTAATATAGCTAGTATATACAGCAGTACCCTTACAGCTTAACCATCAGTGACTGTTTTGGGAGTTCCTGTCCACAGTAAGGTGTAGAACAGCAGCCCATGGAGGTAAATTGCAAGCCTCTGAAGCTGGGTGGGTGAAAAACAGGCCAGGGCTCAGAAGTGCTGCTGGATGACAGTCCAGAATCATCCTGGAGGAAAGAGGTCTGCTGGCTTAAGCCAGCACATGGCTTGCCAGTTCATACCATTACACTGGTCAGAGGGTGTGTTGGGACAGATCTGGAAATGGACTTTGGCTGTATGAATTCTTTTGCTCGTGACTAGATCTCTTCTGCATTCAGAAAAAAAAAATTTTTTTTTTTTTTTTTTTTTTTTTTTTTTTTTATTAGATGTGGCTGTAGTGGAGAAACACAGCATAGGTGCTGTTCAGTGATTTTGAGCCAGTGATCATACGATGAGCTTGGTGAATGTGTGCCTTTCTCTAGTTATTTGAAGACTAGAATGGAAATCAGGCTTGTGGTAATTCTCTGCCTTCATGTCACCCGTAGTAATTGTAGATGAATGTGGGTGACCTCAGTTGAGCACAACAGGGAAGATGGCTGACTAGGAACATAGATTCAGTATTTATCAGTTAATTGGCTCCTTGGCCAGTTGTACTATGCTGTTAAAATAACTGTCCTGCCTTCCCTCTCCCCTACAGCATCACTAGTGGCCAAGAATGAGTTTGGTCAGGGAACTGATTCTATTACCAACCAATTCTTTTTAAAATTTATCTTCAGTAGTATCCAGCTCGGTAAGTTACTGCAAGGGCACCGACGCTGGCAAGAGGGATAGTGGTAGGAACATGGGGCTGGAAAAGAGGCTGGGGAGGAACTGCCCACTTGCCAACAGCCCCATGCTTATGTTGAGTTAATGACTGATAAGTTGTTCTTTATGCTTGGGTCAGTTGACCTGATAACATCTGTTTCCTTTCTCTTGAGAAATAAATATCTTATTACCAAAGATGTTTTGGCTGGGTGAGGCACTGCAGATGCTTATCATCCAGCAGATCTGACCAAAGCGGAGAGATTGTTTTCCTATAAGGACATAAGATGTCCTTACRTCAGGACATCTGGCATAAAACCAAGTTCTTTTTCTTTACCAGTGGTGCTCCTGACTCAATTCAGAGGTCGCCTTCTGTCAGTCTTTCCAGAATCCCTTGTAGATGTAGGAAGAACAGGGCACCTTTTCCTCCAAATAAAATCTTTTATATATTAAAAAAAAAAAGGCAGATCAGGAATTTCAGCTACTCTTTTCATACAAATGTAGCAGAAATACTTTTTAAATTGACAAATGTTATAAGAATCATGAGTTACCTGCTTAATACTATAGCCTCTCAACAGCTGTTAATGCTGTCTGCTTACTGTCTCCATTCCTTCTCTCCTCTCAACATGCAAAGGTAAGAAACACAGTTTTCCTGACATTCAGACAGATACTCCGTGTTTCTGTCAAAACTGGTCTCTCTTGCTAACATTACTATGCTAGTAAAGATGTGAATAATACTAATGACCAAAAAGAATACACTTTCAAAGCATGCGATGAAATAAAGGTGAATAGAGAGATTTTTGCTTTCTTAAAAACCATCAGTTTAGGTTGATTCTGAAAAGGCAACAGCCATCCAGATGCCTTGGTTCAGGGTAACGCCATGGATTAGCTCTGTTTTTTGCATGGTGCAAAGCTGTCTGTCTGTGAGCTTAACCTTTGATCCCTAGTAAGGCCCATACAGCCAGACCATGCTCATCTGTCCCTCCCAAATAACAAAGTATGAGTGGCTAACTGTATGTATTTTTTTTTTTTCATGTATATTTATATGATCACTTCCTTATAAATAACTTCTATGGAGCAGAGATCGAACTGTTCTGAAGTAGTCTTTGATACTTCATTCACAGGGAAATGTGAACCTGTATGTACTGTTTGCAATGTGTGCTCAATTTTGTAAAACTTGAGGCATTTTTTGACTAAACAGAAATGCCTCAATAAGAGTCAATGAAATAAGCTATGTAAAATTTTTGCTTGAGTTTCTTGATATTATAGTAGTCCTGGTAACTTCTGTTCAGTATCAACTCTAAAAGCAGACTATGAAATGTCTGCAGTGCCAGCTGCCAGGCTATCCATCAGTTGGGGTGGGACAGTGGAGGGAATGACCTCTCCAGGAGGAGGCTGCTTTGGGATTGAGAAAGGCTGATGAGGAGGAAAGACATACAGATATGAGAAAATAGCAGGATAGCAGAAATAGTGGTGGTTGGAAATAGGCTTTTTCCTTATCCAAATTATTTACTAGAGTAATTGAGACTATCAGTTCCTTCAAAAATGAAAAAATAACTTCAGATGCACATTTTACTGAAGGAGTGGGACATCAAAAGATGTCCATAAATCCTGTAACTTGGCAAATAGAAGGGAGATTTAAATATCTGTGGGAAAGAGATCAGATGCTCGACTTCATATTTACTCACATTTATTGTCTTTTAATTACCGCCATAAAAAGTAATTTAAGAGTCTTTTAAGAGAACTAGAAACCAATAATTTGAATATAGCATGTACTTTGAGTTGCTCAACAAAAGGACCTCAATTTTGTTCTCAGATAAATATTGTAGAACCTGTGAAAAAAGTTTTCTGTTCTTTATGGCTCTATTTCAGTACTGTTTACTAATAGAAACATTTCTTTTTTTTTTTTTTTTTTAAGACCTATTCAGGGCTGTTCTGCGTAGTTATAAATCCTTACAAGAACCTCCCGATTTATTCAGAAAACATTATTGAGATGTACAGAGGGAAGAAGCGCCATGAAATGCCACCGCACATTTATGCAATATCTGAATCTGCATATAGATGCATGCTACAAGGTAAGAATTAGTTAAATGTTACTTAACAGTTAGTTGACAACTCTTGTAATGTACCTGAAACTTGGGAGCTTTGTTGTCCAGCTATATAGTAATTTCTAACACGATCGGAATCTTTTCTAGCACTTAAAAGGGGGGAAAAAAGCTTTCCTATCTAGAACCTTAAACTTTCAGAATAGAAATAATTGGAGATTGACCCCTGTCGGCATATTTGTCTGACTTACTGAGGCCCAGAAGCAGACTAACACTAATAGGAAGCGTACTGTGCCAGCTGGTGGCAYTGAAAGTTGTAGTAGAAATACTTCCTTAAAAAAGAAGAGATAAGATTCATGTCAAAAGATGTTAGTGCACTGGCTTTGAATGAAGTAAGAATGAAAAAGTGTGATTGAAAAGGGAAAGCTAAAGTATGTTAATGACTTGTCTCTCTAATTCTATAAAAATATTGGCGTTTTGGCAGCTGACAAATAATCTGAAGTGACAATGAAACAATAGTATGTTTGAGTTCAAAAAGAGGTCAGGGAAATGCTTAACCTTGAAGAGTTTTTGTAATTTTTTTTTTTTTCTCCAAACTGGTATAGGTCATGTCTGTAGTAGAATGGAGAGTAAGTTTATGGTGGGCACATGCTTTGAATTTTGGCTTTAAGGCTGTGCTGGACAAATCTGAAAACTGTGAATCTGATATTATATAAATGTGTTGAAATAAACGCATGCTGTTGAACTTGTAAAATTGCACTTCTGACATAGTATGTTGGAAACACAGCTCATACTATCCAATATTGGTTCATATTTAGGTGGCTGTTTTACTGATCTGGAAACACGAGCATGTTGTATCTAGAAAAGTGTGTGTAATGAAGAGGCAGGTCTGAAAAATTTACCGTGTTTTCTGCTATAAACCTGGTATAGATGTACTGGAAGTAGGTTAAAAGCTATTTGACCTAGTTCACACAAACTAAGAAAACACTGTTTCTGCTACCAGGTTAACCAACCATTTAAATGTAAATCTCTTTTAAAAAGACATTTTCTGTCTTTAAGTAAATCACTGTAAGTCTTTGTTTCTTCAGTTGTGCCTTTGTCTTTAGGGCTGTTTAATAATAAACTACAGGTTGCTGGATTGCTGAGTGCTCTTTCACCCCAGAAGAAACCATGCTGTTGCCACTGAGTGGGGTGATGCAGGGGCAAGGAATGGAAGAGCAGCAAATTGGGGCTACCAAGAGTTGTCACACTTCTCAATGGATATTTGGGGCTGTGTTTTTATGAAAGAAAAACTATGGCCTCTTGACCAGAACAGCCTCTAACAGCTCTGAGGACCCGTAGTAACAAGTGTATGTGGAAGAACAGAGCAAACTTTAAGATTATTTTAAGGAGTTTATTCCTAGCAGTCTCAAGTGGTTTGCGGATAAGAGCTTCCCACTCTAAAAGCACAATATCTTTTGAAATTATCTCAAGAACTTTTGAAAAGTTCTTGAGACAACTGTCCTCTAATAAAGTAAGTCAATGTCAGTAGTTATCGCACTTCAGGTGCTCTATATATTTGTTCACATACCATGCTAGTACTGATTTATGTCTCTGGAGATCTTGCTACATGTGCAAATTTTACTATTTTTGGAAGATGAAATGAAAAAAATTTTCACATGATGGTCTATGTTTGGTTACAGTCTTGTTTTCTTTCCATACTGATATATGGAGGTTTATATTTTGTATCAAATCTGTTTGTGTCTTTCTGTGCTTGCTTGCTTTTTTGTTTTGATTGTCTGAATTCTTTTCATTTGAAAGAATGAAGCCATAGACTGGAATAAGAACACATGAAAACTATGCAACAGGATCAATTTATTAGGGAATAACTTCTTCAAGGTTAACTACATCTGTGTTTCTAGTGCCCTTCACCTGTATGGAGCTACTCCCTGTTTATTTTGGCAAGCAATGGCAATCAGCCAGTAAACTTTACATTGATGATTTGCCTTCACAATTGCATTGCCAAGGATAAGTAGAAACTCTAGAACAGGCATTAGCAGTTTTGTGCTTGGCAAATATTTTACTAAGCAAACTGTTCTTGCCTGATTGGGTTGGATCAGAGGAAGAGACCTTCAGAGGAAGAGAAAAAACAGTGCTGCTTCTGAATTTATAATGGACTCATGAAACTGTTTACAGACACTGCTTCCTTTAGGAGGAAGGTGGTGTACAGACTTCTTTTGGAGATATGCTTGCCTGAAGTATGAGACTCACTGCTATTTGTCTTGGTGACTTTACACAATCACCCTGGCTTTACATAGTCTTGTGAAGCGGTGATCGGTCATGATGAGAATGACTAGCAAGTATTTGTCTGAAGTGGGGTGAGTGGAGAAGTCTGGCACTAACACTGCTCAGTGCTGGTCCCTCTTTGCTTCCAGAGCCTCTAGATGGGACCTGATGCAGAAAGATAGAGAGGCACTTCAGAGAACTGAATTTAAGTCTCCATATAAATAAAACTTGCAATTACAACAACTAAGGTTTTCTAGTCATTAGGACATCAAATAATACTTGTCTTAACAGTAGGAGATTATTACAGTATTCAACTTATGTTGCCAGTGATAACCAAAAAATAAGATCAACTACTGAGTGTGCTTAGAATTTGGTAGGGAGAGCTAGGTTTTCCCTGCCAGCTGAGGATTTAACCTAATGCACAAAGTGTCCTTAATCTTCTAACTATGCCTTATGTTTTGCTAGACTTTCAGTCTTAAACTACTGAAACAGAAAATATGTATCAGAAACTTTTGGCTAGTAGAAATAGGTCTCTAACCAAGAACTAGCTGTATTAATCACAATGCTTCAGATTAAGTAATCAGAGTTCTCTGCTACCACTTACTTGCAGCATAATCCTTGACCAAGATGCTTGTGCTGATACAGTTATAACTATGTGTTAGTAACTTAAAACTGTTCTTCTACAGTTCATGTCCATGTTTGTGCACATAGTTGCTTTGGGAGATAGAGATAAGATGGTAGAGAGTGGGGTAGGGGAGATTAGTTTTTCCAGTATTATTGCAAGTCATGATATTGCTATTATAGCATATTCATAGATTTCATTTGATATGAATGACTTCTGTGTTTCCAGTATTTGACATCTAGAGTTTAATTATTAGGATTCAAACCTGAAATTGAAACCACAGGAATGCGATTCCTTTGGATAATACAACAATACTAATTTAGGTCAATGAAAGTGGTTGGCTGTATTTTCCTGGCCTGTTCAGTGGTATTGTGTTCCGTATAATCATGTTTACTTTCCTTGTAGCTACTACAAAATTAGTAGTTTATGAGGTGTTTGAGAGATGTGTTTACACTGATTAACAGGATACCTGGACCTGAGCTGTGACTCTGTACAACCTGATTTCTTAAAACACAATTTTTCTGTGATGGTAATTGGGTACAGGGAGTAAACTGTTACTCATATCTTAGTGCTTTCATGCCATTCAGAGCATGGATGATGAGAGATCAGCTTCAAGTTTCTGCTAATCTGAAGTTTTGTATGTTTAATATTTATGCCTAAACAACAAAACCTAGATTTCTGTTTTAGATTATGAAAGCAAAAGGTTTTTTGGTCGGCAGAAGCAACTGACGCATGTGCATCTCCATAGTTATTCCTTGTCTTAAATGTTGCTGGAAATACTCCATTTTGCTAAACTGGCGATATAAATGGAGCACTGCACTTCACAGCGCGCTCTCTGTTAGGGAAAGGTTGTATGGAAGCATTGCTAACTGCCAGTCATCAAACTGCTTCTCTATTCTTGTCCCCTTGAAGAATTTCCTGTTTAGGAGGACCTTCAGCCCTGCAGTCTTCACAGGTCAGCTCTCATCGTGCCCTTTAGTGGGGAGGAGAATGGGCTGAAAATCTATTTCAGTGCTTGTTAAACATGGAGGACAAAGGGGCAGGGGGGGAAAACCGTAAAACAGAGAATATGTTCAAGAAGCCCAGTTTGCCATTTTGGAGAGGGAATAGTATTCTCCAGAGAGATGTATTGAATTCGTGTAAGCTGTCAGAGGAAAGAGGGAGGTGCAGAATTGTTTTTAATGGTTGAGTGTTGCAGCTGAACAGTTCAGTGGTGGTGCAGCTGTGATGCACTAGGGATTTGAGAAACTAGTTTTTCAAGGAAAAGCAAACCTCATTGATTACTCGATCTCGTAAGTGTTGCCTTTTCTGCAGGACTTGTAGTAAAGATTGAGTGTGAACACAGTCTTATTAAAAACAAGCAAGACTTTGGGTGCGTTCTGGTTATGACAGTCAGGATTTCTCTTCAGGAAAAGACTCATTACCTAGTGCCTTGACCTCAGAAGATAATAACATGCAATTCAGCTTTACATACTGGATTTCCCCTCTCTCTCCCCTAGTAATTATTTTTCAAAGTAGTGTGGTAGTAGGGTAAGTGTTACTTCACAGGTGGTTTAGTGGATTTCTCCTGTGCTTTCTCTTCATTTTCCTAATGTTATGTTGAAGCAGTAAGTACACATAACCTAGGGGCTTCAAGGCTTATTGAAATTGTTTAGCCTTAGTCAGAAATCAAATGCATAAATGCATAGGGTTGGAGTTGGCGTGCTTCACAAAAGAATGCTAGACTGAGCTTTTCACGGCTGCTGGACAGTTGACATGGTCATAAGGAATTGGTATACTAATCCCTGTGACAACATTGACCTTAATTCTGTTTGGTAATACAATTTGCAAGACTTGCTAGTGTTGTTCTGTACTGCTAAAAGTTATAGGCAGTAAGAAGAAAATGTTTTGACAGGGACTAAGATTTTCTTTAAGAAAACTAATTCTGTAAGTCTAACAGTTCATCTATGGCTGTCCTTATTTTACTAGCAAGGGAGACTTGATTGTGTGAAAGCAGCACTAACATAAACTTTTCTCTAGTGCTTTTACCATACTTGGCTTTCCCTTCTCCCTCCTCCCTTCCTATTCTTCCAATGTATTTCTAGAGGAAGTATGACATTGTTTTATTATGCCTCTTTATTCATTGACTCTTAAAGTGCTTTGAAAGAAATACTAAAGAAAACTTGTTTGCTTTTTGTTGCTAAAGACCAGCTTGCCTACTAATATTACTCTTGTATAATTATGCTTAGTCTCTCCTTTTTATCCTGTTTCCCTGAGGACATCTTGATGAGCACTAAATTAGCACTGATATTTTAGGACTGCCTTTAATCCTGTTGCAGAGAAGGTTTATCGGAAACAGCATAATACGGGAAGTGAACACCTGGTGTTGAAGCCAGTACTGCCTACAGATGCAATACTTCTCTCGTAAAAACATCATATTGATCTATATTTTTAGTTAATCTTGATTTAAGTCCTCCCTTTGGGGATGTTGGAGTTCCCCTCCCCCCCACTCCCCTGCCCCAAAGATATGGAAGAAAAGAGTTGAAACTAAAATATGACAACTCTTTTCTTTAAAGGTCTATTAAATCTTCAAATGGAAGTGGAAAAAAATGCTCTGAGACTAAAAAGCCTGGGAGTGATGACTAGCATTCTGTTATGTGATGCATATATAGAACCTGTTATATGTGCAATTAATATTCTTTATTTTCATTTCATCTTGACTTACCAAAAGATTCCCCAAAGCTTTTTAACTAGTTACAAAGTGCAGGATGGCAATCTAAGCAGAACTAGCTGCTTGGTAAATGTAATGTGAAGAAGGATTTATAGGTGTCTCTATTGTTACAGTGTGACTTCTGTGTTTTCACTTTGTCCAGTTAGGCTGGTGTGGAATATAAATACGTAGGTGACAATAACGTTAGCATCAAGATTTGTTTGTATACCAAGAGGAATGTGATATACAGTGGTCTTAATGGCTGAGTGGAGGGAAAGAGATTCTTGAATCAAGAAATGAAGTAGAAAAAACTGAAATCCATCATGCTGAAGCAGTCTTCTGCCTCATTATTTTTGAATTTGAAGGAAAATGAGAAATGCTTCTGTGAGCTGAACCTATTGTGCAATATTTCACCTCCTTCCCCTCACTCTTCCGTTCTGTCTCTTGGTATTAAATCTGTGTGCTTCAGTGAAGGTTATTTTCATGATTTAAATTATCGTGCCTTGCTGGACCATCTCTGAATGACATCAGTAGCAATTACTTGTTGAACAAACTCAGTTAAACTTAGTTTCTAGAACTAGATTATGGTATAACATCATGTCTTTTTGTTAACTTTTTTGTTACTGTTGGAAAAGTTTTAGTACTTTAGTGCTGGTGACAACAGTTCCTAACCTTTGTCTTTCTCTGTGTCAAAATGTGTTTGTATGCTGCTCTTTATTGGTGTTCAACCTCAAGGTTACAAACTTAATTAGGCATGATGATATTTACAGTAAACAACTTTTTTCTTAAGGCTCAGTTGCTCAGAAGTGTTACTTGAAGTGGTTGACTTAAATTTTTTTTGCGTAACTTCAAGAAGTAACTTTCTTATATTTAAAAATGAGACAGGAGTGACAATTGTTACATAAAGAATTCTTAGTTTCTTTGATGCCTTGGCTGTTTTCTCCCCACTTCTGAAGTGAAGTGTGGCAGGAGATTAGCCAGTTCCATGGTCTTTTCAGTTGATATTCTGACCAACTGATTATGATTTTAATTTTAAAACTTGCTATGCAAGCTGGCCTCATAATTGAATTGTGACTCTGCTAGCCTAAAGACAGGAATTCAAGACTAAGTGTATCCAACTTATGAAATCATTCATGAGATGAATCATTTTGTGCACATTACTCAGCCAGCACCTGCTTCTACTCTGAAGCTTTAGTTTAAATTAAACTCCATTTATTTCTAGGTAGTTGTGAAATGGATAATTCACTTCTGCTTGGCTTTAGCCTTCAGATGACATACATCAAGACATTATTGCTTGTGCAACAAAAACTTAAATGTAGTCTAATCTTGACAGCACATTGCACTGTAACAGCACTGCTAGGTGTTGCATGTTTTGCACAATAACTGGTTTTTGTCAGTCATGTCTGCATTCCTCTGGGGTGTTGAACTAAGAGTTTAGCTATGCTATAACTGCTACTGATAGCAATTGCAGTAGCTCCTTTTTCCTCCCCCTTCCTCTTTACTTAAATTTCTTTGTTACACTCTGGCAAGGAAGCAACAAGAAGTAGGAGCAATTTTTATCACTTAGCAAGTGGAGAGAAGTGGTGAGAGGCTGGTGGTGTTCTGCTCTTTGTCTTCAACAACCCAAGGCTCACATCACCAACACGATTGCAAATTTATATCTCAGTGTATATCTAGCTTCCTTTCACTTGTCCATACCTGATGCTTTCAGGTATTTGGCTGCTTAGGTACTCCTGACACACTTTGTGTACCTTCCTCAGTGATTCAGAGTTGCAAGATGTTGTGTACCTCTAGTTTGCTGTTTCATAAAGCAAGGTGAATAAAAACTCATGGCTTTCTGAATACTCTGGGGCATTAAAATTCTTTTTATTCTAGGGCTTTTTCAGAGTGATGGTAAAGCCGTCGGACGATGTGTAGAAGGAAAACCCGGAAGGAAAAGCATGGAAAAATGCAACTACTTCTTTATGTGTGTCTGCTATGAAGTTGCTCGGGGAAATTCTCAGGCTGGGAACATTCCTTTGAGGAAAACATCAAGGAATCTCAGACTGAAGGATTAGTAAATAGAAAAATGATGGTAGCAAACTGCAAGAACCAAATTGTTAAGCTCAGAGATGGAATAGCTGACCAACTAACTGTGCTGCATGTGAACATTGTGGCACAAAACATTTGGTACCAAAGCACCCAGGTGTTAGCTACTGGATGCCATCTTTTTGAGATTCCTTTTCAGATCTGGGAATATGAAGAGCAGTATGCTCATTATCGGTGCCAAACATGTTGGTAGAAACTGTTCCAAAGTATAAAACTAGCCTTTGCAGGAACATACATACACATATAATCATATATGAAGACTCCATATGGCTTTTTAAAAAAGAGGTCATGCCTCACAAATGCATTGATCTGTGAATGAATCTGTATGGACAAGGGAGAGCTATCTGATATGACCTATGTGGCTTTCCAAAAGTAATTTGATAATGATCCTAACCAGAGGCTCTTAAGTAACTGCAATATGAGGAAAGGCCTTCATATACTTAAGGAACTGGTTAAAGATTGACCAATCTTGTCCATTGTTTTCTGCTTTTACTGTTTGGCAGGGTTACTGCTGAAAACCCTGTGGAACTTGTGCTTGTGTTCATGCTTCTCGTTTATAAACTTCTTGTCTGGAAAAGAGAAGAGGTTGTGAGGGGATGCTTGGCTTGTATTATTATCCAGGGTAGCAAAAATGAGAGCCTGGTGTGAAGAACTGCACCTTGGAGGTATAGGAGGTTAAAATAGCGTGCGAGACTGCAGTTGTGGAGTGGCACACATGGTGTGTACTGGGGGGAATCAACTTTAGTAATGTTGGAGCTGTTACTGCTTGAGTAGGAGCTGTAGGGGATGAAACAGGTCTGTGGAAGTCTAAATTCAGTGTTCAGCAATGGTTATAAATCAGGTAGAGAACGTGAGGAGTAACTGGAAAAGGGATCAAACCAGGAAACACTTTTGCCATAGACTTGTAATACGCTTTATCTTCAACACTTTGTGCAGCTCTGGCCTTTCCCTGCTTTGAGCGAAGAGGAAATATGACAGGAAGACATTCAAAGAACAACTGAAATTATCAAAACTGCTTTCAGCATGGAAATAATAATTCAGGTCAGATATAACAGAAGTCTAAATCTGAAGTGGCACAGGGAGAGGGAATAGTGATCCTCCCACTGCCACCCCATCTCTTCCTATGCAAGAACAAAGGGTCATTACTTGAAATTCACAAGTGACATGTTCAAAACAACAAAAAGAAGCAATTTTTTTAACAGCATAGCTAAACCGTGGTAGTCTGTGCCTCAGGATATAATGGGTGCTGAAAGCCTATGCTCATCCAAAAAGCCATTTGAGGAATTCATGAACCTGAGGTTTGAGGATGATGGATCAGGAAATTGCAGGAGAATTTGCTGGCTACTGGGAAAGTGTTCTGGGGAATCACCCTTACCTGCTAATTTTGGTCCTTCCCTTTCTGCTGTTGGAGTGCGTGATACCGATTCTGATTGTATGTGGTCTATCTTGCTATATCAGTAAGTTTACTTTGTAACCTGTGTATAAAAGTGCACATGGGTTAAATGGTAATAGTCTGTGTCTTCATAATGCTGGAGGGTTGTGRAGTGTGATGGGTTAGTGTGTACCTCACTCTGCATGGGAGTGGTAGGAGTGCAGAATCTGCTGCAGCTGGCTTCTAGGAGGCTGATGAGACTATTGGAAACTGTAGCACAGCTGTTAGTTTATTATGACTACATGGAGCTTAATTAGTCTTTTTTGGGGTGCTTTCTGTAAGTAGAATCATAGAATCATTAAGTATTCTTACTACACTGAAGTGTTAAACTGTCTGAGAAGAGGCAACTGGTAAAATGTCATTGTATCTCTTTTTAAAGCAGTAGTTGTTCATGGTTACACTCAGCATCTCAAATGAAATAGATTTAAAAGATGAGGTTAAGTTTGTTTTGGTTTGTTTTGGTTTTTTTTTTTGTTGTTTTTTTTTTTTTTCCCCCCCTCCACAAAACCACAGGGAAACATTGCCTTTAGTACAGGAATGAATTCACAGTAGTTGCTGGGTCAAAAATTCCAACAATGTTTATCCTCTTCTTTCTCGTATCCTTGTTTTTCACATCTCTTTCTTATTGAAGACTAAGGCTGGAATAAAGGGGGTATTAGGTGCTGAAAATGGGTGGAGAAAAGTTGTGGTTGGTGGGGAGGTGCTCCTCCTGTTCCCCTCCTGCTCTCCATAGGGAGATATTACCCCCCCCTTAGGGTAATATACACCAGATTTTTAGATGGAAACGGTATTAAGCTACGTAGAAAAAACCACCAATCGAAGCTATTCTGTAAACAATGATTGTTCATGACCATTTCTGATAGGGAAGGATTACTTATCAGCAGATACAGTGAAACTATCAAATGAATGTTAGTGCTTTGTACTTCCAGGAACAAATGTTTGTGTCAGGTCTATGTGCTCAAGGGAGAGAGAGAAGAGGATTTTAAGGATTTCCCTCCTGTAAATAGCATAAGGAATATGTGATGCTCATGTTTAGAAAAATGGCAAAGGGGAGAAGAAAATGCTTACGTGTGTGCACAAGTGCATGTGAGTAAAAGTTCTTTTGACCTTAAAGAAATGAAGGTCAACGTCTTTCCTCCAAAGGAAAGGAGATCTGAATATACGTGTGAATTTTTCTTTAAAAGCTGAAGGATGGATTTATATTGTGCAATTTCAAGTTGTTGTGTTGAAATAGAGTTTATTGAGAACTAAGTGGTGATTTAGGCACAAGAGGGTAGGGAAAGCATGGTGTTTGTCCTCTGAATTGTTGAACTTCTTTAAAAACTATTCAGAATCAAATCTAAAGGAAATCTGTGTTTAAAATAAGAAAGTAGCATTAACTTGGGTCCTTTGAGGAAAGGATTTTAATGTTTGAACTGTCTCACTTATATCCACCCTGCCCCCAATCTTAATTGTAGACAAATGTTTATCTTGAACATTGCACAGCTAATGAAGTTGGTTGTGCTGTACCTTTCCACACTCATAAGGTAGCCTCAACAGTTTGGCATGTAAAGTGGTGGAAGCTTTTGTCTCCTGAAATGTCTCATGAGACTGTAACAGTGGCTTTTACATGTTCTCTTGGGAAAGTGTTATAGAACTTCTTATGGTGTACAGTGATTGGAAAAAGTAGTAACTCGACTCCACTGCTGAAGAACAGAGGTATAAGAAGTCTATACAGCAAACCTGGACTTAAAATATTTTCAGATAAACATACTCATCAAAAGGCTTGTTATGGGTCTTAGAAAATATCCATCCAAAAAATGCTTACAACTTTTTAGCCTAGCTGTTGCTAGGTGATGTGTTAAAATCACTGGTGTGTATAGTGTGGCTGACCTTACTCGGGGTGGGGTGATGTGCTAGATGATCTGTGTCCTGTCCTATGTGTGACTGAGAACAAAAAGCCAAAGCACTGACCATGTTTTGTTGAAGTTAGAAAGCCTAGCAATGTACTGTTATCATACTTGCTACTTTTCCAAACTTGTGGAGTTCAGGCATAATGAAACAGCTTAGGAAGAGCCCACTAGAGTGAAAGTTGGTTCACAGCCAGTTTTGTTAAGTGGTTTGTGTTTGCTTATTTGTTTGGGAAGGAGAAGAGCAAAAGTTAAATAAGTGAGCTTAAATGGCAGATATTACAATTAAAGGACCTCCTTGAATTATTGTTTCGGTTGACGATGTAATCTTTGTCTGGGCAAAATTGTACTACATGGGAAACAGAACAACTTAAGCAGGGTTGATGGAGAATAGAAACCACTGCTATGCTGAATACTCTATAGTCTAAATAAACCTTTTCTAGCCTGTGGCTTGCCAACTACTACTAATCTTAGGTTACTTCTAAGCAGCATGCAAATAAAAACTGAAAAGTAAGCATAGGGACGGCCCGTGTAGAAGATTTAGGAGCTGCTCATTTCTACTGGGAAAGCTCTTTGGGAGCCACAAATCAGGAAGGCTGAGAAATGCTCACCTGTGTCATTTGAAGAACAATAAGCATAAGCGAGCAAGTCCTTGCAGCTCTAGCTGGAGCAGTTTAAGAAGTTGCTGCCTTATGGATTGTTACTGCCCTTCAGCTAAGTTGCATTAAACACTTGTGTGAGAACCAGTCGTTGGCTTTGACGGTAAATCAGTCACATAAGTTGTTGTAGCTGGCCCTACTGGCTCAATGGTGTGGCACATGGGGAGTGCTCTCACAGTCAAAGTTGTTTCCCTCTTCATGTATTGGCTGTTTGTACATCTCAGCCGTTGCTCACAGCATGGATCAGCCCATGGGACTGTGCAGTTTTCTCTGGTCTTTCTCCAAACGGAAGGCTGACTCGTATTCTCTGCTCATCTCCTAAACTACAGCAGTCACCCGTTTCAAAAGGCTAAATAAATTTGGTATTACATAATAGGTTAGGGGGTGTTTGCAAGTCTTGCTATAAATCCATACCTGTTTGAATGAATTTGTTAAGGAAGGAATGCGTTACCTATTAACTTCTGCTCACAAATGTAGCAACTCTGTTTTAATTTCTAAGTTAGACTTACTAAAGCTTCTCTTAATGATAGTTAATAAACGTAGTGAAAGACTGCCAGTGAAAACATAAACCATGTTTGAGCTTCTTCAAACTTAATGAGGACTGAAAAGAAAAGGAAAAAAAAAAAAAAAATTCAAATTCCATCTGGTATGTAATGGAGAAGCTACCCACAGTTTCATTAAGTGGGCAGGACGTAGTCTAACAGCTATTTGTTTTCTCCTTTTATGCTGATTAAGCCCTGGCTAGCAACTCTGAAAACAAATGTCACAATTTTTTCTTTAGGAATTTGGGTAATTTCAAGCTAATGTTGCAAATACTTAACTTGTGACTTCTGAAATACTCTCAACTCATAGCTTCACTTATTCTTCCAGGGTTTGATGATGCTGTGTTAGGTTAGCCGCTTGCGCTGTGTCTGTGCTGGAGCGCTTGTGCAGCAGCTTGAGCTATCTGGGGTGAGTGAGCGAATAATGAGTGTGGTCATGAAGTCTGCTGTAGACAGGCAAGAAATGCTTGTATTCAGTGCTATGGTTCACTGTAAACAAGTTGCAGGATAAACCGTGACTGGGGTTTGACTGACCTCTGCTATGCTTCATTTGATAATAATTAACTTAACGTACTTAGCAGTCAGTCAGCAAGCAAAACTGAAGTATGGCTGTTGTAATTTAGCTCAAATCTCACATCTTTTAGAGTAAGGGATAGAACCACTTTTTTTTTTAAAGCTTTTGTTATTTTAACTTCACAAATAGCAGGAACACCTGTAGAGTGTCTACATCAATGCCCCCACCCCACAGTGAAGTGGGCTTTCTCAGCCCTTCATTAAAGACTTGGAGGTATCTTGGAGTAATTAGACAAAGTACATGAAAGAGGCAAGAGTGAAATACTGGTCTGTCAAAAGTGGTTTGTGGCAGTTCAACCTGACAGCTTTCTCAGATAGGCGGGTTTCTATGCTAGGTTTCTAGAGGAAATGTGGTAGATGCTGGCTGTCTCCGTCTTGTATCATGCTATATGGGAAATACTAGGTAAACAGACAAAGTTGGGAATTGGTAATTGATTTAAAACAGCACTGCTGTATCTGTTTTTGAAGTGGATGGCATTGGGCTGGAGGGAGAGTTTTGATGTAATTCTTCATGGACTGGTGTCTGAGCCAGCATTGGGGGGCTTTCAGTGTTTTGTGGAAAAAAAAAAGTCTGAGCGCTGATGAAGCAAAACTGATAAATATCATTATTCTAAATCTTAAAACCACTGGATACCCATGAGGAGTGGAGTGCACCTGAATTTGATCTTACTTCTAGTATAAATTACAGTGTTACACATTTTAGGACAAAGAATGAGAATTTCTGCAAGTTCATTGCTTGACAGTTTCAAAGAAGTAAGAGTTGAATGTAAAAACTGACCAACAGATGAATAAGCTGATGATGACAAGGCAAGAAGAAAAAGATAAAGGTACATCAAGAGAGATGGTTTTCCCCTGAAGAGTGCCAGTGTCCTTGATAATTTCTGACCTCCAGAGGTTCCTTCCAGCCTTTAGAAGGATAGTGCAATGATCCTACTTGCCTTTCTTGAAGATACCTGTCATGTCTCCCTCCTTTTAGTCACTGGTAGATGTATCGCATCAGCTGCTTTGGGCATGTGTAGGTTCAGCTTCCTTAAATAGTCAGTACTGGCTTGACTAAATTTAGGTATTATAACTTGAAATGTCAGCTTTATGGTGTTAGCAAATTACATGCTTATTGAGAAGTTCACTTGAATGTTTAATGGGTTACTGTTGGCAAAATACTGACTGTATTCCTGTAAACTGCCCTTGTCTTTTTGTGAAGCTGCAGAATGTACATTGAAGAGTGAATGACTAAGCTGTACATAGCAAAGATAATTGCACAACTAAAGGTAGAGGTGAAATGTAGGATAAACAGTGCTATTGCAGAAATCTCATGCTAAGCATAAGTGTGTCAGGGTATATTTGGTCTGCAGTAAGGTAGGTACTCGGCAAACAAACTTGTGCCTGTCAGTCTTCCTATTATGCTTGTTAGAGATGTTTGTTGCAAGTCACTTCATAGTGTTAAGTGTTTGATGATAGTTTATGGAGTAACTAGGCAACATTTTAAAGACAAACACAAAATATAAAGGCATGCTTCATCTCTGTAACCAGATCTCTTTCCGTGCTTATCAGTCCAGTAGGACTTGGTTTGAAGAAAAAAAAAAAAAGTTATTCAGAGCTTGGAATCGGAGAATGGCAGATTGTCAGACCACCTGCGTGCTTTATAATGCTATGTAGCGTTTATGACCCAATCCTGTGAATGCTCTGGCAGCAGCAAAATCTGTGCTGATGGGAAGGTCTCTTTCCTCCAGGCAGTGACCCATTTTCACAAAACTTGTCAGGAATTCAATTTTTAAATGTCCTTGAATAGATTGATATTCAAGCCTGTTCACCTACAGTAGAGGGCAAATATACACAGATCTTCCAAGCACGACATCCACAACAAACAAGGCTATTGACCAGGGAACCAAGCTTTTCTTGATTTATGGGCTATGGCACCTGAGTATTAAATGTTGTCTAAAAATAAACAAGAGCCCTCCATTCCCCCTACACCACTGCCTCTTTTTGGAGAGACAACAATTTTTCTCCCATTTGAGAAATATCAAAGAAGTTGCCCTCCTCCACCCGAACAAAAGCATCAACTTTTTTGGTTATGCCAGCTACAGAAATGAGGCTGGCACTTTTATCACTGCTGAATAGGTATTTCATGCTCTGGAGAAATAAAAGGAAAGGCTATGTCAAAATGAATGATCCGCAAGAGTCTTGCCACTTGGGTTTTAGGAAGGACAACTCTTGATGTACGTGCAAATAACAACCTTTTCCCTCTCCATAATTCATGCAGGTTAATGGCTGGATGTGTAGTAGCCCATAGCTTTTTCTTCAACCTCAGTCGGGAAAGCAGGTTAATACTCGCATACCTCCATTTTCACTGCTTTTCTAGAATTAACCTTTTTATCTTGGCACACTTATTTCATGTTCTTACCTAAATAACAGCTGGATGCAAAAGGGAAGATGCTTATAGGAAGGGTGGCGGGATTGTGAGACAGTTAATGTTTGTATGAGAGTTACTGTGTTTGACAAGAATTGTAGTTGCTGTCAAAGTAATCAGATACGTTAAATCTGAAAGCAGGTTATACATCTGTGGAATTGCTTCGATAGATTTGCGTATTTGTGTTAAGCTCAAAAAATGGCTTTCTAGTTGGGCAGTTCACTGTGTGGGAAAGCTCCAAATGGCTTCTTCCATTCATTGAGAGTCAAATCGTGAGGGATAAAGGCAGATCTGGGCATTCGTGATACTTAAAATATCAATATAGTAAAGGGCAATTGGAGCACAGACAGTTGTAAAGGGTGGGCATCCGTTGACTTGTAAGCTCTGTTCTGTGATAAAATTCCTGTACTTGCAATGCTACTGCCTTTGAGTTTCGGTAGCAAACTTGAAGACAGATTCTTCCTTTTCTGTTTGATTATCTTGTATCAATTTATGAATGACTATAGTGTAACCAAAGCAGAACTAAGTCATGCTTTTAAGAAAAGCTGCTTTGTTAAAATACAGTAGTTCTTTTGTAGACAGACTCTATAGCTTTGAGCTACAACTCTTCAGAACATCCTGCCTGAACCAATTACCCAACAAATGTGTTTAATGTACATCAGGAACCTTCCCCAGAGTTAACAGGGGTTTTGTTAGGTCTAGTCTGTTAGTTAGGGGGGGGGAAATCCTTCCATAGTTTGGTGAGAGAAGGGATGTGGAGTAAAACGTTTTGTATTCTGACAGTCAAAACTTCATGCATTTTATTATATATATGTAGTAAGGTAAACATTCTTACTGGATTTTCAAACAAGAAAACATGGCAACTCTTTTGCAGCCAAGCAACAGGTTTGTTTGAGGAGCTGCCAATTGCTGTCCCCAGAGCATATTCCTCTGGGGAGACGAGAGTAAAGTAGGTTTAAGAGAGTGTAGGGAAAAATGGCTTTCAGAGCTGTAATTCTTCTTGTCCTTCTTGTATTCTGGTAATTCTCCTTGGCCTCTCTACAAAGCGTTTGTACCATTCAGTGTTGTATGACTGGGTTTCCCTAATGTGGCTGCTGCTTCTTGCATCAGTAAGATATCTTTCAGCTCTGCGGTAGTAGTTGTTAAACACAGCAGCTGATTCTTGCCTTGAGGTGTGAGAGTCCAGTCTTCCTTTTGAGTGGAAGCAAAAGAAGGAGGAGAGCAAGAGTGAAAGAAATGCTTCGATGTCTGATACTTCCAGATGCTAAATATATAGCTTGATACAGTGTAAGCCGATCTAACGATTAGCCACTGCCAGGAGAGTAAGACCCGCTCTGGTTATTCATTGCTTCATCTCCCTTGTACTGGCTGCTCTTTTTTTTTTCCCCTCATATATTTTGATAGGATTAGTTTTCTGCTAGTATGACTCCCTGATAGGCTCATTGTAGGTGCAGGTGACTACCAGTGCTGGCTCAAAGGAGGCAGTGTGAATGTATGCTGGGGATGGAGGAGGTGGCACCTTCTGTTGGCAGCAGCTACCTAGTTTGGGAATGGTTTGCAGCTCACCTGAGCCGGGGAGTGTGCTTTTGTGGTAGCTTTAGAGTGACCAGAGTGAGGGTAGCTGGTACAAGAGGTGGTTCTCTCACTTTCCATACACTGATTTCAGTGTTCATGTGGCTGTGTTATAAACTGGATCAGGGAGCTGATCTGGTTGAAAACTAAATTTTGTTCCATCAGCTGCTTGAACTAGCATCACGTGCATCTGCACAATTGGCTGCCTGTTCAACGGGAGGAATGGGATGGTGAAACTGGGCAGGGGGAGCAGAGACATCAGTGGCAACTCAAGCTGAATTACAGCAGCAGGGAAACTTCAGCCCAGGGCTAGTGTCAGGTTGTATTGCCTTTGTGCTTCCAAATTCTTCCATTCAAAAGGACATACTAGTCTACAGAAAGCTTATTTCATAAGCAGAAAATCAAATTTTGTTTTATTCATAGACTGCATAATTTTTGAACTTTGTTTTTCAAATTAGGGATATGGTAGTAACCCTTCTCTGTGCAACTTGAATGTTGTGGTCTTCAGTGTAGTTTGAAGACCTTGGGATATATTTAAATCCAAGCTGTATATCTCTAAAGTGAAGTGATAGGTTCCAATGGGACTTTTGTATTGGTATAAAACCAAAGGGTTGGTCTTATGATGTAGCCTGAATTAAGAGCTTCGTCCT
Organism: Phoebastria nigripes; assembly: GCA_035582835.1. Classification (NCBI taxonomy): domain Eukaryota; kingdom Metazoa; phylum Chordata; class Aves; order Procellariiformes; family Diomedeidae; genus Phoebastria; species Phoebastria nigripes. The sequence continues at coordinate 1,183,131 of JAYKAV010002799.1, forward strand.
CTTATTTCATCCCCTCCTACCGCATACTTGTCCTCATGGTTATATTCATCTGACTGAGTTAAGCTGACTTACTGAGTATCTTTGATTAGTGAGCTGAGTTGCTTTAACCTATGATCAGACAAGCACCAGAGTCTGCTCAGAGGACAAGAAACTGTGCTGTTRGTATGGCAGAAATGTGATATACCTTTCCCTAAGAGACTGGCAGTTGTTAGTTTGGCTCAGCCTTATAATGAAACTGTATTGGGTTATATGGGAGTAACTTGAAAGATATTTATGCTGATAGCAAAAGTTGTGTTATCTAAGTTGTCTTATCGGTGCTTTTCCCCCACTAAATTGTCTACTTTTGTGCTCAAAATGTAATGAACCTGTTCTGATTTCATCCAGAGTATCAACCATTCCAGACAAATACACTTTCTCACCCTTTTGTATGGAGTAACAGAGGCAACTAATGTCAAATTTGCTAATGCTATTCATAAGAGTAATTTATTTGTATTTCCTATTTCAGTTGCTCTAAAGGTTGGAGATTAGGATTGTCTGCGAACTTGTTCTGCTTTTTACTGCTGCAATTTGCTTATAAATCCCAAAGGATTTGTTGAATTGGTCTAGTCTTTATAACATCAGACAGAGATTTGTAGGAATATAGAGTGATGTTATCTCATGAAGACTTTGCTAGAGATGTTTTTGGTCTGTTCTTAAGAATCACAAGACTTATGTAGAAGCTTAAGTGTTTTCCAAATATTTTTAGGTTTCCATGAACAACGACCTCAAAACTCTGTGGCTTTAATTGCAAAAGTTTTAATCGCAATTTTTAAAGGAGGGCAGATTATTTTTAAGACTTAGGCATGTTCTCTGTCAAAAAAAAAAAAAAAAAATCTGTCTTGTGGGCTGCCTGCTGCCCTTCAGGTTGAAGGTGGGTCACAGAGAATCACACAGTTTTTTGGAAGTATTATTGAGATATATGTCCAATGATGAGAATTTTAGTGCTTCTTCCTTGCCCCAGATAACAAATCTGGCAAAAGTGCCAGGTAAGGGCTCAGTTCTTTCAAGAGACAGGCTAACAGATATGTAGTTAGTGCTCTAAGGAGTCTTTATGAAGGGCACCAGCTGCTTTGAAATCAAGACTGCAGATAAATTGTTATTTGGGGGAGGAGAAAATCAAAACAAACAAACCATAAATAACTCTTCCATGTTAGCGATTTTGTCAGAATCTTTTTCAGAATGAGTCTGGAGAGATCAGCTCTTTTTCTTGGGACAAAAGACATCCGGCATTTGACAATGCATAAAGCAGCATCCTGATCCTTCAAGCTGTAATTTTTTTGTTATTGTTAGTTGAGTGCTAGATGCTGGAGCTGGCCATTAGCATAAGTAAGTGATCAGAAGGCAAAGCTTGAAGCTTGCTGTTGTCTTAACTTCCACTTTCATAGTTTGTGAGGTTCAGAGTCTAGATGGACACAGAAAATGGGTTTAGAGTAACATACTTGAGTACCAGATAACGTCTTCATAAGGTCTGTGTCAGTTCAGGCTTCTGGATGTAGAAAATAAAAAAGCTCTGTTGCACTTGCTGGAGTTTCTGGCAATGACAAAATACATACAACTGTCTGGACTTGTAGACTTTCTCTAGGACTAATTGGGTAAGAAAATTCATTTATACAGTGTGTCTTGCATGTTGTAGAACACTAGCTTTGTGTGTGGTAAATTGACAGGTAAAATATGTCCTGATACAAAGCATTGACAAATGCACATTGCCTTCAAATAAACTACTTTCAATTTCAAGGCAAATGTTACCTGTGTTCTTAAGTTCTTAAGAAGTGATAAACAGAAGAGCTGTAGTTTAGAGGAGACTATTTTTTGATGAAGTGCCTAGCTACAGTGACAAAATTACAGAGGGAAGTTATTCTTGGGAAGTGAGAAAGTAGGAAATCAAGTTGTCACTTTAGAAAATGTTTCAATAAATATTAAAGCTAGGAAATATTAACTTTCCACTCAACTCATGGTACCAGCTTGGCATTCATTCAGCAATTTCTTCTAAAAGAACAAATGATTTGTACTGTCCTGTGTTATCTTGATTTTTTGCTGGCATATGGAGTTGCCTGTGAAGTGCATGAGTCACTGTTAGCTACCTCTCGAAACAGGTCAGGGTCAGAAAGTTGCACTTTTTTCTAGTTTATGCTGACAGTGGGGCATACGGTACATCCAACTGCTGGAGTTCTGGGGTTTGTCTCCTGCTGGTACCAAAAAGTAACTTCTGATAGGACTTGCAAGACCAGCTGTCATGTATCAAAACCAGAAGAACATAAACTTTTTTAGAGTGTTCTCTTAACGTTTCTGTTGTCATACTCCCACTGCTTTTGCCTACTTTCAGCTTTTATTTCTTGCGGTCACAGGCTTCCCCCTTCCTTTTTTTGGTGTGTCTGTACAGGAGTTGCTATACATCATGCAGATGTAGGAAATGATCCGGTACCATCCCTGCAGTCTTGTCAGGAGTATCACCAACTTTTTGAATCTTATTTTCTTTCCCACTTTTAATACTCTAATATTCTTCTGCTCTCCTACTACAATCATTCTGCTCTGTTTGTTATCCTATAGGTAGGATTTTTGGAGCTAACATCTGCTTGCAGGACACAGATAATCACAGGAGTGCAGCATTTGACTTGTGCTCCTGGTGGAGTGCAACCCAATGCAGTTTGTCTGCACAATGGGTGAGAGGATCACTGGTATTTCTTGCCATTTTTGAACAAGCTAGTACAAGGGGTTCAAAGTACAACTGTTTGCATGTATTTAACGTTTTTCAGTCAGAACGCACCTCATATTTTCTGTCATACTTGATGTTAAAATGTAGACTCAAACTTGCCAGTGGTGTAGTCCACAAGCCTCTGGTTTAGCAGCTGTGGCAATATGCAGTAGCATCTGCCTGCTTTGAAAGACTTGACTTTATGTCCTTCAAACTTCTTATTCATAAACTAATTAAAATAACAATATTTTGCTGAGACCAGGTCTCTTTTAGCTGGTTTGCTTTTTTAGATGCGTGTTGTCTGTGTGAACATAGCCTTTTGATCTAAGGTAAATTGGGGCTGCTGTGTAGAAAAGGGATCTCAGGTCTCCCTTTCACCAGTACAGTTTTTTGTACAGTTGTACAGTGTATGAGGGCACTGATTCAGCTCAACACAAATCAGACCAGAAAAACAGTTTGTTGGGCAGCTTTTCTGCTCACCCCTTGGCTACGCTACGCTGATGACATGAGTGCTGGCACAGTTGGAGGAAGGGGACAGGACACGATTGCCCCTTCAACAGCAGCCTGTCTTTTCTTTGGCTGTATACCCCGGTCGCCAGGCTCCCTGGCAGCCAGTGCTGATATAAATGCAGGTGTCTGTCTCTGCCCCAATCGGCAGTCCTGCCTGTCTGTGCTGAAACTTGTATTTCTGTTGCTGTGCAGCAAGCCTGCTCAGGGAGCTGATGTGGCTGAACACGAGCTGTTTCTGTGTCTGGGTTGTTCATCAGGCAGTGTAATGGGGGGAAACACAGCTCACTGCTGGATATTTTTTTTTTTTTTATATGCTACCTAGCTGAAGTTGAAATTCTGCTATGAACTCAGTTTGTTACATAGGTAGGATGACTGGTTTCATACAGTCTGCAAAACTCAACAGTAATTTGCAACTCAGTTTAACAATAATTTTTTCTGGACCCATTTAAAAAAAATGTGAAATGTTGTTCACATTATTCTGCTTACCAGAAATGGTCATAAATGTATTGAGGTTGTATATATGGACATAGATCTGTTTCAAACCTATTAAGTATGTGGGAAAGCTGCCTTGTAGCAACTGAAGCTGTCTGTTCCTCCTGCCTAGTATTGAACTCTGTGTCCTAGAAGGAATAATGATCCTCACATACCAATTGCTCCCTTTCTGTGGTCCATTAGAGCCTCGTGTTCAAGAAGGGGTGTAGGGGGAGAATGGCAGGGTGTCTAACGTGTAGTCCTGAGCTTTACACTTGAACAAAATAAAGCTTGATTTTATTTATTATAATGTCATCCATTACAAATTACCGATCAGAACAGCAAACCTGTTTGAAGTTCTGAGCTTGCAGGAGGCAATTGTGTTCTTTTGAAGCTAGTGACAAACAGCTGAAGTGTAAAAGCAAGATCTTTGTGATGCAGATTTATGAAAAAGATGTTGAACTCATTGAAAACCCTGGCTCAAACAGGGGATGGAGAACACATTTAACTGAAACGTTTTATTTTTTTGCAGGTATACTTTAATGTTTTGATTATATAATTTTTAGTATAGAGTATATGATGTTGAAAGATCCTGTAATTATGAAATTCCTCTTGCAGGGTATAACTGACTTTCAGGCATTCTTTTCAAAGGTCATGAGCGTGGCAGTGGGTGTCACAGAAGTGCTGAGCCGCACCATATTGCGGAGTTTGGCTCTGTTCAGTATTTTCCTGGATGTCCTTTTGACAAGTCTTTAATGAATAAGCTAAATTATGGAAGCACTTCAGGCTTGCATGTTCATTTAAAAAAGAAAAAAAGAAAAAAAAAAAACAAACTGTGGAGTAAAGCACTTGTTTGCTGGAGATGTTAGTGCTATTTCCAAGTGTCTGGTCATTAGTATGGTGTACTTGAAACTGTTTTTTTTTTTTTTTTTTTTTTTTTTTTAATACTTAGGATTTTAAATAATTTGATTAATCTGGGAAAGGGTGCATACAGAATAAGAGATGTTGGGCCAGCTTTGTCTGAAAATATGGTTAAAAATATTACTGTGGATTATTATTAAATTTAACTGAAATTTTGGCTTTATTATATGAAATGGCGAACTTTTAGGAATGTCTAAGCTGTTGTTTGAGGGGTATGTGTGTGAGAACTGGAACATTTAAGGGATATTATTAAAATTGCTTCAGAGTATCCTTAGAATTGTTAAGCTGAAAAGCTGAATTTTAAAATATTTATTTAAAAGAAACTGTCTTGCAAATTACAGGGTGGTATAAACAAAAAAACTATAACCATGTTTGTTCTTGTTTTGCAGACCGTGAGGACCAATCAATTCTCTGCACGTAAGTGAACACTTTTCATTTGAGCATTTTTGGAAATCTGTATTGTGAAAGGGGTCTTTGATACAGCTGTAGTAGTCAAAACTTGGTCTTTAATCTTGACAGGCAGTGACTAATGGTTAAAGATATAGCATGAAGTGCTATTTAATGTGGGGATATATTATTTTAATACTGTAATTCACGTTATTGAAAGTTTTATAGGCATGTGCCATTTAAGAAATGTAGTTTAAAAATGTCAGTTAAGAGATCTGAATCAGTAACAAAAAACTTTAAAAGGTGTACATCTGTCTAAAATGCTGTGCTGTAACTACTCTATGTGTAGTGCCCGAGGGGGACATGAATCAAAAGTTGGTCTAGAAACCCTGCTGAGCAACAGCTTAGCTTTGGATCTGCTTCAAATGGGAGAACTCTGAACAAGTTGACGCTAAGGTTTCCTTTTGCTTTTTCTGCGTGCACCTGAATTTGCCCCACCCAGGAGCAAACTTCTAGCTTCAGCTTAAATTTCTCTGGGATCTGGAAATGCAATGGAGAGGTAGTCGGAAGAGTACGAATGTGCTTTCAGGCTTATGACACTACTGAGCTGATCTATCTTTGGGCTGCTGTTAAAAGGGGTGATCCAGTTTCCTTTCCTCTCCCACATAGGCTGTGTGTTTCTGCAGCCTCTTGTGCTAACATTGGGGGTTGGCAGCCAACGTAAGCTAGTTCAGGGAGCGAAGCTGGCAGAAAATCAACCTTGCCACAAAATGATGCTTTTCAGCAGTTTAGTTCTCTGGGTCTGCACTCTGTGGGCTCAGAGGAGTACTAGCCTGAAGCAGGAGGTATGAATATGCAGGAGGGGAACTGTCCCTGTTGGTAGCAGCCTGGGGCTTAGGATGGTTCATCTGTGTTGTGGAACCACACCTTGGCTCCATTCTGAAACTGCTTGCAGTTAGCAGTCTTGGGTATAACTTAACATATTCAATTATCTGAGGGAGAGAGGGAAGATACGGTAGCTTGCATGCCTCTGACTTGGTTATGTGATCAGTTGACCATACTGTGTGCCAGTGCATACCAGTTGCATTGAGGCCATAGTTTCTGAGGATGCCTGCTTCCTGAAATAGCTTGATGGTTAGATTAATTGCTGGAAAGAGACCTGGGTTCAGTTTCCTTCTTGACATGAAGGGATTCAAATCTTCATCTCCTGCTTCCTATAAAAGTGCCTTAACTATCAGACTCCATACAAGACTGAAGGTGGATCCTTTCAAGCCACGCTTTTTTGAACTATGGATACTATGAATAAAAGATTCATGGGGCCTAAGGACACAGAAGCAAATACAGTTCTGTAGCTGAGATAAAAGTTGATCCAGTTAACACAGGCTTGTCTAGGTCTGTGGTTCCTGCTCTTAGTAGGACTTCTGTTTTCATGTGATGACTACTTCATGTGCAATGTACAAAACAGCCCTCAAAGCAGGGATGGGATCCCAGAGCGAAAAGAAATGCTTTGTTCTTGTGTGTTTGTGGATGCTTCAACAGTATGTGCTTGCCCCAGGTGAATTTTTTTGAAGTAGCTTCATGTTTTGTGCCTATGCATGAACCTTGCACCTCTTTTACATGGTCAGCCAAGACCACAAAGGTTGGAATGGCAGTGCTACAGGATTTAGTGAATGTCTGATCTGTTCATTTGCAAATTGGAAAGCCTTTAAGCTCTCTTGCCTTCAATTTTGTTATTACCTCACCTGTAAGGTTACTGTAAGCTTTTGATCCTTCTGTACTGAATAGACAATTGAACCCTGTTTTATATCCGGTACAGCACACTTCAGCATGAAATATCTGGATCTTGTGATAGGTTCCACATCTTGGCTCAGCAGTTGATAAGTTGCTTGCTGTACATCCATTTGCAGAGAGAAGCTTGCTTCCAGATGGTGAGGGGTGGGGAATGGACACATGTCCTTACAGTCAGACTTCAGGAGAATGTGACCATATCCAGTACTGAAGTCTGGAGCTGCTGGGGACTGCTCTGAGTGCAGTCCTAATATTAAGACCCTGAGAGATGGCCCTGAGGACATCTCTTCTGTTGGACATGTAAAATGTTTAGTGACAAATCTGCTACTCCATGTAAAATTTCAGAAGCTGGTGCTAAGAAGCAGTGAACAATACATCTCCGAAGGATTTCAACACTGTCCTGGAATCATATCACAAAACTAAGTATTGAAACTATTAGTACCAGGACACTGGACAAGTTTTGTTACCTTTAATTCAGTGTCTTGGTTGTACCAGTGTTAAAAGCTACACTTAACAGAAGCGTGGCAGAGTCTTAATAAAGCTGAGTTTCTGAGCGACAGATTCCAGCCTCTATGGGCTGTCTTGCTGCTTTAACTTGCATTTTGTACTGAAGTACTTACACAGCAGCGTAAAGAAAAACAAGGTTAAAAAGATCAATGTCACTGAACATGGTTTACAACGAAATATGAATTTCCTCAGTAATGTGAACAGATCTGTGGCCTCAGAATTATGAAGGGTAAAGCATCGTATCTCCAAACTGGATGTACAGGACCAAAGAACATCCAGTCTAGGTCTTACCTTCTGAGAATATGAAGATACATGATGTGATAGATGCTAGGATCCAAGGTGTTTCTGTCATCTTGAAGTTGAACACCAAAGTTCTACCATAGCCCAAGAGACCTTGCTAATGCTGTCTAACCATCAGCACCATTTAGATGGTGACTATAAAAAAGGATAGTAGGGGTTACCAGACTGCTATTCAGGTTAATAAACACTTTTCTCTTAAAATAGGTTTGTCTTAGGCTGCTTTTCAGCTCTGTGTCCAATTCAGAGAGAAGTGCCATCAAAATCATTTGTATTCCCCTGCATGTATCTTTTGAACAAATAGACAATAAAGACAGCTGCCTGCTGCGGTACTGTCCCTAGCATGGTTTCCCCCATGGGCTTCATGGGAGAGCTGTATTCTTTTGTCAGGTTTGCATTATAAACTCAATACTTGACATCTGGCTGGCTGGGATGTTAAATCCTCTTCATGAATGGGACAAGGCCATGGCAAACTGCCTTGTGTAGCAGGCTAAAAGGAGGTCTCAGGTTTTGATCAAGAGTGGCTAGTGTCCAGGACTCCTTATTGCATTGCTTATTCTATGATGAAGAGGTAAACTGTGTGTGTTTCCCTTCTGTGCCACTGGTTTTACAGGTCTTAGTCTAAGGCAGGGATAAATAAGGTGGAAGGAGTGTGTCTTAACCGCACTGGAGGTAGTTTCAGAAACTCCTTTGGCAGTTCATAAAAGGCTTGAGACATCTTCTCATCCCAAACTTGTTGTCTCAGGACCTGGATCACCGGATTGACCCTGATCTTCAGTAGAGCTGAAAGTCCTCAGAATACTTTTTCTTTCTCCACTAGGAGTGGTTCAAGCTAGCTAGCGAGAAAGAAAACATCCATTGACTTGTGCACTTAGATGAGTGGACAGTTGTGGTGTGCCTGTCATTCTCCTGTCTCCAACTGTCTTGACTGTAATTATCTTTATGTACATACTGGAGATAAGTCTCTTCCATTGCTTGATGAAGGTCCATCTGGTTAGCATCTTCACCTATCTCTCCCAACCTCTAGTTGATCAAGTTTCCTGGGTTTTTACCTTCCATGGCCTTTAGAGTAGGGGGCCAGATCAGCTCTCAAGTAATAGTATTTGAATGACATCTTACCAGGTCTCTGGATCCAGCCCCCTTTTCTTGACAGCCAGGAGTGCTGCTCTCAAGGGCATTCTTAGGTGTAAGATTGGTGCTATTTCAAGCCTTTGGGTTTGGTTTCAGTTCTTCCCCTTCAAAGACCGTCTCTGCACTTTTTCCAGATGCCTTACTTTGTTTAGTTCTAACTTAGTGAATGTCTGATCCATTCATACTTACCTTGGAAAACTCTCTTGTCTTCAATTTTGTTATTAGCTTACCTGCTAGATGACCTTAAGCTTTTGATCCTTCTGGACTCAATAGACAACTGAATCCTGATTTATATCTGGTACACATGGTATTTTTTTACCCTAGGCATGAAAGTGTGCAACTTAAATCTGGGGTTGAGGCTGTTTCATTGTCTTCATCTGTCCAGATCTTTAGGAAATACCAATCTGTTTCCCCTGAAAGGACTGCAGTTACCTTCATGCAGTCACTATTCTAGTAAATAGCTAGCTGTGTCCAGACATGTCATGAAACTGCAAGGGTGTTATTTAGAGTATTTTCTAACATAGTTAAACCACTTTTGTAGCTACATTAAAGAATTTCCTATCTCAGATATTATGTAGCCACTTGGAGATTTGTTCATACTTTGCCTCAGGAGTAACAGTGCCTAATGATTCAGGTTGGTTCAGCATTTGGTAGAGAGTAGTTATTGTTTGCATCACAGGACAGTACGCAGGCAATATACCTGTTGAGAGAAGGTGCATGCAGGTGGAACTTCTTGAGGAACAGTTAGCTGAGAATTATCTTAATTTTTTTTCCCCTCAAAGAGAATTGTGCTGAAGAATAACCTGTATTCCCTTGAAATGCTGCAGGTACAGGTATGCGTCTAAATGCACTGTGTGGAGTGGGCTAGCCTGATGGATGGTTCTCCAAGCATGCCTCCTATCACATCTCATTATTTTGAAGGTAGTGGGATTACTTGGAGGTTTCCTGTCTCAACTTCATTACCTGCTGATGTTCCATGAGGAGTTTGGGGTCTGACATGGCCTAAAGATGAGGAGTTTTGCATAAACTGGTGATCTTAAAGTTAGTAGTATTTTTTCAAAGTCAAACTTAATACTAGGAGGGGAAAAAAAACCATGCTGCTGCGTTCTCTGGATGCTTGTCTCAGCAGAACATCTTGTCCTTCACCTAACATGGAAGCTGGTTCTTCAGATTGCCAGCTGATGTGGCTGTCATTCAGTTCTCCAATCCAGACTTGATGACATAGATGACTTCCTGCTCTTGCTGTAGAAATAAGAGTTGTCTCCAAACATAGAATGGTGTGCCTTCTTCCTCTCTTTTTTTTGTTACCTTCTGTTCTCTTCCCTTTCCACGCTCCATCTTTTAACGAACCAAATATAGACAATTGCATTGCTGCAGAGACTGGTCTACAGGGCTTTGTTCCGAGTTAGTGGCATATAATCTTATAGATATTTATGCACTGACTTCCTTTCTTCTGGTCTTTATTTATTTCATTGTGCTCCCTCCTGTTTCCCCCAGCCATGTCTGTTCTTATAAATTGGCTAGTACTTGAGCCCCAGGGACAGAGTTTGTAGGAGAAACTTTTTGATGAAATTACTTATTATAGAGAGGCTTTTGTTAGAGTGAACCAAAAGTCATTTTCCCATGTCCAGAAGGACTCTATCTGCTCCATGGTATAACCCTGATTTCCTCAGGTAGTAGTGATGTGATTTCTTATGTGCCCTTTGGCTTTTCACCAACTGAAAAACCGAAATATGTGTACAGGCACATACACCTGCAGTTCCTGAATCCATTGGACAATTTATCAGACATTGGTGAAAGCCAGATTATTGCCTGGTTAATGATGAGATGAGAGGAGCTGAACGAACAATAATGGTGATAATTTCTTTTTAGCTTTGAAGTTGGATGGTTTAATCTTGGGATGCTAACCACTAACAAATTGTTGGTAAGGTTGCTGGAGCTCTCTATTACTTTGTATTTTAGTTCATCAAGCTTTCAAATAAAAAGCAAACAAGCACCCCCCAAAACCAGCACTTCTCTGGGAAGCTAGACTTAACTAACTTCCATCTGATCACTCCCCCTTGGTTGGAGTGCAAATGATAATTTGTTTAGGATCTTCTGTCTGTAAATTCTTAGTTTGCTGAAAAGGAAGGAAAATATATGTAGCTCCAGCAGCTTCATGTTTCTCCTAGCTTATAAGTACATTATCAGCCTGTATTAACCCAGCATCCATAAGAAATCAATTACAGAAAAGTGGTGCTACCTTTGCAATGTGCACATACCTCACTGTACATTTTTTCATTTCTGTAAGATGTGAAGTTGTAATGAACAGCTTTGCAGGCTCTTTTTTTTTTTTTCTTTTTTTCTTCTTTGAGAAGCTGCAGCTGCTGACGTTTTGCTAAGTTTTGTTGTTTCTCTTTGATTATTGCTGTCTGTTAATGTTAAATGGGCATGCCAGGCTGTTGGAGGCTGATGACCAGGATGAAGAAATTTCTGTTGTGGTATACTAGGAATCTGAGAAATATTCAAACCTTGCCTGGCTTTGTTGTCTTTAGCTGCAAGGCAACTTCTGGAAAGTCAAATATAAAAAGTGCAATGCAGCACATTTTCTAAGCTAGCATGTTCTAAATTGGAGAATCTTACCACAAGCTTATGGTATTCTCAAAATTGAGACTGGGCTTGATAAACAGTCATTTAGCAGATGCTTGCAGCCGTACAAGGATATCTAATCTGAATTGGCTTCAGTAGGAGTGGTGGGGTGTGGAGGGAATAGAGGCTGCTTATTAAAGGACAACAGCAGCAAATACCGAGCATTTTTGTATACAACCTCTGGCTAGAGTCCAGCTTGTAACATTCCCTAGACAACTGGTGTTGAGATGATGTGAAGCATCTAGAGAAATGAAGGAGCTAAAAGCAGCCTTGTAAATAGTGAAGCCAATTAGTGACTCTTCTGCACTAGTCCAAACTATCAGTTATACCTCTTCGTTTCAGAAAATTAGCCAAGTGATTAAGACATCCTTTTAATCACAGGTCTTGACTGTAAATATCTGTTAACTTGTAACTGGCAGGAGATCTGCTCAGTTGTGTCTGAGAATAAGTGTCTCTTCTGTTCTTTGCAACTGCTGTTGCAAGAAGGACAAAAGACCATTCTTGGGGCTCTTACTTACGCAGTTACTTTCTCCTACAAACAATTTAAGTGCATACTTCCATGGTTTGGTGCCTTATGTAAGTGGCTGCTTTGTATGAAACAAGGCAGTGCTGGCCACAGGACTTGTGAGCGGCAGGTCGGGATTCCTGTGTCTTGTGAAATCGGGCACTGAGGAGAACTTGCCCGGGTGCCAAGGTGGTGGTGCCACTTCTCCTTTGCAGAATGACCTTCTGCTTCCAGATGAACTTCTCATCCCAGGGCTTGTTGCTGATCAGGAATGATAGAAATAGACTGAAACTCCTAAGGCAGGAGAAAGGTTCAAGTGATGCAGGTTCCTAGCATGGAAAATACTGGCTTATTTGGTTAGTTTTTCAGTAATTCAAATCAGAGATGATCTGTAATGGGATAGATGACACTAACTGCATCTGACCATCCTAATATATTCCAGATGCTTATCTTCACAAATATTGTTAGTTTGCAGTAGGGAATTTGTGCACAGGTAGCAAAATGAAGAAAAGTCTGTCTTTGAATTTCAGGACTTTCTTTGTATACATGTTTTCTGTCCTTCTGTCTTATGTGACTCACGACACTATACTTTGTATGTCCTGCGGAGCCCCTGATCTGATAGTGAAATTAATGGCTAGCTGGGTGGTGGTAGAAGGGTGCCAGTCCTTGCAGTGGGACTTCAGTAAGCAACTTTTAAAGTAATTTGACTTTCCTAAAATCCAGAAACTCATTTGCCAATTCGGAAGAGGTGGTATTGCCTTGTCCTGCTATACTGAGTGCTATAACTATCACAAGAAGATGTGTAGATGCTTCAAACCTGCTTGACGATAAGAAAAGCAACTGTTTCCACTACTGTTTTCCTTTAGAACAGTGTTTCCCCTTAGAATAGGTCTTTTCAGACAGGTGTTTGACCTGTTCATAGTGTGATAACTGCCATTATAAGTGGGCTGTATGGGAAGAGCATACTGCTCTCCTGGAAGTCAGAAGACTGGCTCCCATTCCTGGTTGTTGCCTGTTTGCTTTGTGACCTGTGGGTCATCTCCCGTTATGTTTGTTTTGCCTGTTTTCTAGATGGCAGTCTATTCAGCAGAGGAAATGCCTCTTACTTCTGTGCAAGATCTGGGCACAAGTTGCTCAGGGAAAAAAAATCGCAGCTGGTTGAGAAGTCAGTCACTAATTTTTGCTAACTAAATTGTAACTGAGATAAATTTGCCTGAAGAGTACTTTCCTTTATTGAAAATGACACTATAGCCTTACATGCAATGAATTTTAAACCATGTAAAAACTTTAAAGTGCTCATGCTACTAAGCTTTTCCTATTTTAAATGTACTTGAAGCTGCTTTGAAGCAGAAGCTTTGCTGCTCTAGGGAAAAGCGCTTTAACTCTAGATACTGCATAAATTTACCAGTGACTGTCAGATTTTCTTTGACCTGTCTCTGTAACACAGTTTGTAAGGGAGAGATCCTTCAGTTAATTGATGGAATAACCTTATACCTCCAACTTGAGGCTATTGCTAAAGATGGTTTGCTTGCTTGGATGCACTGTTTGACATAGCCCATGGCTTGAGTTGATAAAGCATTTCAGTTCAGTCTCGTAAGATTTTGTTTCCACTAGTAGTGGAATTGAGACTGAAATAAAGGAGGTGAAATTATGACCCTACTGAAGTCATTAGCAAAGCTGCCATTGACTGAAGTAAGGCTAGGATCTCAGCCAAGGGTTTTAGTTGTTTAATTTATGGTAACATATTAATTGAGTTGTATTAGAACAAGGTTTTGAAAAAGTTAATCTTTAGCTTTGTGATTCCATCTCCATTCCATAAATATTGTACATACTGTTACTAAAAGTTTACCTTTTTTGGGCAGGTTGATAGAGGTAGAAGATTTTAATTTATTTTTATAATCTGTGTGTTTGCACTCCTGGGAAAGAACTAAAGTACGCAGATGTCATTATTTCTATAAATGAAAAGGACTTTATCCTAAATCTTCTAATTCTTTTATAGTATATGGCAGCAGAGCTATCTAACACTGTATCCTGCAGGAAATATTTGGCATACTTGTAAGCTCCAGGGAGAGGAGAACTAGGATGATAACATCCATTAGTGTTGCTTTTGAATGAGAACTTGCATAAAGACTTTCTCTAAAAAAAACCCCACTATTAGATTTAAAGGCTTTTTAGCAAAAGGAATGTGTTGCAAGCTTTTGACCTTCCTGTGCTGTATGACGCTTTACGCCAGAGAAGCTTGTTGGTTAGTAGACTCTTCTAAAACTGTGTGCTGCCCTTTTAGAAAGTCGACATCTGGACTATATTTATTGTACTACTTTCTCTTCACTGGATGTGTCAGAGTAGATTTTCCTCCTTTAAAATTTAATAAACTTTGTTGTTGTAGTTTGACAGAAAAGATTATTTACCTAGTTCTAAAGGCATGGCTAATAATGCATTCCCAAGCTCTGATGACAATAAGAACAAATTGTATTGTTTTAAAATGTAAATGTGTATTTTGCTGTACTTCTTTTCTTACTTCTCTTACCTGCTGGAATAGTTTTAGCATTAAGCATATTTTAATATACATCTAGAAACAGGCAAGACTGCTTTTATTATTGCTTATAGTCATGAATTATGTTAATGTAAACACTGCAGTAAAAGGGAAACTAGAAATAAAGACTTGGGAAGCGAGAACTGGAATCTGAGGTCTTTTTTTTTCTGCTTATCAATCTTCACATTTGTCTTGTATGCGGTGACTCTGGGCCGGGTAGAAATGGGATTTTTCATTAAGAGTCAACGTGTGTTGTTCCACTTGTAGCAGTCCCAAAGTACACCCAATTTCTGTGTTGCATATTGATGATATCTTGGCAAAAAGGAAACCCAGTTATCCATTAGCTAATTCTCAGAGTAATCTTCTTTGTAACCAGCTCTTCAGGTAATATCTTCCAAGTTTTTTTCATGCAATGAGCAAAGCTAGCATAGTCAACAAGTTTCAAGGGAACTACCCTCTCTATCTCCAGAAAGTTTGGAGTACAATGACTTCTAATCTTTCATAATCTGTATTATTTTCCAATGATGTTTGTCTTGTTGTGAGGAAAAATGGAACAAAAATGGTTTTAGACAGGTTGATATAGTTGCTTCCAAGAAGCAGATGCCATCAATAAAATTGGGTGCCTTGGTTAACCCTCTAGTATTGCAGGCCACAATTTGGTAACTGAGACTGTGATAAATATCCCACAGGTTGTCTGCAGAATCATTTTGTTCAGTGTTTTCAGTTCAAAGTTTTCTTCTGCAAAACCTAGGGGCTGATACTGTTCTGTCAGGTCAAACAGATGAGCTGTTTCACCTGAAGCTTGTACCTAGCTCTTGTAGGCTACTCTTCCGTGATGAGTTTGCTAAGCTGCTGTGAGTGGGCTTCTTCAGTCCCCATTACTTCTTGCTCATGGATGGAGAAATGCACATATTCCCATCTCTTAGCAAGAGGTCACCTCTGCTAGTGCAGTTGTCCTGTGAGGTTTCCATGATTTAAGTGGATTGGAAGGTAAGAAGAAACGAGATTGTTTCAGAGTCCCTTCTCTTCGAAAATCTGGGGTAATATCCTTTGTGTATATGCAAAGTTAAAATTTTAAGTGCTATATTGTCTCATTTTTGCAGATGTTAAGGGTAATGGGAGGATAAGGATGCTTCTAAGCTGCCTATCAGATCAAGTAGTGCAGGTCTGAAGGTACTAAATACCTAAGTAAATGCAGACTAGCTACAAAACTGGGGTATGCGGCATGGTGGAGGAAGGTATTTATGAAGACTGCAAAAGAACGTCCTTAAATTCCCCCCCCCCCCCCCCGGTAAATTAACATTGCCATTATAAGTATCTTAGCTGAGAAATATGCAAGCACACAAAATGTGTACTTCTCATTCTTACCAAGTATTTGGCTTCCAAACTTTAATTTCTGAACAACTGTTGAATGACAGAAGTACTTTCACTCTTTCCATGCAAATCCCCATAATAAAATCCATTTTAGCTTCACACACTTCAGAGTTGCTAGTGGCAGTCACTGTCTCACTTGAAATGGGATCTTTCTCCAGTAGTTTACTGCCATTGAATCATGGCTAAGTTAGACCTGGTAATCCCTTTGTGTGGATTTATCCGAAGACCAGACCTAGTTTTTTGGTTTGTAGTTTTTTGTGGGTTTTTTTTGTGTGTGTGTTTTTTTTTTTTTTTTTTTAAAAAAAAAGGCAAAAGTGCTGTAGTAACATCATTTGTGATTTCTGTGATGTGAACTTGGTCACATTTCCTGCCTAGAATGTCCCATATGTAAACCTTGCAATAAATTCTGTCTAAACTTGTTCTGCTTTAAATCTGCCTCTGTTTCAGCAAATGCAGGTTTCATTTTTATCTTTATTGATCAGCGTATTGATCTTATTGTACCACTCTGCACTAATAAATTAATTTCTTAGTGAATTCATGTAGCCCCGTGGCCATAAATATATTTTTAAACTAGCTAAGAGTCTGCGATGAGCAGTGCAAAGAATCTGTTTGTTTAAAATGTGTTTTACTGTACTTTGAAACTGCCTTCTAAAGATACTGAATGTTTCCATCAACTTGTTAATTCTCATAACCAGCTCCTGGAATATAAAATATATTAAAATGATGCTAAATATAAAAGTGTGTGTGTATATATATAATATAAAAAAAATCATGATTAAAAAAATAATATATATGTATCTGCACTCTGAAAAATTCTGTCTCTGGCCTTGTGATCAAGGCAGAGGACAAGTCTGTTTCTTGTTACTTAAGGTAACAAAGGAATTCAGGCATGTAGTCAGGAGCTTTTAATCAAACTAATGTTATGCATTGTATCAACATCTTAATGCTAAGGAGATCTTTAGGATGAAGAAAGTATTTCAAACAAATACCTTGTAGTTTCCTGCAACATCAGTGCTTTTGGTTTTAGACGGTTAAGGAAGGTCTGTTGCGTAGTCAAAGCCATAAATGGAATGAAATGAGGTTGCTATAAACAAACGATTGATAAGTTGTTGAAAATTAATTTTGAGGAAAATGTCTGAAATGTTTTGCAGAGGTGAATCTGGTGCCGGGAAGACTGAAAACACTAAGAAGGTTATTCAATACCTTGCTCATGTTGCTTCCTCCCATAAAGGAAGAAAGGACCATAATATTCCTGTAAGTTGGGATATTTTCTCATTTGTTTATTGCTCTTTTTGAAAACTACCATCTTTGCATCAAAAAACCCACAACTTTTTTATTAAAGATAAGCTGTAATGTAATCCACATAATTTTGTCTCAACCATTATTTGCTCTTTAGTAGTGGCTGAAATGAGCAGTTACATCAAAATTTCCAGTTAATGTTAGCTGTTTAACTTCTGTTGTGAATTTAAAGGCTTTATGCAAACACTGTAACTAGAAACAGTATCAAAGCTTTCTGATGCAGTAAACCCCAGTTTTCAAAAAAAATGTAACTTGGGCAATTCTTAGTGAATTTAGTTCCTACTAGATGCAGTTTTCAGTACTATATTTGTGAACAAGCTTTCTGTTCATCCAAAAATTAACTTGTAGATGGGAAAAATCATCAAGCTTAAACTGCTGTAGACTTGCTATATCTAGAAGTCAGCAGCTAATAAAAAGCTCGGATTTTATTACATTACAAACAACAGAGTATACACTTTTGTGTCAGTTGGTGTTGTGGTTTAACCCCAGCCAGCAACTAAACACCACACAGCTGCTCACTCACCCCCCACCTTTGGTAGGATGGGGGAGAGAATTGGGAGTGCAAAAGTGAGAAAGCTCGTGGGTTGAGATAAAAACAATTTAATAATTGAAATAAAACAAAGTAGAACAGTAGTAGTAATAATAATAATAACAATAATAAAAGAATATACAAAGCAGGCAATGCACAATGCTACTGCTCACCACCTGTTGACCAATGCCCAGCCCATCCCCAAGCTGTGAATCCCCCTTCCTGGACCACGCCTCCTAGTTTATATACTCAGCATGACATCATATGGTATGGAATACCCCGTTGGCCAGTTGGGTTAGCTGTTCTGGCTATGCTCCCTCCCAGCTTATCATGCACCTGGCAGAGCATGGGAAGCCAAAAAGTCCTTGACCAGTGTAAACACTACTTAGCAACAACTAAATCATCAATGTGCCATCAACATTCCTCTCATACAAAACCCAAAACACAGCACCACACCAGCAACTAGAAAGAAAATTAACTCTATCCCAGCCGAAAGCAGGACACTTGGGTTTTTTGGTAACTTGTCACTAACTCTGATTTATGTAAAACTTTCTTCAGATTTACTGCCAGACTTCAAAATTCGCACTGAATTTTTAGCAATTGTTTGCTTTAAAAAATATGAATGGGTTTCAATATCTGTTGCTATGAGCACTTGGATCTCTTTGCAGTGAAGTATTAATTCAACTTTGCTACAAGCAAGTGGCTTGCTGTAATCAATACTGGTGTATGCCTGCTTTTTTCCAGTAGTACTGCAGGTGCCTCTGGTGGTTGGAAGCTTTCAAACTATACCATCTGACTTAGCAGCAACAATTTCTGTAGTTTCTAGTGCATGGCACTTGACACATTCAAGAATGTCTTAATGTTAAGTCTTAAACTCCTGGAAAAACAGGAGATGAGTTTTTGACCAATCTGTGAAGAAAAGAAAGGCAAAGATTTGAAGTGGGAGAGAAGGAAAGATTGCTCTGCAGGTAGATTTGGAGAAATCTAGTTAAGCGTATGGGGAAGCTTGAATCTTTGCTCTAATCAAGAGCAAATAACATGACCCTGTGTGTTGATACTTATTCAAACTGTTGCTGGTTTATTGCACAGAAAAGATCAAAATTAGTCTAAGTATTTATCATGCAGTCTGAGTGTGCAGCAGGTTGTGTCCACATCAGTTACAGGCCTTAGAAGGAAGTTTCTTATGATTGGAGTGTCAGCAGTATTAGGTGTATCTTCATGGAATTGTCTTGTGTATTGGGAGAATACGTGGCTCTGGGGAATGCTGTTTAGAATGTCATCCATCAGACTTGGTTTTCTGTGTAGGTTTTGATTTACCAATATTCTTGGCTTTACTGCTGTGCAGCCTTGAACAAAACCAGCATTTATTTATTTCTACAGGAGTAAAATTGCCTACAGCTTTTTGGGGGAGAAGGGAATTATGCAGATAAGGGAATCGTGCAGGGTTTGTACCAAGTACTTCTAAATGTACTATTGACAACTTGGAATTCCTCAGGTTGAAAGAGACTTCTGGAAGCCTCTTGTCCAGCCGCCTTTCAAAACATGCCTTCCTTCAAAGTTAGATTACATTGCCCAAGATCTTGTAAAGCTCAGTTTTGAAAATCTTGAGGGATGGAGATTATGCAACCTCTCTGCAAACCTGTTCCAGTGCTTAACCACTTGAAGCCCTATTTTTGATTGTTTAAAAAGTACTCCATGTTCGGCCTTTCTCATGCTGTGTTTCTATGAGCACTTCGTGCTAGTACTTCTGCTAAAAGAAGTACCCCTTTTTGAGCTTTGTCATCGTAACAATTCCTGTGGCTACTCACTGGGCTTGGAGACTGATGCAGGCTCAAACTAGTGTTCTTAAAGTCCATCTGGCTTTAAACGAAACAAATTTCCTCCATTGTTTGTTGTGTGGCTGCATGACTGGTATGAAGTGAAGGCACAGAAAAGAAAGGAGAAAGCTGGGGTGGAAGATGTTTGTGAAGGGAAGGATGAGTTGCCCTTTTTTAATGCAGTGTTGGCTAATTCCATTTAAATCGCTGATTGAACTGCAATTTAATTCTCTACTTACCAGTGTGATCAAATGGGATGGTGGTGTTCATCTCAAGAGTTTTGAAGATGATTGTTGTAATCAGCTGCTTCATGAACCATTGATGACTGTCATGATGAAGACTGGAAAAGTTCTTGTTCTTTGTAAAACCTAGTTTAGGCACAGTAAAAGGAATAGGGTAGTGTCCTGAATAAAAGTTTGATACTTTGATCGTGCACTTCATTCAATGCAGTACCATAGTAAGCACTGAATTAAGCATATGTTTATGAAAAATGCAGAATGTTTGTGTAACCAAAACAGTTTTGAAAATACAACTGAGTCTCTCTTGTTCTGTAACAATTCATTTTTATTCATATATTGCAAACAAAGATTGTCTGACCTGCACACCTAATACTCAAAAGTTAGGAAGTGTCGGAATTGGGTTGATATATGCAGCCCTAGTTTGTTCATGTTTACATAGTCATTAGAAAACTGTAGAGGGCTGGTGGTGATCCGTAGTATCCATCTGTACAACCTTTGCATTATCCTGTGGACAGAGAAGATACGAAATAGGCTTGTTAAATAGACTGCAAGTCATGGAATTATTTTTATCCATCCTGTTACAAATAATTATCAGTGACATGCATATTACTGAGACTGTTCTGAATGCTGCATGGATTTTTTTTATGAAGCAATTTGTATGCTGATGAATGAATAATTATCTTCCCAACACTGTTCTGAAGTCTAGGGTTAACTTTGTTTTGCCTGACAAAGTGCTGTAAGAGTATTACAAACAAATGTAGTCCCCAGTTTGACACCTCAGGCCGTGGCCAGAGTAGCACTGATGTTCTGCCATGCCACAGATGCTCACCAAGTACATTTTCCAGCAGCACTGATTGTGAAATGCTCGGTTTATGTGAGGAGCATCACGTAGGAGCTCTACCTATCCCTTGGGCATCATCATCATGTTTGGCATTCAGCTGCTTGTCCATGAGACTTTTCTTTCCCAACAGCCCTCTTTCCTAATAGCTAGTGACTGTGCGCCTACAGATGAGTCCTGCATAGCCCTTAGCATGTCATCCTCAGACAGGGGTCCTGTGGGAAAAGGAGTCAATAACACATTGTAACCACAGAGGGTGGAATTACAGTGCTGAACAACCTTAATACTAGCATTTCCTAATTTTTGAATGTTTGACTCTGTAGCCGCACTGTCTCATTTCCTGTTTAATCCCAAGGAATGTTAAAGGTATTGTCTTGGGCACTGCGCTAGGAAGTGTGGGTAGGTGGTGATGGTAAAAGTGTAGAAGAGAAGCTTTAGTAATTGTGGGACTTGGCAGAGCTAGGTGAGACTAAGGTAGTCCCTTAAATTAGGAATAGAGACTGGGCTTTCTAGGGCCAAGTAATAGAGGGGAGGGAGAAGTACATGGCAGTGAGCTATAAACATAGGCTTATCTGAAGACTGATGAAAGCGAGCCTGAATCCTTGTCTGTAGTGTGCTTGGTTGAGAGTCGGAACTGACATGTAGAGTCCTAGTTGGTGGGTAGGAAGGGAGAGAAGATGGAAGATATCTGTTGTAAATAACTGAAAGCTTTAGCTTCACAACCAACAAATTTGAGCTCTAAAGAATTTGGGGGGGTGGCCTGGTAAAGTTAAAAACTTTGCCAGTAAATCTGAATATTTTGCCTGCACCAAGCATATTGTGGTTTATTCAGTTGTTAACTGTGCCACGCATGGACCAGCTTTATAAAGGCAACCATTGTGCTTTAGCTTGGGCATCTCAGACCAAAGGTGACCCACACTGGTATCTGGTCAGCTATCCCATGCTCCTAGGCCACATATAGGAGACTCGCCTTCGCTCTCAATTATTCTTCTGTAGGCTCAGGAGGTGTGGAGAAAAGGATATTTAGAATAAAAGGAGAGGAAGAGAACAAGGACAGGTAACTGATGAGCATGGGGAGGAGGCTTATTATGTATCTAGAGAGGGTTTTGGACAAATTAAGCAAGGAGGGTAGGGAGGAAAATGAGTCTTCTAAACTGCTTAGCTTTGTGGCTTATCTCTCCCATATGCACTAAGTGAGACGGGAAAGAAAAGAATGAAATTGTGTTGTTAATGCATGTGTTAGAGCTGCAATATGGTTAAGTAGTGAGTCTTAATTCTGATGCTTGAGTTCTGCTTTAGTTTACAAACTTTGTGGTTTTGGATGGGGAGAGAAGTCAGTGCAAAATATAGAAATAATTAAAAAAATAATTGCATACATGGCTTTCCAAAAGAAGGAAAAGTGCTGGTTGTCACTTACTGCCCAGAAACTGCCATGAACTTGCATGTTCTACAGGCTGCATGAGGTTGGGGGATACTCTCAGCTGTACTTGTGGACTATGGACATACCTGAACCTTGTTCGTGGTCAAATACATGAAGTCAGCAGATGTTTTCAGTTATTGTAGTATGTGAAGTAGTTAAGTTCTATAGATAACTGCATCCATCCACCACTGCTGTCTCCACTTCCAGTCATCCTGGTACTATGTACCTCTAGTTCAGATGAACAGAATTAGACTTCTGTTCATTTCGCCTTTCCCCAAAGCCTTCCCACCCCAAACTCCCTCTATTTTCACTAAAATCCGGCTTTCATGGTGGTGCCGTTTTAAGTTAATTACTAGTACTTTCAGGTTAATGATTGCTTTCAGTGACTGCATTTGCCTTTGTAGCCGAAATGCTAAATTGCTTAATTTGTTTTATCAATTTCAAAGGAAACATAATTGGTTTTGAAGTACAGGATCTTGGGTAGACTTGCTCAGACTGAAGCTCCCCTTTTAGTGAGGTTTTCCCAGGTGAGCTTTAACTGCCCTAATTTAAACACAGAGAAGTTAAATATGTGTCTGATTATGCTCAGTTCTGTTTCTAGTGAGGACAAATGGACACCCTGAGAGCGCAGTTCATCTTGTCTGAAGATAAGCAAACAAAATGGCTCCTAGGTTCCTAGGTGTACCTGTCCCTCTCCAGTGATTACAGAATGAGTGGTAGCTTCATACTGAAACATCTAACCTTTTTTAGATGCCTGAATTGTTTTCCAAGCAGGTATGATGCAGCTTTGCAAAATTCACATCCCTTAGGTGAATAAGCCAAACCTTTGCCAGCTGCTTTACAGACCTCTGTCAAAATCTGTTATTCTGCACTAAAACA
Source organism: Phoebastria nigripes (assembly GCA_035582835.1). Classification (NCBI taxonomy): domain Eukaryota; kingdom Metazoa; phylum Chordata; class Aves; order Procellariiformes; family Diomedeidae; genus Phoebastria; species Phoebastria nigripes. The sequence goes on from JAYKAV010002799.1 coordinate 1,205,935, forward strand.
GTGCTAGTTGTTTAAAATAATAGACATAAACAGAGGAAGTGTGCATCTGGCTTGGTATGAAAATTTCTTGGTGTGTGTTTCACCACAATATTTTCCCCCTAGGCTCTCTGATGTGAAGCTCAAGATTATTAAACTTGCAGACTGAGCCAAGGAAATAATAATGGAATTGAAAATTTCTTCAGAAACTGTGCAAATTTGAATTTAGAGGTTTTTTTTATTTTACTTTATTACATTCATGTTCTGTTTACCCTTCTTCCTGGCAAAATTTGAGGGCCTTCCAGTTTTGTAAGGTTTTGCTGCTTCTCATGTGGACAGTCATTCTTGAAAGAAAGAAACAAAGCTTTTGTCTCGATTGTAGGTTTGCATTTCTTAAATACTTGAAGTACAGTGCAAAAATAAAACCCTGGATTCCTTAAGTATTGCTTTCCTCTTGGTTCTTTCATAACCTTTTTGATTTTTGGAGAATAATGATCATCTTATCCATACAAAACCACCTTGCAGTGACTGTGGCTGTAGAGAAAGTTACTTGGTGTTGTGGGTTTATTTTTTGTTGTCGTTTGGCAAAACTGTGGAAAGCAGTGCACAACTAATTAAATTATTGCCCTTTTTCCTTGCTGCTCAAGGTCCATCTGTCATCTTGTGTTTTATTTGGAATTAGTCCTTTGCATAAACACAGGTTTTAGTATTTTGCGCATGCAATGACAAGCAAATAACTTCTCTTCTAAAATTAATTTAAACAGTTTCTATGAAGTGAGTATACAGTTAAACTAAACCTACTGACATTAATAATTTGGGATGTAACTTGCAGCTGGAATGCTTGCTTGCTAACATATGCATTTGTTTGTTTGCAATGAACAGCCCGAATCACCTAAACCCGTGAAACATCAGGCAAGTGTTTTTCTTTATGCTTTTAAAGTTATGTAGGCAAACTGATATATATTCTTCTATTTTCTGTCAATTTGTATTTATAACATGTGGGGAAATCTTTTAGAGGTATACAGCTAATAGTAAACTTTGTAAATCTTTAACTGGCTTTGAGAGTGGACTAGTGAACAGCTTACAAGTTGCTCAGCATTGCAAAGCACTTCTCACCACTTTAAAGTGGTGGTACTCTGTCCTGAAGCAAAAGGTTCACCGTCTCGCTAGCTGACCTTCTCCAATATGTTGTGTGTATACTTGGTTAATGTGCTGCTGAGAGAGTGCAGAACACTTTTTTTTAATATGAAACAAAGTACTAAATAAAAGAGATTGATTAATGGAAGCTACAAAATTCTTTTGAGTAACGTACTGTTTTGTCTGAATATTTTTATAGCTTCTCAGATAACCTGATAAAGACTTTGATCTCAAGTGTAAAAGGCTTGGCATAACCAATAGTCTTCTGAAATCAAGTGTCTCCCCTGACTTACTAGGATAAGTGGTGTGAGCGACGTGGTACCTGTTTAGTGTTGCTGCCCGAATTAATGTTTGAGCTTCAGCTGCTCTTATTCCTCAGGTTGGCTGGAGCCGCCATGCAGATAACGCTGCCTGTTTCCTGCTTCCCTAATCCCTCTCTTCCCGTGGGCAGCAGTAGTTGGTCTGTTCTAGACCACCTTCTTGTACGAGAGTAGGAATTGCAGTACTCCCAGTGCTATGGAGCACTTGTGAAGGAACATAAAGAGGAGGGTTAGGTGGAAGTTGAGGGTAAGACTGTGGAAAGAGATAAACAACTGCTGCCACATGTTATGCAAGATAAGTGCTCCACACTCTAACCTGAGATGGTAAGTGATGCCTTTTTGTCATGGGCATGAGATTTTAAATAAAGAAAACGCTTTGCAACAGCTCCGTATGGTGTAACCAAGGCTTGGTAACTGAAGAAGCTACCATGAGTTAGTTTAGCTGATTGTATTCTTCCCGCTACATTTTTCTGAAAGCTGACTGTAGTGCAACTTAAACTGTACTGGAAAGGAAAATAATAAAAGAAACTTCAAGTTAGGTCTGGTATATTGGAAGCAAAAAGAAATCACATGGACAGCTGTGATGCCTTTGCTAGTGTGTGGTAACTTGTTAAACCTCTGTAACCCAATCATGTGTCTGAGCCCACAGTCTCATTTTCAGAAGTTACAGACATTCTTATTATTTAACCTAATCTTCCCTCCTTGCAAACCTTGGTCAGTTCTAAGGGTTTTTACTAAAATATTTCTCTGTTCCAAAAATAGACAGAGCAGTGTTTAGTTTAACCCTCCTTTTGCTTAGAGTTAGCATGTCAGGGTTGAAATAAACCGTTTGTTGGCAAACATTTTAAATGTATCAGTGGAAACATGCTAATCCAGAAGTGTTGATATTGCATAAACCATAATCATTAACATTTCTGTTTCAATGTCATTTTGAACTACAGAGTGGATCCCTGTTGTATGTGAGTAGCATGTAGTTTTCCCTGCCTCACCAGGCTTCACAAGGAACTGAATCACTGGGATGCTGGTTTTTCTGAAACTGAGACAATAACCTGTCCTTATCTTAACGTTGCCCTGCATGAAATATTGCATGACTTCACTTTTTCCACAATACTGTGATACTGCTTTTTCCAAGTTCTGTTTAGATGCCTATGCAGGAGATATGCCTATAGGCCAAATTTACACTCTTTCCAAAACACTGAACGCTTCCAAAAAAGAGAATTGTTTTTTGGCTGTAAAGCAGTCCATCTAAAAATGAAAACTACTAAATCAGAAGCCGTTAAACATAGTGTGAGAGGTTTGCTGTTTCTTAGTGATGGCTACGACAAGTCTACTTGCGAGTGCAAACCACAGAGGCTGGCTAGGCTGTGATTGCTCTGTTCGTTCTCACGGTTTTCAGCTACATCTGAGGACCCAACTGAATGTTTTCTTCAAATCCTCAGAGATGATCATAAAAATGAGCTGCTAAGAACTTTTTGCATTCAGTTGGAGAATTTGAGTAAAATTGTTTTACAATGCATTACAGAAGTTCCTCTGCACAAAACCAAATTAAGGTTGTGGTACACGGAAGCACTTTAAAGCATGGACGAAGTGTGCCTGCAGTGAGATGCTTTCAAGTGGCACAGCAATGTTCTGTGGAGGAGTCAAATTTTGAAGTCAGTGTGCTTTCTTTTCCAGAATAGCTAGAATTTGAAATGTAAGCTGTGACATGCTTGCTGCGTTTAAGATACGTAATGTGGTTTATTTCAAGCTGTGTACAGCATGGTAAGCAAGCTTCTCATTTTTATGCTTGGTGTCTTAGCAGGAGCTGACAGCATGGTTGGGAGAGGGGAACGGGAGGAATGGTGTGAGCAAATGCTTTCCCACTATCTGATACGTTTACATAGGAAACTTTTAGAATATAAATTGCAGACGTGCATATAGCGGTTATAACAGGGATCTAGTTTTTCCTCCAATTGTGGATTTTTTTGTCAATTTAAAAGTGCTCCTGAGAACTGTAATGTTGGTAGACCTAACATATAGTGCATAGGCACTGTGGCCTGAGTAGTGTTTAGTGTGCTCTGGGCTGACTCATGCATTTATATCTTCTTTAGTTACTTCAGAATTCAGAGAATATGTAGTCCCAAAGGGAATATATTTGGAAGTAAACAAGTTTTAAGCAGATAACTTGAGGTCACATTAAAGAAAGAGCAGCCATTAGTTTCCAGGAGGACTTGAAATATATTTCAATATACAAATAAAAGCCTCTTTTAGGTGTTAACTAGTGAATTTTAAAAATTCCTGTGTAAGAATTGACCTCATGTGGAAGCCTTAAGAGACTTATGTTTCCTGTTCTTTGATGCTCAGTCTGGGGCCTTTATTCATCTATGCTATAAATAATTGGAAAAAGCAGGTTTATGAACACAAATGTCAGTTTTTGAGACTACATTCAGACAGCTTCACTTTTTTTTTTTAAAACCATCCTTCAGAGCAGGAAGACAATATCATATTTTCCTATGTACATACATGCCTCCTGGGCTCATGGAAGCAGCACAGACTTTTTTTGTTACCAGACCTCCTCAAGGACAGCAATTGTAAAAGCTGTTGTGCAATTTCCTTAAGATAAGTACTTTGATTTCTACATCCATTGGCTTGAACTTAAAGAAACATTTTAAAAAAAATGCATTAAACAGGCTGAGCAATGTTGGCTGAATTGAGCAATTTGAAAATGATCTTTATATTTGGTGTTGCTCAGTTCCCATTATGCATTCTGGCATGCTCCTCAGGTACATTCAGGTCAGAGATGTTGCAATGATATGAATGTCTGGCTGATTGAAAGTGAGTATTTCACTGATTTGAAAGTAAGTTTGAAAATAGGTATTCCAAAGTAGCTATACTGTCGAATCACTAAACAGGAAGTTTAAGAATAACCTTGCACTAAAATCTTAAAACAGTTAAATTAGTTTTTTCCTGTTAAGCACTCAAAGTCTGTGCCTAATTTCATTAGCCCTAAATGTGAATTTTCTTTTCCGTGTTCAATGATTTTCAACATCCATTAAGTCCTAGTCGATCTCTGCTCTGTGTGTGTGTGTGTGTCTTTTAAAAAAACAAAACAAAAAAAACCCCCAAAAACACAACAACCAAAACACTTAAAACACATTCTTCACTGGATGGAGGAGACTATCAGAGGACTTAGAAGTGAGGGGAAAAACAATAACCCTCTTCTGAAGGTGGTATCACTGTCACAACCTGGGTAAAATGACTGTCAGGAAGAAGCAGAATATAGGAACCCTTAATCGCCTGTGCACTGTGCTTATGTCTGTTTATTTTTCTGTTTGTGTGGTTTTTAGGGGGAGCTGGAGCGTCAGCTTCTTCAGGCAAATCCCATTCTGGAATCCTTCGGGAATGCAAAGACAGTGAAAAATGACAACTCCTCCCGCTTTGTGAGTTACTCCTTTTCTCTTTAGAGTCTGTAAATCTGGATTACTGTTTATGGAGAAATTCCCTTTTTAGGAATTTATCTAATTAGTATCAGAAGCTTTCTTTGTTCTCTTTCCTCCATGAATTCAGGTTCTCTTACAATGCTTTCTGCATTGTGTTGGGGTCACTGAAGATGCATACTCACTGGCTCCTGGCAAAACTTGCTTTAATTTTATCCAGTTTCTAACTTCAACCATCCTTGAATTGACAGTAGTGTTCGTAGTATAACAAGTAAAACTATGACATAGAGCTAAACTGTGGCTTGCATGCACAAATTACTGAACTACTATAAAGTATGAAGGAGTATGGCATCAACATGTAATTTGGCTAAATATGTAGCCGCCTTGTCAATAGCTATGACTTTATCAATTGATTGGTTTAGAGAGAACATCCTCAATTTTTAAAAAAAGCACAAAACTTGCATATAAAAACGTCTCTGAATTTCCATGCCCTTCTGTCTGACTGATTTACTGAAGGAAGGTCAAAAAGACAGTATGACTTATTCAAGGTGTCAGGCACTCTTGTAGCTGGTTGATATTTTTGTTGGGTCAGTGCCTTCTGTTCACATACTGTTTCGGCAGCAGATTACTGCTTTTGATGTGTTCCATTGTTTTAAAAATAGTGGTGGAACTCAGGGTGAATAGCTATTTACCACTTCTTAAAACTTCCTTTCCTTTGAAGGGGGGAAAAAAAAGCTATCTCCTATTTCAGGGGAAAGATGTTTTTAGTACAACTTTAAAACTGTATAGGAGCTATTAAATATTTTTTTCTTGCGAGCACAAAACTACAATTTACAGAACAAATGAAAGATTTCTTGGCTGCCTTGACGTTTCAACAGTTGCTTGGATTTATAATGTATGAACTCGGCTCCAGTGATAAGGACTCTGGAAAGCTGTATGGCTAAGTCCCTTAGATAGCCTTTTCAATCAAGAAGGGAGAGCAGAGTACTGTAGAAATTCAACTTTGATAATTTTATAGCCACATTATTTACAATATTGCTTCATGTTTATGTATGTTGGGTATAGGATTTATAATATCAACAGGTTTCACTGTGCAATAATTCTACTTTGTTACACGTCTTGAATTCATCAAAGATTGGACTAATTTAATGAGGATACTTTTTCCTAAAAGATGTTAGCATCTGGTTTGTATTATATTGAAGTCTGCATTGCCATCATGAACATAATCACTCAGATGGCTCCAGCTCTATTTTTATAAAGGAGCAAGTATAATGCACTCCAGATGGTGTCATCTCATGCAGAAAAAATAATCTTTAGTAACAACCATTTTAAAACCTGACTTAAAAAAAAAAAACATATCCTCCCACAAAGTGAGAAGTGCTGTTGTTCAGCCCATACAGGCTTGACAGTCTTCACCATGCAGTATGAAGATGCCAGCCTGTTTCCCTACTTGCAGATAGGACTGAAATAAGGCTAGTGTCAAATCAATTTTTTTTTTCTTTTTTTCTTCTACCAAAGGCAGTGTTCTCTTGTGTTTCAGGAAATAAAGTCTCTAGTTTGCAGTGGATAGGAGAGTGGGCTTGCTGGGTTCATATTGCAGAACTAAATGCTTTCTTCTGATGTGTTTTTTACAAAGCCATGTACTTAGTGCTATAATGATAGCATAAACAGAATTCAGTTGTTAGATGACCACCACTACAGTCTCTGACTGATAAATTAAAGATTTCATAGCAAGATTTGCCAGTGCTAGCTAAAAAGATGTATTAATATTTTGCCTTTAAGAAGATGAACTAGATAAGTGACCTCTCTATTATAGACTTCAGTGATGACTGAACTTTGAAGCAGGGAGCATGTGGGTCCCCTCTTCTGATGTGTCAGCTTACTTAATGACTGCATTTCCTCTCAATTATTTTCGTTCATGGAACTGGTAACTTGACAGCAGAAATTAGATAACTTTTACGCCGTGAAACGGAGTTCTGAATTATATCAGAAGAAGGCACTGACTAGACCTTATGTAATGCTTCATGTTTGTTTTCACATGTAACATGGCAAATTCAAGCCATGTCATTCTAAGAAGGCTCTGTGGTACCTGTTCTGGCTAAAAAGTTGTCAGCTGTCATTCTTGACATGCTAGTGCTGACACATGCATTATATATCTAGTCTATTGGCTGAATTTCAGTAAAATGTCCGTTCATTCTTTGTGACGGTTATAGCTTTCTAGAATTGTTACTGAGCAAAAAATATAAATGCTTCAGTTACAAGCTGAGCTTAGAGTGTTCTGTTTCTTCATACTTGGAAATCTGAGTTCAAGTGCTGGTCCCTGACAGGGCGTGCTTGAAAACAAGCCTTGTTCCTTGGCACGGTCATTTTAGTGCCACTGGCTTTCCAACCAAACTGCAGATTAAGCAGTAGGGAGTAACCATTGAAGCTAACTTAAAGTATTCCACCAGTTTTCTTGAAACTTGGAGAAATCACTTTGAGTTGAAGATGTACAACCAAAGTCACGGAGCAGTTGCTTTGCTCTGAGACTAAGTCGAGATAAGGCTGGTAGGTAGGTTGTACCTTTCTCTGGATTCACTGGTGTGGTTAGGGAGGAGAAACTTGGTCACTCTTGTGCACACAGATCTTTTTGACATGAATGGGCTTTATCAGGGAAGTTGAGAAGGGTAGGGTGTTCTGGTAAGAAGTTGCAATAGCTCAAACGATTGCAGCAACTTGTTCAGGTGTAATATACACTTATACCCCCAATATACACTTACTAGGTCGGGCCATTGCTAGAATACATATATTCTACAAGCTTGTAGAGTAGAATATTTAATATGAAAATCAATTGTACATCCCTGAGCTGAATGGATCTGCCAAACAGGAATTCACTTTAACGTACTAATAGGACTAATCAGTCAGACTTGAGATAAGCAAGGATTTGGATTCTGATTGTAAGACCGCTTTCAGAAGGCCTCTGCAAAAGATATTAGTAGGTGGCTTTGTGCAGGTGCCATCAAAAGAAGCATTTAGACAGTTGCTAGCAAACTGCTGTGATGCTCCCTGATCTCCAAAACCTGTTCATATGTGGATAGAGGACTGTAGAAATTGGATGCAATGAAAATGGAGAGCCCAGTGTAGTCACTGGGTTATTCCCACTGGTTTCTTCACATGTTTGCAGCCAGGGGAATACCTAACAGTTTCATGAGCACAAACTTGAAATACAGTAATGGTGCTGTTAAAAGTGGTCCAACTCCAAGCCGCAGCCTGTTGTCCTGTTGGGAATGTTCATAGCCCAAGTGACAAATCAGATTGGGGAACTGATGTGGCTTAACACTGGTATAATATATCCACTTGCAACTACTTTCTTTCCAAGAGCTGCTCTATGTGTGGGAAGTGTGCCCTTTATTTGTTCCTTTTGTGGAGAAAAGGAGATGTATGTGGAAGAAACGGGTGTATTGTGTCTCTCTTAGTCCTTTCTTTACCAACTGCTAGAAAAGAGAGGCCATGCAGATAGCAGCCATCCTGGTTTTGGAAATGGAAGTAGAAGTGTGATGGGCTGGGCAGCACACTGAGATTCAGGATTGCTGCAGATAAAGCACGTTTAGGCACCAATAAGTTTGCTATAGAAATATGTGCACTTAAAATCTCAGCGTTGCTTTCAACTTTAGACAGCATGTTTTGTCAATGCGAGAAATTGAGCTTCACTTTCAGAAAAGTTTTTCATAAGTCTGGATTACAAACATATCTAGAATACTAGTTCTTTAATCTTTAGGAAGTGTTTGTGTGCAGCATAACATATTCCATTGAAATGATGGCTGAGCACATTGAAGGGAAAAGATTTAATTTCAACTTGTGTGAAATGCTTGTTATATGAATGCAAGTAGGATTATGTAGACATATGTATGTAGACAGCATTGTTGTCTTAAAAAAAATCAGTAATTACAAAAAAACCCTCTTTTCTTTGCAGGGCAAGTTCATTAGGATTAACTTTGATGTTACTGGTTATATTGTTGGGGCCAACATTGAGACATGTATCCTACTTCATGCCACATCACTGTAAAATGCAAGTTTCCTGATTGTTTTGCTTTTAACCCTAGAATTCATTGGAATGCAGTGAAAGGTTACCACATTTCTACATTCCTTTGACAACATCCACCTCTTCCTTTGTTTCAAAATAGCCAATCAAATATCACAAAGTCAGTGTGCTTACTCATGCTTAGAAATTGGATACTCCAAATTTTAGCCCTCTGAAATCTGCTGGATTTTCAGACTAGCCTTAGAAACAGGGTATATTAAATAGAGAAACCATTTAAAGTGTGCTTGCTCTGTGAACATTTCTAGAAAAAAAAGCCTTCCTAATCAGAAGCTGAGCTACTGTATTGTGCCAAAAGCTTGGTTTTGCTCTCGTCAGCACTGCAGAAGCAGAGCTCTGCCTGGAAGTGACGCTCATTATAAAGTGATAGAGCTGGAAGTGCTGGGACACCTTCTGTTTTCTTAGGTCTTCTGGATACCAGCGTAGGCTCAATAGCATGAGACCTACTAGCAATTAATACTGAAGCCTAATTCAGTTTTACCTTTAAGATTCATTTTTATTTATGATTGCGTAAGAACAAGTAGAAATACTTGCACTGAAAGTCCTTCTCTAAAGTTGTTTTCTTTATACTAAAAATAATGTGTGTGTAATTTTTTTTAGTTTGTTTAGCCTGTTTTCTGGGGGAATAGCAATAGGGTTGTCATAAAATTACAAAATCGGAAGTCTTAGTAAACAATATCATGTGAGTATTAAACATAAACAATGCTGCAGTTAAGCTTTCATTCTGCTGTGAGTTAAACTGCTTAAAGTTAAGTGCATTGAATGTTTGGAACTGTCACAAAATATAGTTTCCCAATAAGGCTGAGAAAGATCTATAGTTATTCAGGATATGCTTTAATGATAAATGATTTTTTTCATTCAGTACAGCACAGGAATGAAAGCAGTTTTTGCTTTTATGAAAGTTCAGATGAATTGTTTCGCCTAGAGCTTTGTGAAAACAGGAGGACTTAGGGAATTTTTTCTTCATCACAAGAACTCATCCTTGCTCGTAACCTGTGTCGTTTCAAATCCCTGTCCCACGTTTGTTTTATGATATGGAATATCAAGAAATAAAAACTTAAATAGCGTTACAGCTTATAGCAGCTTATTAGACACTATCTGCTGCACAAATTGAATTTGGGAGCTGTTTAAAGGCCGTGCAGATTGTATGTAACAATGCAATGCTTGAAAGAAATGACAAATGCACTTCAGATGAAGTACTTTTGAGTTCAGCAGCTGCTGGGGTTTTGGTATTAAAAGTTCAGCTATGACCTTAATAGAAGAAGTGATTGAAAAAGAATGGCCAGCTCTCCCTCTCACTTAGGCTTCAGCTGATCCATTACAGACAATTGTCAGCTGCATGTAGCAGGGAAATGCAGTCAACATCCAAGATATGAGTTTGCTGAAATTAAATGTGGGCTTCTACCAGTCTGAATTTGAAATCTCTTATTTAAAGTTACTGAAAGTTCATATTGGACATAGTCCTGTCATTACTATTAAAGTTCTATTTGGTCTTAAAGTAATTATATAGCCTGCTTTGAAAGTTTTGTTTGCATTGGACATTTTTAACCAAAAATTGTGGAAGATCCTTGACTAGTTATAATCAGACTTGTTGGAAAAGTCTCGGGCTGTTCGTCAGGCTAAAGATGAGCGGACATTTCATATCTTCTATCAACTACTAGCTGGAGCAGGGGAACACCTGAAGTGTAAGTTGAGAATCTCATTTTGTAAACCTGTTGCTTCTGCGTGCCATATTTGTTATTTCAGTGTTAACACAGTCATGTTTGAACTGTTCTTTGGTCTTGAAACAGTGAGTTTTAAAAAAAGAATGAAAAGCCAGGTGGCTTTGTTTTGAAATAACTTCTGTGTTTTATCAAGTATGCTGTCAAGCAACCGTTGCTTTTCAAGCAAACGGCTCCTACATGGCAAAGTCCAGCTTGGGCAGCCTCTGGCTGGGAATCACTGGATTGAAACTGCAGTGCTCCCAGCTGATAAATAACAAACCTGGTCAGCAGTGACAGCCGTATCTATTCTGGACCATGCCTTCAAACTGGGTAGAAAAGCAGCCATTTTACCAAAACATAATGAAACCGTGCGGCTTTCTTCAGCTATTGCAGTACTATGTTGGTTATCTTCTACTCTTTCCCCTGCCCYCCCTTGGTAACTGGGAATTTCTGTTAAGTTGTGATAAGTGAAACTATATGAAGGTACAGACTTCAGAGAATTGGTCCACTCTTTCTCCTCCTGTATTAGATAAACCGGTGTTTAGTATCCTTGATGTGGTAATCATCAATACCTAACTCCATATCTGCCYGTGTCTGTTACCTTTCAATAGAGATACTTCTTTTAGGATATTCCAAATAGGGATTTGAGATTATGCTAGATCTGAGTTGGGTAATGTTCTGTTTACAGGCTTAATGCATTAAAGAGCTAATGTAGGTTGCTACAGATAGAGATTCTGGGAATCTGGCTTCAGGTTCTAAGGTACACTCATATTTTTAGAGTTTCAGAAGCTGGTATAATGGCTTGTAGCCATAGTTGAGGAACTGATTTTGTAAAGCATAGTTTGCACATTTAGTGAGAACGGAGTACAGGTGGGTGTGAACAGCATTTCTTTAGCTTATTTTTCTGTCTCTTCCCCTTCCCCCCAATACAGCTGACTTGCTGCTTGAAGGATTTAACAATTACAGATTTTTATCTAATGGCTACATCCCCATTCCTGGGCAACAAGACAAGGATAACTTTCAGGAGACTATGGAAGCCATGCATATCATGGGATTTTCGCACGATGAGATCTTGTGTAAGTTATTGAGCCTTTTGGATTTTTAAAGTGTACTTTTTTCTCTTGTGCACACGCACACACACTTGCTAATTTAACGTCACCAAATTTAATGTTGCTTCAGTGTCTTGACAGCCTGCAGCAAATGTTTGCTTAACATGAGCTAGAGCTGAATTAAAGCTGTTTGCCCAAAAAGTACACTACAAACTTTACTTCCTTTCTGAACTCATACTTTGAATTTGGAACAAAAGTGACACAAGTAACAGAAGAAAAATTTGTTAAGCTGAGCCCTCTTCAATTAAACTGTTGCATATGTCTTTCGGTAACACAGCAATGCTGAAAGTGGTGTCTTCAGTGCTACAATTTGGAAATATTTCCTTTAAGAAGGAGAGAAATACTGATCAAGCTTCTATGCCAGAGAATACTGGTAAGTTGATCACGTTTGTATGGCTTCCTTTAACTTGCACTGTAGTTTTCTTCCTGCTGTTTGTTTAGTGCATATCTTTAAAAGTATAGAGCAGTCTTCTGAGCTTCCTTGATAGTGTTCTGTGCCAAAGAGAGGCCATGACTGTTGTGGTAGTAGCCAACGGGCAATTATTAAAACACTCCTCTTCCATTCTCGTAATGCAGACAAATTTAAGTATCCATCAACAGAATTTATGCTGTTTGCGTTGCTTCTAAACTTTGAAGAAGTATTTCAGTTGTAGTCTTGTTTATTGCGATCTACAAAGACTTAAGCACTAGGAAAAAGTGCATGCTTAAATCAGTTTGTTTTCTTTGGTTCTTGACAGCAGTTTTCTTGCCAATGATAAGAGCCCTGGAGCCAAGCACAACTTCCATAGTGAAATGGCTGAACATAAGAATGCTGTGTTTAGAAAAATCTGATTTCTGAAGTGGCCTGGCAGTGTGACTAAGATTTAATTTAGCAGTTAGTACCTGCAAAGCGATCAGCATATTGAGGACTATATTTCTTCACTAAAAAAGATAGCTGCTGAAGCAAATCTCAGGTTTTTAATTTAGTACTTCAGTACTACCAGCCTTTTCAATGCTCTCATGGAAAGTCAGCTTTGAGAATTGACATTAGTGGAAAGAGCAGTAAGAACCATCATTCGTGGGACCTGCTGCACATGCACAACTCAAATTCTTGTCTGTGTCTCGTTTTGTAATTGTCCTAAATTGCTAATGTGCATGTAGGCATGTAGGTTGCTTGCAATGTCCAAAATTTTTGTCATTTCTCAGGGCGGTGGCCTGCTGCCCAAAGTGCTTCAGCAAGCAGGTATGGATTAAAGGTCAATAGTCATTGACTCGGTATTTGGCTGGCAGTTGGCACTTTGAGTTTTGCAGTGAGGAAAAAAGGTTAGGTGAGGGATTAGTTTTTTGGGCTTTTAGTGCCAGCTTAGACAACTCAACTGAGTCATTGTCCATTTAGAAGGTGTGATGTAGAAAGATACAGATGCTTCTAACTTCCTGACTATCTTGACTTTCATTGTATTACCATTGTTTTTTGGACATAAATTCTGAGTTATAATATTGGATATAAATATGTTGATACTATTGGATATTTATAATACTGGATACAAAATTCTGAATTATAGAGCAAAGATGCTGAAAAGCTCATATCATAGTTAAAGCATGTTTCTGTTCTCTTGTATTTAAAAATTACTTCATTTGTTTATGTGGTCTTTGTTATTGTATCTTTCTGAAGACACTGAGTGAAACTGATCTCTCCCTTCTTGTCATCTGTATTTTCACATCTCACTGTAATGGGTTTCCCTAGTGTCCTCCAGAGAAATAAGTGTGTCTTGATAGCGATTCATCTCATTTAGAGGCATGTGTCTGAAATAGGTCAGGTTACTGTCTCCATAGATGGGAAGGAATTTGTGTGGGTAGTGGAGATGTAAACCTATTCAAAGAATATGGAAAGCAAATTCTACCCTATAGATAATAAATATAGATAAACAAATACGGTTTCAAGTGTAGATACAAGAGATGGCAGGAAAGCCATAAARCCTTCATGGATGAAGAGGAGGGAGAAGCTGTATTTAGAGAACCATTTCATGCTTACCAGATTTGGAAGAAGCCTTTCTACTGAAAGGGCAGAGGTTCATAAGCAACCTCATAAAGTTCATGCTTCAACTGTGATATGAGCTTTTCAGTATCTCTGCTTTATAATAATTCAGAATTTATATCCAAAACTAAACAGTAATAAAACACAAGTMAGGATAGCCAGGGCTTTCTCCAGTTGCGCCTTTTAAATGGACCTTCTTCCAGTTATAAAAAACCAAGATGAATTACGCTTTTTTAACGTGCAAGATTAATCGAGCTGAAATAGTGTGAACCAGTCCTACCCTTAGAAGTGATAGAGCTTTGACTTGAAAATGGTTTYGTTTCCTTCAGTCAAACCTCTGAAATGCTGGCTGCAGCCTCCTTCAGTGTCTGAATCCGGATGTGATTTTTAGTATTACCTCTGCTATGTTTTATTGTTATTATTGTTACCTAAGCTATGGTTTATTACAAACTGGAAGGGTAGGGACAATAAATTCCATGTCACAGGTTCATGAAAGAGGAGCTGAGTGTAGTGTTTGGAGTACTGCATGGGGGGGGGGGAACCCCTCCTTCCTTAAAAACTGTAATATCCTTTATATTGTATCCATTATGCCACAGTACCAAGCTGATGCTCATGGCTACTTAATATTTTCAAGTTCTTGTTTGTTTGTTTGTTTGTTGGGTTTTTTTTTAAAGATCCTGACAGCACTTGCTACTTGACACCTAAGGTTGAAAGTTTTATCTGATGTGCTGATGTGTATTTTTATACTCAAAGCATAGAAATGCTCCTGTATGTAGCTGAAGTGAAAGGAGTGCTCAATTTGTGACACTACCCTAATTTCACTGATTAAGTTGTGTGTTGATTCATGAACCCTTCTAATGAATATATGGCCAGACAGAGAATCTCGACATTAAGAGCAAGTAGTAGTGTTTTTAATACCAGCAAAAAAAAAAAAAAATGCAGAGGAAGCTCTTATATATTAGTATTAAAATCTGTTTTCCAATGCTGATTTGTAAAAATAGCTATTTTTGTTTTGACAGTAAAACAACAAGCTGTCAGATTACAAAGATAAAGGGTTAAAGTACTTACTGGATAGTGTGGAGGGCTTCCTGCTAAAGGGCAACACTTACCCAGACCTAAAAATACCTTTAGTGTCACTTTCATTTTTAGAAGTATGGAATCATAAACACCTAACCTACCAGAAAATTTATTTAGAAAAAGAGATTGATGCAGCAAGAATATGTAACGATGGTGTGGCTAACATGTTATTTCAAATAATGAACGTGACACCAGGAGAGTTCATGCTGTCTAAAGAAAGTGTGCTGCTGCTTGCTTTGTTATTCTATATAAAATATTACAAACCCATGTTTTAAATAGTTTAAACAATGTATTTTGATATAGTCTGTAATAGAAGCATTACACTGGCATACCTGCCTAAATTGAAACAGTTCAAGCAACCTTTAGTATGATGGAGTTGATGTGTGATATCCTCATACTGTGTTTTTTTTTCTGGAGATGAGAAGATGAATGTTCCCTATTAAAGTAACAAAATGAATGCTAGTACATGGGCTATGGACTGTTACATGACTTCCCTGCAATTTCATGAAATCTAGTGTTTTCTGCACTCCCCTAAGAAAATTCAGTGGTGTACTTCTGTAGAGACTTCTATCAGCCTTTGAGATGGAATCCCTGCTGCGGGCTGTGTGATAGGGTAGGTCTGTCCACAGGACAGAAGTGCATTGCCCTGACTGCTATTTCGAATGGCAGTTCAATTTTTAAGCTGGCATATGACGGCCTTTGTCAGTAGCTTGTTTCACCGACGTTGCTCGCTGCTGTGGAGGGTGGAGGATTTAAATGCTTCCATTTATTGCTTTGATCTCCAGTTGCACAGAAACTCTGCCATCTACTGGGAATGAACGTAATGGAGTTCACCCGGGCCATACTGACACCGCGCATCAAAGTTGGTAGAGACTACGTTCAGAAAGCCCAGACCAAAGAACAAGTAAGTTTTGGTGCTTTAAAGATGAAGTGAAAGTGTACCTCATCCTCATTAGCTCTTAAAAAGAAAATTGGAATTAAGTGTACTGCCACTGACTTTGTTTAAGCTTACTGTCTTTATTAAATGTTCTTATATRGTAAAAATCAATGGTAGAATAGAAGAAACCTTTCCCTTTCCTTGACCTTCTGCTGGTTTCATCCTTTAATGTCATTGTTGTATGTATCAAACGCACAGAGAGCTTTTGGGTTTTTTTAATGGAACAGTTTAAAAACAGWTTTTTCATAACATTAATCAAACTGCATACTGTTTCTATTGCTTGTTTTCATTCCTCAGTGTTAACTCCATTAAACTTCTTCTGTTACTTAGTTATTTGTGATAACATCCATGTCTGTGTTCTTTTGATGACTTCTCCAGGGCAAATAAATTTTCCTGTTTGGATTTTCAGGCAGACTTTGCAGTGGAAGCTTTGGCAAAGGCCACCTATGAACGCCTCTTCCGCTGGCTTGTTCACCGCATTAATAAAGCTTTGGACAGGACCAAACGACAGGGAGCGTCTTTTATTGGAATTCTGGATATTGCTGGATTTGAAATCTTTGAGGTACTTCAAAACACTGCTAATCAGATTTTTCTTTTCCCTGTTAATGTGCGTTCAGGACTAAGTGTAGAGCCACTTAATGCATGCATGTTCCAAGGCTGCAGGAGGGTTTTGTTTTGTAGCGTGCAAATGCTTTGTCAACCCTAAATTACAGTGCTAAATTCATACTTYAGTCTGAATTGTTCTTTTATACATGATGGTTTTTCCTACTATACATTATTTAATTATATGTAACATGGAACATAAGGGATTTGAATAATGCGTTTTCCAATTTTCTTTACAATATATTTGAATGTTGCAGAGTTTTGGGGAATTTCCTTGTAAGGTCAAACTTTTGACTTCCAGATATGTGATAAATCCTGTCACTGAATTATTCTTGCTTACTAATGTTATTTTTGCAGTTGAACTCCTTTGAGCAACTCTGCATTAACTACACCAATGAGAAGCTTCAACAGTTATTTAACCACACAATGTTTATCCTGGAGCAAGAGGAGTACCAACGAGAGGGTATAGAGTGGAATTTCATTGACTTTGGACTGGATCTGCAGCCCTGCATTGACTTAATCGAAAGACCTGTAAGTTTGTGCATTAATAATGCTCTAAGGAGAAGAGGTTCCACGTATGGGTTTGTCTTTTACTGCCTGCAAATTGTAGGACTGTACAGAGATTTCTTGCAGAGCTGTCATAAAAAGTGAATTAACATGAAGGCTGAAATCCGAAGTCTAAAATACCATGTATTAGTAAAAGGATTTATCCTTATGTGATTTTGCCCTGATGTTAGGGTAGAACACTGAGCTAAAGATATTAAGCTACTATTTTTATACTTTTCCCTAGTACTCATGAAGTAAGTTATAGCATTGTAGCAGCTTTAGAGTGGTGGCTCAGTTAGAAAGCTTTTCAAGACTTATGGTAAACTTTTTTTTTTTCATTTGAGATCAACAGCAAAATTTYTCAAACTTCATTTAGGGTAGGGTTTTCCCCATAAATCTACCTTGCGAGTAGGAAAGCAGTATCTTAAAGGTGGTTTTAATCACTGTGCTTTTTAACATATTCTTCTGGTTGCTCAATATATGCAAACTTGAAGAGGTCTTCAAAGAGCAGGAGGGGCAGTTGGGTTGGCGGGGGAAGGGGGAGAACAAAGATCATCCTTCCTGAAAGTTATCATTCTTCACACCTCAGAACTATGCTGTCAAAACTATTTCATGACCTTTTAAATTAAACTTAGGGCATTGCAGTTACTACTCTCTACACTTCTCTGTGTGTATTCTAGAATACACATAAGCTGCCAATGATGCTATGCATCCTGAAGAGCGGAAAAGCCCATGAGCCACGTTATTGTTTTTATTTGGAGAGGGAAAAGGGAAATCTGGTTTCAGTTATCAAAGGTTTGCACTTTGTGTGTGGAACTTCAGAAAGTTCTGCCTCCTTGGAACGTAAAATCTCTGCCAAAAAGCCTGAGGGGGTAAGCGTGGATGCTTTCAGTATGCAGATGTTTAGGTGAATATCCTAAAATGCATCAAATTACTTGATTTTACTTTTTTTTTTTTCTGAAAAGCAAATGTCAGTACCTTCATAATTGTTCTGTAAATGTGATGCCATGTAGGAGGCACATAGAAACATCTCTCTTCAAATGTGTAAACTTTACGTTCACTAGAAACTTCTGAAGTATAAATTATTATAAACTCTTTTTTTCCATTGCCTTCCTGTGTACATCAGTCTGTCTTCCCTGAGGAAAATGATCCTGTCAAACAATTCTACAGCTGCAAAATACAGACATTGCTTGTTCCCTACTTCACTTTAAGAATAAACAAACCTTCAAATGGAGTGCTTAAATTGTATGGAAAGGGAGCGAGTATATAAAACTATGCTGGCTGCTCAAGTTAAGCCTGCTGAATCTCTTTGGATGCTGCTACTGGATATCAACACAGGGCTTGGCGAGAGGAGGCTCAGTGGCTGCCACAGTAGTATCGAGTGGCTGGGAGGCATAATTGTCTTCAGTTTAGCCCACATTAAAGCATGACATTAACTGCTGTGGAGATGCGGATGAGCTGCTGTGTATGTACATGTCGCAGAAATGTTTGGAAGGTAACTCTGGAGGTCATCTATTCCAGTCTCTGCTCAAAGCAAGGCTCTAATCAGCACTAGATCAGGTCACTTATGTCTGGCTCCAATACACATTAGAATGAATTTGAAGCAGTCATAATGTCGTTCATTGAACTGGACTCCCCCACAGCTTGTTTTAATTCARATCAAATTTGAATCAGTTTAGACAACTTCTCCTTGTGGAATTCGATGGTGTGTTTTAAATATTAAAATTTWAAAAATAAAAATAAAAATATTAAATATTAACACAGATTAAATCCAACTGGATTTCAGGCAAATCCTCCTGGTGTGTTAGCGTTACTGGATGAAGAATGCTGGTTCCCTAAAGCTACTGACAAGACGTTTGTGGAAAAATTGGTCCAAGAGCAAGGAACCCACTCCAAGTTCCAAAAGCCAAGACAGCTAAAGGACAAAGCAGATTTCTGCATTATTCACTATGCAGGGAAGGTAAGGGTTAAATGTTAAATACTTGGTTAGAAATGTTGGTTTTGGGAAAGTGCTATGTGGTATAGCTACCAAATTCAGAAATACTTGTGCAGGAGGGTGGCCTTGTTTCATTTTCTTGAACATATTCAGGAATGCTCTGATGGAACTCTTGTTACCGAATAGGCAAAACTGAAAAATATAAATTAATATTAAATCAAATGTTTGTTTCCTTTAATTTTGTTGTCAGGTCTTACAGGTGAGATTTTCCAGGACTCGTACAGAAAGGACTCTCTTCTGAATATCTATGTTTCCAAGTTGATAGTAGTGCTTGAATTAGGGCTGTGTCAGTACCTTCTTCACTTTTATCTCCTCAGTTCACATAAGATTTTCTGTATATCCTCTTTTATAGGTAAACTGATACCTTTTTGTTTTTACTGTTAGTACCAGTTTTTGCCCTGATGTTTAGAAGAAACTGTGTGAATGATTAAGAGCCATCCTTTAATTTTCATTTAAAGCACTAATGGCTTGTTATCTATTCTTTTATGTCAATAGTGCTAAGTAGGTAATTGTAGAAAAAATTGAAATAAAGAAATTATACATTTTATTGTATCAATATTTAAAACAGTAACTTAGAAATAAAGAAATGATCACTGTTACTGCAGTTAATAGTAGATTAGTTGTGAAACAAAAGGTTACCTTTAGGTAGTCAAAATGAAGTAAAACAGCTTGGTGTCTGACTACTGGAAAGTAATTTTTCTGAAGAATGCTTTAGCTCTGCCAAACTGAGTGGACATTTCTGGGATACTGGCACTGCATTGCATATCTTCCTCTGACAGGAGGCATTTTTCAATTTTCTATCAGAATGTGTATTTCCTTCAAAACTAGAATCGTTTGTAAAGTAGCTTTTACTGCAAGAAGTACTAAGATGATGATCTGATTTGGTTTTGGATGCTGGAAGCATTTAAATGTGGCTTTCCTTCCAAAGCCCTTATTTAAAAATAGAAAACTCACAGTTTGTTTGAAGCAAAAATATGCTAGTCTACATAGAGGTCTTGTTGGACTTACAGAATTTTAGGGCTCTCTTGGTTTGGGATGAAACCATGCTGGTAGCATTGAGTTTTCAACTGCCGAGCTATGGTTTAATTGCAAACCACAGAATTGGTTCTTTCAAGAGAAGAGCTTTGTTTGTTTTCTTTATAGAACAAAGTGTTTAAGTATAACTGCTGTAGTGAAATTAAAAAAAGATCATGTTGCAGCACATCCTTAATTTACTCTCTAGTAATTTAGATAATGTAATTTGGATCTATACTGGAGTTGTTTTTACATCTTCACAGTGAACCCTTATTTTGGCAATAATGCTAGGCTGAAAATGTATACTAGCTATTAGTAAGCAAAAAGTCAGATTGCCAAATTTTTAAGAAAACTCCCATTTACTCTTTCAAAAGAATAACACTTTTCATGGTACCTTGAACTGTTCTAAGGAGGCACAACAAACTCATAGCAAGCAAACATCAAGAAGACAATAGGARGAAAACATCAATGTAGTATTTTGAAAGTTTTTTTGATGCTGGTAAATTTAAAACTAAAGCTGGTAGTCTATCTGATCATGTGCAACTTGGCTACTCTACAGGTAGACTACAAGGCAGATGAGTGGTTGATGAAGAATATGGACCCTCTGAATGACAATGTGGCTACACTCTTGCACCAGTCTTCTGACAAATTTGTTGCAGAGCTTTGGAAGGATGGTAAGAGATCATGCTCTGAGTACACAAGTTGTTAGCACTTTTACCTTGCTGGATGAGGGTTTTTTTTTTTGTGCTTATTCCCTCCTCACCCTCCACCTCTACGTTGTAAATATCTACAGCATTTTCTCTACTGTTTAGTGCCAAAAGTACAAGGAAGCTGGGTTACACCTGAGGTCCCTTGCACATGTACCATTTCTGAGTAGCTGCTTCTCATGTTCATTATTTGAAGTGATATTCACTTACTATTTGTTACCCTGTGTCAAATTCCATTTGTAAAAATCTTGTCCAACACTCTTAGTTTGAATTGCTGCAGTTAAGTCCTGAATGTAAACAGCTGTAGTGGTACCTGCTGTTAATAAAATGTTGTCTTATGTGAGCACCAGCACRGTTGTTTCTTGTGCAGTGGTGGGTCATATCGTGGAAATCTGCATCTCCTGAAATAAAATTCATTAACAGCCGTACTAGTGCTTAGATATTGCATATTAAAATCAAATGCAATATTTTCCTATTTTAACTGTACACTGCTGTTTAGCTAGTCTACGTGCACGTCAGCTTAAAGTATTTATCAACATTTTTACCAAAATACCCCAAGAAGCAGAAATAGCCAAAT
Organism: Phoebastria nigripes; assembly: GCA_035582835.1. Classification (NCBI taxonomy): domain Eukaryota; kingdom Metazoa; phylum Chordata; class Aves; order Procellariiformes; family Diomedeidae; genus Phoebastria; species Phoebastria nigripes. Next base: position 1,227,145 of record JAYKAV010002799.1, read on the forward strand.
AAATACTTACAAGGACTTTTCTATTCTAGTTTTTAATATCACAGTATATGTATATAAATCTTGTAGTTTCTTATTCCAGGAGGAAATTAATCTTGTGATATAGATGATGCTGTAGGTTAATACTGAGTTTCCCTCTTATTCTCAGGAATACTTACCTGGTTCAGCTACAGAGAGCAGTTTTAATGAATATATAAAGAACTTTTTGGTTGGGGATCTGCTCCTTTCCTTTTGAGTACACGCACAGAAGCAAAAGTGTTTTGGTCCAAATATACAAAACCTGCTTCCACAAATAATTGAAACGTGCATGGAATATGTTGTGGCCTAATTGCTTTTGTAGCACAGTTAAGTCTGTTTGCAATTGATAAACCTGTTCTGTATACTAACTGAAGTGTCTTGTGTATCTGCTCTTCTGTCTTTCTGTTTTTGCTGTTTCTCTGCCTTAGAGATTCAGAATATTCAGAGAGCCTGTTTCTATGACAATATTACTGGTCTTCATGATCCACCAGGTGAATGGATATAAAAACAGTAGGCCTACTAAAGGCAGGGCTGTTGTATCTACAGGAAAACCATTTTTGCTCGTAGGCTTGCATGAACTTTTCATTTCATGCTAAACTTAGGTATACCTCCACAAGGCAAATGGTCTCTGAGTGCATACCTGTTCAGTTGCTGCTGCATACATATAGCATCTATATTTTATGCATTGCATTTAAGCATTGCAGATAAAAAGGTTTGTTGCTTCCTAGTTCCATGTTGAGATGCAGAATTGCTTCTTAAGTGATAATTCTGGTAGCTCCAAGCATTTGAGAGAATGCATAAGCTCTATAACACTATCAAGCTTCTTTCTGCAGTCCAACACTGACAAAACTCTGGAACATTTTAGAACATGGATGTATTTTTTTGGGAGGAGAGCTGAAGAATGTATTGAATTATCAGAACGAGTGCTGCAGTTGTAGTCGGGGTAGTAAGTGAAATAAACTTCTTCCAGACTTGTTAGAATTGTTCTTTTATTTAAAAACCTCTTAATTTTAGTATTTCCCTTTGTAGAAGCTGCACACGTTTTTTGAGGTATCGAGAAATCAACAAATTCACTTATTTGGAATGTCTTTTTGAAGACGCTTTAGATATTTTATCTAACCTCTTCCTCATCCTTCTGGTACTCTTCTCCCCAAGTTTAGAAATACGTGTATGTGAAGGTTGTGCCTTCAGACTTTTGATCTTGGGTTTATCGTCCACTACTCATGATACCTCACATACTTGAGGAAGCTAGTGGTGTTTCCTAAAGTAATTACTAGAGGGCTTGAGTTCAGAGGCTTTAGCCAATGGATGATTGTCCAGTCATGCTGTTCAATGACTGCTCTTAACCTATAGGGAAGGCATACATTTAACTTTAATAATCCTTATTGAAATATAAAGAACTGTATTATAGTTGGAGGACAGAGGGGAGCAGAAAAAAAGATGCACAATTAACAGATACATTTACAAAATTTTAAAAAGTATGTGGCCAAACAAAAGTTGAATGGTGTCCAGTCATTAGTGGTGTCTGGTGGGTGCATGTTTCTAATATTTACAAGCTGTTATGTTCATCCTCTGTAAGACTGATTCCCAGTAATCTCTATCCCATTTCTTGTTTAGAACTGAATTCTGCTTCAAAGTAAATATTTGGTATATGATCTTATGAACAACTTACCGCCTACTTATTCTTCTAACTTTAATAAGCAGCTTAGATTCTTGTGTTCAAAACTGTGTGGAGGATCTGGGCTCTGCTCTGTACTACATGCAAGACTTACAAGTGATTATTCAAACTTGTTGTCCTGTATTTTTCTGCTTTTAATTTTCATTTTTTTTATAGACCTTTGAAAACCAGTTGAGTACGAGTATGAAATAAAATATTGTCACTTATTTCTCATATAAAAACCTAATTCTGGTAGCAAAGCACAATTCCCTCTGCTTTGGTTTGAATGAATTTGAAGGTAACTTCACAAAATTTAAATTGTAGCCTACATATAGTTGCTTGTTTCTGGCTAGCCAGCTTGTATTTCATGGACAACCAATATATGTCGTGTATTTGCTCAGTACTAAGAAGTGCCAACTATAATTATTAAGGTGTTAAGCCACCTGTGTATTTTTTTAGCGAGTTGTTTAAATAATTGTTGACATGCACACGGAATCACGTTCATGTTTTTGGCCTAAAGGTTTTAATGATGGCAGTCAGATTTCTAATTTGTGCTTCTGAAGAAGAAACCATAGAGATCCTTACCCAAAATGTTCAAAAAAATCAAGGGAAAATCTCTATTCTGATGCTTTATAGCAGCTTTGAAGTGCTTTGGTGTGCAGTTTTCCTGGTTTGAAACTTGTCTTTTGGGTAGGGAGGTCTTTGCAGTTGTATATAAAACTTGGAAGAATTCTTCAAAATAGCAGACTAGCAGAAGTCTGGCAGATACTTCCCACCCCACCCCCACCCCCCCCCTTGTCACTGAAGTAACACTATTTCCAACTCTTTTGTAAATAGCTATGCTTTCAAAACATGTTTGAATATTCAATGAAACTCAGATTTAATCTGTATAATTACCATAAGTGACTCTTCATTTTAAGCAGATATGCACAGATGTCTAATTCCAAATATTCAACCCAGAAATATTTTGCATTGTAAGAATTCAAATAATTGCCAGTTTCCAGGCAACTTTCTATCTCTTAAAAGTTGACTTAAAATAAAGAAAATGGCTTTCCTGGTCATGTAGAACTGCAAGTAAAGAGCTGGATATTTTAGTCTGTACCTACTAAAGCTACACTATTCTGCTGTATAAGTTTGTGGCTTTTGGTTCCACTGCTTCTGCACAGTGTCCCTAGTACATGCTGACTGCCTTGCCTACTGATGGCATCTTCTGTCATTTGTTCCACAAAGCTTCTGCTGCTGCACTGTTGCTCCTCTTTCTGCCTATCTTTATACCTGACAAATGTTAAAGTCCACTTAATTATTTTTCACTTGTCCTTCCCAGTGGATCGTATTGTGGGTCTGGATCAGGTCACTGGAATAACAGAGACAGCTTTTGGCTCTGCRTACAAGACCAAGAAGGGCATGTTTCGTACTGTTGGCCAACTGTACAAAGAATCTCTCACCAAGCTGATGGCAACGCTCCGAAACACTAATCCCAATTTTGTTCGCTGCATCATTCCAAATCATGAAAAGAGGGTATGTAGTACAGACCACTTCTCTAATACTTTCTTTTTATTAAAGTCTTTACATGCATTTTAAGTTATGCGTTCTGTCTGTGTCTTCCTTTTGAAATCAGAAGCCAGGTTTCACCAAGTTTTCACACTGGTCAAATATCTTCTCAGTATTCCCCACACATCCCCTTATTTAGACAGTTGACTTTGTAGAGGGTAGCCTAAAAAACATAAACTACAGTTTTTCATTAATACAAATTAAAAGACTAAAAATCATGCTTGTTTTGTTTGTCTAGGCTGGAAAATTGGATCCACATCTGGTTCTAGATCAGCTTCGTTGCAACGGTGTTTTGGAAGGAATAAGGATTTGTCGACAAGGATTTCCAAACAGGATAGTGTTCCAGGAATTTAGACAGAGGTAACAGCAGGAACAGTCTTCTGAGTTTTTATAAGATAAAAATTGTTAAATAATTGAAGACACCCCACACCCCCACTCCCCCCCCAACCCAACTGGAAGAAAATCCAAAACCATGTGTGAGGTCTTGAACTGGCTTGAACTTGAAGTAGTTAAATATTACAAGTTTATTCTAAAGACACTAGGGAAGGGGAAATCAGTCTAAAATGGACTTCTGGAAAAACTTTCTGGAGAAATTCTTTAGGCGTGCACTTGATGACTATAGCTTTATGGGTTTATAATAATGTAGCTTATTGTTGAATGTAAACGTGTTTTTTCATTTGACTTAAAGGTATGAGATCCTTACTCCCAATGCAATTCCAAAAGGTTTTATGGATGGTAAGCAAGCCTGTGAGCGTATGGTAAGTGTTTATACCTATATATTGTTAAAACATTGAAAAGTTGAAACAAAAATTGTCCTTTCCTTGATGTAAAAACAATGTGCTTGCCTGTCCATTTAGATCAGAGCATTAGAGCTGGACCCCAACTTATACAGAATTGGACAGAGCAAGATCTTTTTCCGAGCTGGTGTCTTGGCACACTTAGAAGAAGAACGAGATCTGAAGATCACAGACATTATCATCTTCTTCCAGGCAGTCTGTAGAGGATACCTGGCTAGGAAGTATGTGTGCTCTTATGGTTTGATTTTCTCATGGTCATCTTAAGTCCCTTTGATAGGGAGCTATGCATTAAAACTTCCATTTCAGGAGAGATTTTCTTAAGAAAGCGTGTTGCCTGATAAACTGTAGTTGTATCCAGGGTAAATAGGTGAATTTTTACCTAATAATAAGAATTTGTACCTTTGTTTCATAGCAGTATCTCCTTTCCTTAATCTTCCCTTTGTGACACATGCAGCTGTTTACAGTACAGCTAGTGGCTGCAAAAAATCTCTTTCTGCTCCACTGGAAGTTCTTAGAGATACTCTGGAAAGCTGCTTTTTTGAAATTAAAGGACAGTTCAGTGTCTAATCAATCCTGCTTTTATCTTTAAGAAAAACGTCTGTTAAAAGTAAGAACAAATAGTATTTGTACCTGTTTTGAAAATGGTGAATCCAGCTCTTGCTYGGCCTCTTTGTATAAGGAATGAGCACTCATAAATCAGTGTAGTCACTGAAACTTAAAAATAAGCTTATTTATGGTCTGCAAGTGTTCTAGGGTTGGGTAATCTAAAAATTAAAAACACAGACAGATGCTCAGCTGTATTTAACATGAAATGATTTGGTCTTTCTGACTTCAGGGCCTTTGCAAAGAAACAGCAGCAACTGAGTGCACTGAAAATCCTGCAGAGGAATTGCGCTGCATATTTAAAGCTTAGGCACTGGCAGTGGTGGAGAGTCTTCACGAAGGTTTGTTATATTCTGTCACTTTCTTTGACTTTTGTAAATAGGTAGATGCAGGTTCTTACTTGTTCATTTCAAATCTTTGCAGGTGAAGCCTCTTCTTCAGGTCACTCGTCAAGAAGAAGAACTTCAAGCCAAGGACGAGGAGCTAATGAAGGTGAAAGAAAAACAGACAAAAGTGGAGGCAGAACTTGAGGAAATGGAAAGGAAACATCAACAGGTTTGTGCCCAAGATCAGCTTTTGATACATAAAATGTATATTGCACTACATCCTGCTTGAGGGAGCCGTGTTGGGGAGACGCTTGTGAGCAAAAGCACTGTGAATCAGGAGAGCTAACTCCTTTTACACTCTGCTAAAATCTGGAATAGGAAGATATAGCATGAGCGATTCCTCCAGGAATGCAGAAACATCATGTTAATGAAACTACACTTTTTTGGTTTTGCCTTTCCAAGTTTACAGGAGAAATCCAGTAGCAGTGTCATTTTCCTTTTCAGATGTGTTTTCAGGGTAGGATACTTCTGTGGTGTACATATGCTGTTTAAGACATGGGGAAGCAATTATGAAAACTATTGGACAAAACTAAAAATGAATTTATGCTGATAAGTAACACTGATATCAATTTAAAGAACAGCTGAAAGAGTGCCCGTAAAGATAGACATGTATTTATCACTACGGTAATTTTGAGACATGATAGAGCTGGGATGGATATCTAGAATGGCAAAGCATCAGTTCCTATTGATGAAATGGCTGGAAGGCATGGCCTATGAGGAGTGTCTAAGGACACTGGGTTTGTCGTAGTTTGGAGAAAAGGAGACTGAGGGGAGACCTCACTGCTCTCTACAGCTTCCTGAGGAGGTGAAGTGGAGAGGGAGGTGCTGATGTCTTCTCCCTGGGATCCCGTGACAGGACACATGGGAATGGTTCAAAGTTGCATCAGGGGAGGTTCAGACTAGATATTAGGAAACRTTTCTTTACCAAGAGGGTGGTCAAACACTGGAACAGGCTTCCTAGAGAGGTGGTCGATGCCTCATGCTTGTCAGTGTTTAAGAGGCATTTGGACAATGCCCTTAATAATATGCTTTAACTTTTGGTCAGCCCTGAAGTGGTTAGGCAGTTGGAATAGATTATTGTTGTAGGTCTCTCCCAATTGGGACTATTCTATTCTGTTGTCAAGTTTACATAGCAAGAAGTAATGTGTTCCAGTGACTCCAAGTGCCAGCTTCAGCCCAGCTACCCATGGCACTGCTTTGCCACTATGCAGGGATGAGTGCGAGGAACAGTCCAGGAAACAGGCACTTCCCTCATCTTTTTTGCTACTGGTAGAACAGGGCACATGGGGGTAGGCGCAGTGGGATCTGTTCCTTAAACTGGGGGGACAAGTGAGTGAATATTGCTGTAGCCCTATTATGAAAGCTGCTGTCATCTGGATTGCTGATAGAGCCCTCTGCTAAAAGTCTTTGGTTTTGGATATTGACCAGGGTTGGTCAGACCAAGTCAAGAGTTGGAGCAGAACTTGGCCTTTAAGTAACTTTGTAGTTATCATATGTATAATCTCTCAGGAGAGACTTTGAAACGTCGTTTTTACTGCTTTACTACCTTTTGTATATATTTGCAGCTTCTAGAAGAGAAGAACATTCTTGCAGAGCAGCTACAGGCTGAGACGGAGCTCTTTGCAGAAGCTGAGGAGATGAGGGCTCGCTTGGCTGCCAAAAAACAAGAGTTGGAAGAAATTCTCCATGATTTGGAGTCCAGGGTTGAGGAGGAAGAGGAAAGAAACCAAATATTGCAGAATGAGAAAAAGAAAATGCAGGGCCATATTCAGGTATGCCTCTTGGTAACTGGAAATGGAAAAGCATACAAACAGGACAGTTAAGGATGGGAAAGCTCCCTCAGCATCTCTACGGCACGGAGGAATTTAGCTCCTTAGCACCATGTGTGGAATAAAATCAATTTGAATTTTTTTCTCTTCTCTTTCTGTTCAGTGTGTTTAGCTTCTTGTGGTCTCCAGGCGTATGAGGGTGAGGAAAGAAAAAGAAAAATCAAAATGCCCTGTTGGTAGCTATAGCATATGCAGATAGAGCATTAAAGGTAGCAAGTACTTTTGTGGGGGGAGGAACCGGGAATGACTGTATGGGGCTTACTTGCTTTCTTATAGAAACAAAGACTGATGGGATGATGTCACTTATGAGAGAAATGTTCCTTTTTGACTGAAATCCAGTGAATATCATGAAGAATATTCCTTCTCTGACTTTTACGAAACTAAGACAACTTTATCTCCTCCAAGTTACTTGGGGTTTATTTGTGAAAATCAGGTGATTTAGATGCTTCCTTTTGAATACACAGAGACCTTGAAAAAGGGAATACCTGAGAACTTATCTGTCTTTCAAAATATTCAAGGTACTTGAAGGGGAAATGAACCCCACATCTCGGAGCTCTTGGTGCCTTTTAATAAGTGTCCATTAATGTGTGGCTGAGAATCTTATTTAAAACCATGAATGAATAGAAGCGCAATACATTATTACTTTTCTAATCATATCTAGCTATTTGTGCCAATATCTGAACCATTTCAGCTGTAATATTGAGATGTAGATTCATACTGAAATCAGGAGATCTGTTTCCTGTGGCGTCTCTTCCCAGACACTTGCACTTTTACACCAGATGCCCTATTCAGATGCAGTATGCTAGAAAGTATTTGACATAAAGCCTGATCTGATTTGGTTGTCATTAAGTAGATTATGTTCAGAATTAAGAAGATGAAAGACTCTGGTGAAGTGAGTTTCCTAGACAGCATATTTCAGCCAAAGCTGAAATAGAGTATAAAAAATTCCATGTGTATCACATGGCCCTTAATTTCATTACCAGATCATTGATATAAATGAATCTAACAAAAAGCAAATGCATTTTTAGTGTTAGTTAGGGCAGGTGGCTTTTCAAAATAATGCATTTTTTCATCAATTTAAAAAACCAAAAATTAACACATGGGTAACCTGGAAAATGCACAGATGCAATTGCCTTTCTTCCCAGGACCTGGAGGAACAGCTTGATGAGGAGGAGGGAGCTCGACAGAAGTTGCAGCTTGAAAAAGTGACAGCTGAAGCTAAGATCAAGAAGATGGAGGAAGAGATCCTACTGTTGGAGGACCAAAATTCCAAATTTTTGAAGGTGAGACCAGTATGCACGGTGGAGATTCTGCACATAAGTARTAGTAGTACCGAGTGATAGCTCTCAAAACATTTGAGGCTGCTGTTACGTTATCTACAAGAGTTTGCGCCTGAAGACTTGTGGAGTTTGAACAGGTTGAAGCTGAGACACTTAAAGCTTCTTTTAAAATGACCTTTAAAAGGGAGGTATTTGACATGCATTCTTTCCAATTTCATGAGTCTTCCAAATATAAGAGGTGGAAACAGTGTTTATCATAGCTACTGTTGCTCTTTGCTAACAGATTTCCAAAAGTGTACAGCAAAGGCTGTCCTAAAACCAGGCCTCCCGTGTGTTAAATTCCAAGTATCACTTTCTTGGAAAACAAATGTTCATGTTTCTATACTATTCCAATTCATCCTTAATATTGACAGATTAGTCACTTGAAATAAAATCTGTATTATATATGCTGTATGAGACCTCTATATGGATTTTGTATATTCAGTTATTAGTGCTGCTAGGGACTCTTCAAATTGTATTTTAGAAGTTATTCTTTCTCCCCTTTCTCCTAACTAGGAAAAGAAGCTGATGGAGGATCGAATTGCTGAATGTACTTCTCAGCTGGCCGAAGAAGAAGAGAAGGCCAARAACTTGGCCAAACTCAAGAACAAGCAGGAAATGATGATCACTGATTTGGAAGGTTTGTTCTTACTATATTTTCCTATTAACAGCTTGGACATCATGCTAGAAAGGAATGGATCACTTATTACAATGTATGCAGTAACTGGTCCAGTCTGCTAAGTGTAACTTTATATGTAGATACTTTAATAGCTGTTATTTTTACTTAAATCTTGAAAGAAATCTGTGTTGCTTGCAAGACTTGTTGCATTTGGCTGCTCAGTCTTTCTCATGTTTAACTTGTTAGTTTTTCATTTTTGAGAATCCATTTCATTTATAGACACACTCAGAAATTCATGTTGTTGCGTGCATCTCTTAGTAACAAGGTAAAACATCTGTCTCTTGGGAAGTTGCTACGCTTTTCTATAATAACACATTAGAACAACGTATTTCTGGAAGAATGTTAGTAGGCATTCACCAGGCTTTAATATTTTTTGAATAAGCAAATCTGAATTGTTTTGCTTTTCTTAATGCTTTGTTTATCTAAAATGGTTCAATTTCTGTGGCCATTTATTTCTGATTGTTTTGCCTGTGTTGTCACAGGGTAAACTAGCCCTATATGTAACCTTTCTTGATTTTATGTGTTTTTTTTAAATTAGTTATGGCTGTAAATAGCTATTGTGCAACATTAATAAACTGCCAAGTCAAAGTTGCAAAATATAAGGCAAAGTTGCTCTCTGTACCCTAATTTGGAAATAGTTTTTTCACTTACTGTATTATGGCCTGTCTTGCTACATATTTTAAAACTGATGTGCTTATGGAAGAATACCAAAGTTTAATCTCATCTGTGTAGGAAGGTATTGAACTAATAGGGATAGTAGGTGATTGATGTACCTTTTTTTTAAAAATCATATTTGGAGACCTTAAGATGGGCATAAGTAAGCTTTACTCACTGGAAAATAATGCTTGAGTAGTTGTGTGCTTAAATCGGGACTAGTGTTTCTGAAGAGACTTGACAGATGTGTTTAGTTATGGTACCGTTCCAAGACTGATGACCTTAGAAATGGAAATTAAAGCTTAAATATAAGGCATGCAATTTCTTGGCTAGTAAAGCACAGTAAAATGATATTTACTCTTTGAGATGATTCAAGAAGCCATTAAGGTCTCTCTGCTAGGGTCTTGGCACTGCTAGGTACTGAAATTTGAAAAAAAAAACTAATTCAGTTGACTGTGAGCTTTCTCAATTACGAAATTGGGTCTTATGACACTGTTCTAATTGTCACTCACCAGAAATATGATGTAAAAACAGAAGGAAAAGTGGTATTTTTTTTTGAATGAGGAACTTTTTAGGGAAAAACAGTGTTACTTTTAGATTGTCTGGAAAATCCCAAATAGCCCTGGGTTGGCTCTAAGAGATGATTCTTGAACATGGCTCCCTTTCCATGTAGAAGATGGTGTCCTGATCCAGTAGCAGGCTTAGGAAGGGTGTGAGAGAAATCTCTGCATTGAGGACCCACAAAGTATTGAACAAGTCTAATAACTTATATTTATACTAATGCATGTAGAATTGTGCTAATGCTATGCTAAGCAAAACCTTCCTGTGACTTAAATATATTACATACCTGGTCATTAGCTAACTGTAAACAATGCAGCCAGTAACTATCTTAATCAGACAACAGGCAGATCACCTAAATGTATTTTATTGCTATGGCACTGATAACTGAATGGTTTTCACAAAGGAATAGCTTAGGGGAGGAGTATTTTGGTTACACAAATAAATTACTGGAAGCTATCAGGGTTGCAAAGTCTTGCTAAATATCAATGGGATGTGAGTTAGTGGCACAGATACTTGCAAAAATGGTTTATCCAAGTTTTCTTTAAGCTATACTATTTTCCAGTAGACCTTTGGAGTCTAGCCTAGCCCTTCCAAAACTATGCAAGCCATCATTTTTTCCAGTCCGTAGTTGTTCTTCATTTTTGAATCCTGATGTCTGTGATCATCTGGCCTAGCAGCTCAAACTGCTCTTTATCCCATTCCTTACTTTCTATCGAGATGAGGTTATGTTTCTGTTCCCTTACTTCAAACTTTTTTCTCCAGTCGTTGACTTTTTCTCGACTTTCTATCTAAATCATACAGTTCTACTTTTGCTATTTCATCTTTCCCAGTCACCCTTCCAGCTGCAGCCTGGAGAAAGAATTGACACAGCATATATTAAACTTCCCACCCTTCTTGCCACCCCATTGCCCTGCCCCTGAACCTTCTGAGGATGACAAGAGAAAAATATTGCTTATAAGTATAATTCTTTGCTTCCTTAGAGCGCTTAAAAAAGGAGGAGAAGACCCGTCAAGAATTAGAAAAAGCTAAAAGAAAACTTGATGGTGAAACAACAGACCTACAAGACCAAATAGCTGAGCTGCAAGCCCAGATTGAAGAACTGAAGATCCAGCTGGCCAAGAAAGAGGAAGAACTGCAGGCTGCTCTTGCTAGGTCAGAGCATGATGGGGCTTATGACTACAGAAGTGTGGCAGAAACCTACTTTCCCAGACAGAATTTCAGCTGACTGCAAACTTAACAGTTAGAACTGGGAATGTTAAAGCAGAAGCCAGTTCATGTTTGTACTAGAGCATCTCTAGACACCTGTGCGCTGTGCGTAGACATGGCAAAAAAGGAATTCAATGTTTTATCGGCATCCTTGCTCTACAAAGCTCCAAAACCAATGTTTCACCAGGGTGTAATAGCATTTGGGCTCTGGAAGCTTTTTTAGTCTCTGAGTTCAGCTTCACGAGGGAAAAACTGTAATTCTCGGAGAGCCTTCCTAATGGTCAAAGTACTTGATAATGTGTCCTACTCAATCATTGAAAGATTTGTGTGGTACTCTTGCAGCCACATGTTATAATATAAACTAAACACCTTTTGTATTTTTTGAGTAATGATCCATAATTTTGTGGGAGGAGAAAATTCTACAGACAGAGTGCATTTTTGGGACAGCGTTGAGATCTACAAAACTGGAATACTTGAATGTAAACTTGAAAGCTTGATCATTCTAGTAGTGCATTTGTAGTACCTGGGGCACTGTGCTTGTTAGGATCTTGAGAATAACAGTGCAGTAGTGGTTTTCTATCTATGAAGTTTTAGAAGGTCTATTTTATTCTAGTTGGAAAGTTGAGTTATTATTTGTGTACATAATTTAAATAACACTAGACTGTTACGATAATAGATCTGAAGCTACGAAATATCATTAACTGTTGTGCCTCTGTTTAACAGAGGTGATGAAGAAGCAGTTCAGAAAAACAATGCACTGAAAGTGATAAGAGAGTTGCAGGCTCAAATTGCAGAGCTCCAGGAGGATCTTGAATCTGAGAAGGCATCACGCAACAAGGCAGAAAAGCAGAAAAGAGATTTAAGTGAAGAGTTGGAGGCTTTAAAAACTGAACTGGAAGATACCTTGGATACCACTGCAGCACAGCAAGAGCTGAGGTAGGATCATATGTCTGTGTAAGAAGGCACCATTAAAATTCGTCTTTAATTTACAAAAGACTAAAATGTTGATTTTTAATAACCATCGATGCTTCCTCTAGGACAAAGCGAGAGCAGGAGGTGGCTGAACTGAAGAAAGCAATTGAAGAGGAAACCAAAAACCATGAAGCACAGATCCAGGAAATCAGGCAGAGGCATGCTACTGCGCTGGAAGAGCTCTCTGAACAACTTGAACAGGCCAAAAGGGTGAGAAGAAAATGAATTGCAGAAATACATTTTTCTGCTTCAGGACTTTTTATAAGTTACACAAGTGTTGTGGTCCCTTCCACTGATATCTGCAGATCTAAGTTGTCCTCTATACATGGATAACAATTGCAATTGAATCAAATATATCCTGCTGGTTTGAATATATTGCAACTATTAGACAGTCTTGGCATCTATCTGAAAAATGTTCGTTAGTCTTGGAAACAGTGCACCTAGAGGTAAATTCATGTAGTACTTCTGTAGGAATTCTCCAGCAGCCCACACGCTTATTTGGTGAAAAGCAGTTCTCTGTATGAGTGAACTGCAGAATGCTTCCAAATAAGGTGACTGTAATGTCGGCACTCACAAATAACGAACTGTGAGTACAGGTAGTGTAAAAGTTCTTCCAGCCACTCTTAACTTCATGGTTGTACTGTGACCTCCAGTGCTAGATATCTGTGGAGTATCTTGCCAATTTGCACAGCTGTATTGTGTTCTCTGGCAACCACCACCAGAGCAGGCAGGAGGAGGCACACCTGGATAGCATGGTTCCTACTAGTGTAGCTTGAGTGTCTTGTTCAAAAGTAGAATTATTCCAACACTGCCAAAAAAAAAAAGTATCTTTAGTTTGTGAAAGTATAGTTCTGGTCATTCACAAATGTATGTTTGGACAGTTCATATACTGTAGTAATATTTTCATGTAGGGAATATTTCACAAACTTCCTTAGTTTAAAATACTAAGTGAGAAACATAGCAGTTAAAGCTGGTGGAAATCATAGTTTATTCACCTGAAGATCTTATGCATGTCTTCTGCTCCTTATTCATTAAATATTCCCAATAGGAGCATGAAAAGATGGAAAAATACCCTGCAATCTTAAACAAAGGTCCTGTGATGAGATGATGTCAGTTCTGGTGATACAGTAAGAGTGGCACTTAAACATACCTTATGCCAATTATTACTTTTTTAAAAAGGTTTTTGACAAACGTCAGTGCAGTGGTGAAAAGTGCTTTGTTATGCACTTCCAGGCTGCTACGCCTACTAAAATCAGGACAGCTTTAGTTGATATCTTTCCTTTTATTTCTGTGAGATGAGCCATGCTGATCTGTTAATGGGCACATTCCTTCCTACTTACAGTGCTACTGAAACACTCATTCTACAGCACTGACATCCCAGATCCTGTTGAATTCATAGAAGTATCTTCAGGTCCTCACTGTTACCTGTGATATCTGAGAGTGGAATAACTTGCATTAACTTAGTCTTTGGCTAACATACACAGAATGTTACATGGCAGCATTTTAAACACTCCCTACTTACAACTTGCTGAGCACTTGTTTTATCTTTGAGCTTGTAAACCTGACTTGCTGGACTGAATATTTTTAGCAGAAAACTTTATTGATATGTAACAAAGTGTTGAATTTCTTTCCTTCTGTTTTTCCTAGTTCAAAGCAAATCTTGAAAAAAACAAGCAAGGCCTAGAGTCCGACAACAAGGAATTAGCCTGTGAAGTGAAGGTACTGCAGCAGGTCAAGGCAGAGTCTGAACATAAGAGGAAGAAGCTTGATGCTCAGGTACAAGAGCTAACTGCTAAGGTCACAGAAGGAGAAAGACTGAGGGTAGAACTGGCGGAGAAAGCTAACAAGCTGCAGGTAAGGCTGTATGGAAGTCCTAAACTGCTGAAGAATATACAAGAAAGTAAAAGCCTTAACCATATGCAGAAATGGCTAGGAGAAATGACTTTCAAAGATGCAGCTAGGTCTACAGGAACTGGGTCTGTAGTTGATGTGGAAGGTGATCTCAGTCATGCACTCATGTACTTGAGTGGCCTTGAAGTGGTGATGTGCCTCAGGTGGAGATAGCTGGACAGCCATGACATTAATCCTGAACTTTTTTGGCTATGTGAGAATTACAGTGGCTGCCAAGTACATGGCTTCCCATCCTGGAGACCAAATCCTGTMGGAGGCTCTACTAACAGCTGGCCTGCAGGCTTTTGGCTTGGATATGGAATTGAGTAGATTGGGCTGAGCTCATTTGTAGGTGTGAGCAAAAATGTGGTGATTGATGATGGCCACAGATTTCCTTTTGTGCTTCAAAGTTGGGAGCTTGACAGATAGGGATTGCAAATAAAGGCCTATTCTTCAGGGAAATGGATAAAATGGACAAAATGCAGTCAGGGCTGACTTTTAAACCACAACAATGAGTACTTTAGGTAAATCAAGCTAACGTGTTTCAAAAGGAAATGGCCCAGTTCTTTTTGGGGGAAGCTTTCGGGCAGTCTCTCACTGTATATACAAGTAGCATAGCCTAAAATAGCAAGAGTTGGCACCTGGCAGTAACGTTTTCTCTTGCAGTGATGCTTAAACCCAGCTGCCACCTTGATAATACCTGGATTAATGGTCCTGTAAAATATATGGTCCTATAATTAAAAATAGCATTTAAGTATGAATGCAGATATTGGAATGATGTGCTCTGCTAAATAGCATGCCTAACTCTTGTTATGTTATGCCCCTAAGTTCAAGATTGACATCCAACTTCAAGTTTCTAACCAAACTTCAGTATTTTTAGYTTGTTGTATCTTTGTACTGGGATCTATTGTTGTCTTGCCATACCTGGAATTTGTTGAAGTTTTATGTTCTGCAGTTCCAGCTCCCAGTGGGGTGTAGGCTTTGCTGTGAGTCAGCTGCATGCTGTTACCTTTAGACTGCTTGTTTTGCAGAACGAGTTGGATAATGTCTCAAGTCTCCTGGAGGAAGCAGAGAAGAAAGGCATTAAGTTTGCCAAGGATGCAGCTAGTTTGGAATCTCAGCTTCAGGATACACAGGTGTGTGTGCAGTGAAGCTTGAACTTTGCACTGAAGCTTTGTTCCTCATTGAAATCCTAACTGCATAACAGAAATACATTTTCRTTCATGGTTTGGAAAGTCCCTTGGGTAGAAGCTGTATTTCCTATTGAATTCTAGTGAAATGCTATGTATAATGACTGCTCAGCTACATGTAGAGCCAATTTTTCATTATCTAAGATTCACTGCTTGATAGACTGTAGCCTTTCAGTTTCTCTTTTATTTCTTAGTCTCGGTGGGAGATAAGTATTAAGTCAAAAAAACCTTTCCAAGTAGAATGTTAATGTAAATAAGATCCTTGGGGTATATGAAAGGCATGAGGGACAATACCSTGCCTTTTACTGACAGCTTAAGTTCTTAAAACTGCCAGTGTTTGTTTTTGAGTTAAATAATGCAGCTTTATGCACGTATTCATCACTTAAATATATTCTTTTTTTCCCCTGTATAAAAATGCTAATGGTGACTACTTGAATAATGTTAATTACAATTGGAGAGGTCTGTGAGGAACAGGATGGGGGAAGGGGGATGGTGGTTACACCTTTTATTAGTTTCCGTTATGACAGACGTTTCCACTGCCAAATTTACAGCTATCTTTAAACTGACCTTTATATTTAAGCAATGCAGCAAAACTTGGAAGCATGCTGCCATTGCAGGATTTGCTGCTATATATTCTTCCCAGGTGATTTAAAATAGGGACTGTATATGCTTGTCTGAAAGGAGAAAAATAAATTTTGAAGGTGACTTCTGTGCTCGTCCCGTTAAAGATGGAAAAGTATCATCCATTAACTTCTAGAACAGAGCGTGGCATGGATTCCATGATCAGAAATATGCTTTATAAAGGTTTAAGTGTGCCCAAAATGAATGAGCAGTGCCTTTTTGAAAACCCAAATTACAGGTGTCTTCATAAGCATGTCCTTGTACAAAAATGCTGTGAGAAGAATAATCAAACCTGAAACTCCATGTAGAGTAATGGAGGGTGGTAGCCCAAGGCCGCAGTTAACRCACTATGAACCAAACTGAACTTTGAATATGCCTGTTTGTGTAACAGGAGCTGCTTCAGGAAGAAACCCGCCAGAAACTCAACCTGAGCAGTAGAATTAGGCAGCTGGAAGAGGAGAAGAACAACCTACAAGAGCAGCAGGAAGAGGAAGAGGAGGCCAGAAAGAACTTGGAGAAACAGATGCTCGCCTTGCAGTCACAGGTAAGCTGTTGTAAATGGCAGGACTTCTGTAAGGCCTACACATACCAGGTGAGATGAATTTGGTGTCCCAAACCTCTCGGAAAAATGTCATGTAATTTGCACATGTACTAGACCAGATTTCGGAATAAAATTTCCTGTGGTCTTTCTCCATTGCAATAATGACTAGTACAACTAACTGCAATGGGCAGGACTTTCCCCTACTTAGTATCCTGATAGCTCACAATTTTTGTGTTACTTTAGCTAGCAATAACATCTATTTCTGGTTTTGTATTTTGGACCTGATGCCTTTCTTTCCTTCTCGTGATGCACTAAAATTTTTTTTTTTTTTTTTATTAAATTTCAGTTGGCTGATGCTAAGAAAAAGGTAGATGATGACTTGGGAACCATTGAAGGCTTGGAGGAAAATAAGAAGAAATTATTGAAGGACATGGAGTCCTTAAGCCAGCGCCTAGAGGAGAAGGCAATGGCTTATGACAAACTGGAAAAGACAAAGAATCGCCTGCAGCAAGAGCTGGATGACTTGATGGTAGATCTAGATCATCAGCGCCAGATTGTTTCTAACTTGGAGAAAAAGCAGAAGAAGTTTGATCAGGTAGTCTAGTTCCCTGTCATCTTGCTGCTTTCTATGATTTTAAATGGCATCTTGTTTATATTGTTACTGCATAAATGAGCCTTGTATAAAGAAGGGTCTGACAAGAGTACTGTGGTTATTGATAAATCTTTTGTGAGCAGCTTGGCCTTTGTTAAGAGTAACTTGTTACTTATAATTTCACTGAGCTAAATGCCAGCTTTGAGTCTTGTTAGATCAAGTAATAAGCTCTTTATATACAAAAAGGAAATTATATTGGAACAAAAACTTAAGAGTATTATTGTAATCCCTCAAGACAGACTAAGAAAGGATGTGAAGACTGAAAGATGAAAATAATATAAAACTCATTTAATCTTGATTAGTAGCTTGCTTTCCTCACCTCATCCCAGAGTAGCTGTAGCTGTTTTCTTATAGCACTTTGATCAAGATTGAGAGACTAGACAGCTTCTGAAGGCCAATTAAACTTAGAGCGTTAACCACTTCATTGACTAAAACACCTGAGACAGGAAGGACCTGATTATAGAACTTATGAGATGGATTAATTATTTCTTATGTTCAGATGCTGGCAGAAGAAAAGAACATTTCTGCCAGATATGCAGAGGAAAGAGATCGTGCTGAAGCAGAAGCAAGGGAGAAGGAAACCAAAGCACTGTCTCTGGCTCGGGCTTTGGAAGAAGCCCTGGAAGCTAAAGAAGAATTTGAAAGACAGAACAAACAGTTGCGTGCAGATATGGAAGATTTAATGAGCTCTAAAGATGATGTGGGCAAAAATGTAAGTACGTTTCCACACCCTGTGTTGTTACATACTGCATAGGGAGTAACACAGGAAAACTCTCTGGCTGGAGAAGTATATTTGACACAAAAATAGAACTTTTTGAAGCTGATTTATAACCCAAAATTCTGGAGGAATTAATGCTCAGAATAAGGGGGTGGTCTTTATTAACATCAGGCCTCTTCAAAAGATGTGAAGACATGGAGAGCAGAAGTTGCTGGCCAAATGACTGATGGCACCTGTGCTAGATCTAAGAGCTTGTCTCCCTGCTACTTTTTCTCTGTGACATTGCACAGCTCACCTCTCCAGTCATCTGCATAGATGTTTGTTGGGTTCTCTAATACAGACTTAGAGATGCTGTTCTGCCTGTTCTGATTCATTGTCCAATTCAGAGTATCACAAAATGTAGTGTACTGAGTTCATATAATGTCTTATTTTGCTGTTAATAACTGCTGATGTTGAGATACCTGAAGGAGAGGGTCTGATTAATGTTTGTGGCTTAGGTCCATGAACTGGAGAAGTCAAAGAGAACTTTAGAGCAACAGGTTGAAGAGATGAGGACTCAGCTTGAGGAACTGGAAGACGAACTGCAGGCCACAGAAGATGCTAAGCTTCGTTTGGAGGTGAACATGCAAGCTATGAAAGCCCAGTTTGAGAGAGATCTGCAAGCCAGAGATGAACAGAATGAAGAGAAAAAGAGGATGCTGGTTAAACAAGTATGTCTATTTTACTGTACTTCATAGTGGGAAGGGTGTGAGGATCTTTTGCCAAAGCTCTGTGGCTTCGGTCATAACTTGCTACCATAAAAATAAAACTCTTTGCTTAAAGATCCCATGCTATAGAAATCCCTAGCACTGATCTTTACAAACAATAGAACAGGTCTTGTTGAGGACTGGCCACTGTCAACTGTTAGTGTTAGTCTGCTACTGATGGTCCTCCAAAAACACTCAACGTGCAAGCAGAGGTTTGTCTATTGCTGTGTGGGTGTATTTCAAGGACAGGGGTATGTTATTTGAACTTTCAAGCCCATCTTATTTGATGTACAGGAACAAATCCATGGATGCCGAGATAGACTGAAAGACTGTAATTAAGTGAACAGTTTCCTAAATGAAAATCGTGGCAAAGATTCCAGATTTGCCAGACTTGAGAATGCTAGTTACACAAAGCAGATCAGAAGAGACTCAAGAAATGCCTTTAAAATTTCATGCTTGTAAGAGAAGATGGTTCTAAGTTAACATTCAGCTTTGAGGAGAAAACACCCAATATTTCAAGATTTRTCACAATAAACAAAAATGTACAATTACTGAGAATCACCAATATAGAGATTTCTTAGAAATAAACACGGCCTGGAAGGCTTTTGAAGTTCCCTGCATTGCAAAATTGCTATTATCTTGCACTGGACAAGAGCTCTTGACCTAGCATGAGGAGGGAGGCTTGCTTCAAAACAAAATATATTCTTTCATGTTGGTAACCTGTGGCATTTCTGGCTCAGTTTTATTTTTGCGTAAGTTTGGCTTAGTTCATGTTGGCTTGCTGCTTAGATACTTTTCTATTTTGTTTTGAAAAAAAGTTGTTGGTATATAAATGCTAGTAGCACAGCTGTTTCAAAAGGAATGATTTCATTTTTTTCTTGAGAAAATGATGTGATTCTGCTTCTTATTTTCGTCTTAGTGGTTCAATCAGTTATTAGTGACATCTGCCCTAGAGTGATACCTAAATGTGGATAGATGTGCTGGGCAAGAAGCTGATCACTAAGTAGCTGAACAGATGAAATGGAAATGCTTCAGATGCTGAGTTACTGTCTTTGTTTTCCTTTTTTGTCAGTTCAGAGATCTCTGCTTCCAATTTGTGGATTTGTTTTTGCCATCTGCAGTGTATTCCCATGTAGCTTGCATTCTGTAGTCTTTTCCAATTGAGTAATGTTCTGCTCTGCAAAGACCTTTTGCAGTCACTGACCGTTTTGTTGGGATTTCGTGTTTGCTCCATTCCTGGAACTGAGCCTGTTAAATGCCTTGATTTCACAGGTGCGAGAGCTGGAGGCAGAACTTGAAGATGAGCGCAAACAGAGAGCTCTTGCTGTGGCAGCCAAGAAGAAAATGGAGATGGATCTGAAAGACTTGGAAGGTCAGATAGAAGCTGCAAATAAGGCTCGAGATGAAGCAATCAAACAGCTACGTAAGCTCCAGGTAGGCACAGCTAATCAACTGAGCTGCTTTCTGTCCTGGTGACAGTCTGTCAAGGGTGTTGCTTTTCATTAAATACATTGAAGGCAAAAGGAGTATCAGACTTGACGATGCTGACACATGTATCTCATATATATGTATCTCATATATGATACTCATGAGTATCTGGCCTGAACTTATCACCTGCTCAAAACTCCTCTCATCCTTTTGTCAGTAAGGAGTTAAGATTGTCCCCCATGTACTTCTATTCAGTAGTCATCTTTTTCTTTATTTCAACACTTCGCATAAGGATTTACTGAGTATTGCTTTCTAGGCTGCATTTTTTAAATTTGTGGTTGTTTGTATCTTTGAATTTACTGATTTGAGCTTAGCTCCTGCTGACTGCTGCTTCCTCAAGTTGTTAAACTTTTTAAGGCGTTTTTGGCCAAAAACACTCCGGAGAAAAAGGAGTAGATTTCAGTTGCTTTTAAAAAGCTCCAAGATGCCCATTCTTTTTAGTTTGGCAAGAAAAAAACAGTCCTTCTTTGAAGGATTTATCTCCCATTCCCAGAAAAATATTCAACATTTGGTACAGTTCAGTTTTGCCAAAAATTTTCAGTGCCATGGCCCAAAGCTGCAGGAGTATGAGGCCATGGCAAGACCATGTAAAGCATATGGCAAATTAAATTGCTTTTCTGCCCTGTCCATTTTATTCTTTGGCAATCCTACTTCAAATCCTACTTCAAYTGAATGAGGGCAATCCTGGAACTGAGCCCTGGGTGAAGAGGGAGCATAGGTTAAAGCAAGAAATGCTGGTACCTAGCAGTACCCTGCTTCTCTATTCCATGAGGACAGGACAGCTAGAGAGTTCATACCTGATTTCTATACACTTTCATACAAGCACCTGAAGTAAGTGGTCTCATGACTGGTGGTATTCTAAAGGTGCAGGTACAACTTAAATGCAGTTTCTCCAACTTTCTTACTCTTTTAGCATCTCAAGTCAAGCTTGTGCAGATTAAGATCTCAGACTGTGTTAACAGTGTTTCTTAAGGGAAGCATAAGTATGTGCTTCTAGGTGTGCAGAACGGTGCATTGTGTTACTTCTGCACTGAGAATAGTTTCTTACCTTGCATACTTGTAATAAGTTTTGGGTTTTTTAGTCAATTTAAGTAAATTTTTTTACAAGTCATTCCATGAGCTTTACCTCTCCATAAGTTTCATGGCAAATGTAATTGAGCAGCTCTTTMTTAGAGTTTTTTCCTACAAGAAATATACCAGATAAATGAGGTGAAGTCTTGTAATGTGATACTTCTGACAAGGAATTGAGTGATGGAAAGATGAGAGAATGAAGTTTTACTATGAAAATAAGAACTGAAAATGCATTTTAAGTGGAATGAAGCCACTTTGGGAGGAAAGTCTTACCTCTTAAGGGATAAAATACTTCAGAGCTACTAATAAATCTTGTGATTGTTCTAAGGCACCGTGGCTTTTTCTTTCCCCTGCTTTCCAACTGCAGGCTCAAATGAAAGACTACCAGCGGGAGCTGGAAGAAGCCCGTGCATCCAGAGATGAGATCTTTGCGCAGTCCAAAGAGAGTGAAAAGAAGCTTAAAGGTCTCGAAGCAGAAATACTCCAGCTCCAAGAGGTGAGATTGAAATCCAAGGAATTTGTTTTTCTTGCTACAGTAAGGCAAAGATCAGAGAGTAAAAAAAGTAAAAAGCAATCTAGTGAGTTGAACAGAGAAACGGGAGCCAGGAGAACTCTCTCTTCCCCCCTGCCCCAGGTCATTAGTGAACTTCTTACAGCTTTGTAGGAATTGTTCTAGTAGTCTGGACTTCATTTCTCTGCCTGGGTAGCAGGAAAGCTTTACTACTGCTTGAACAGATTTGAGGCCTCACTAAAATTTGCAAGGTGGTTCGAGAGTCTCTGAAAAGTGCAGTGTCAGTACTAAAATTGATTATTGGAAATATATAAAAACCTAACAATCTCTCCAGTGCCTCAGTGGACCATTTAAGTCTGTGGAGGCTTATCACTCTGCCCTCTTAGGTCCTCATCCCTCTTACAGGCATGTGTTCCCTCATTGTTGGCAATTTATGTAAGAGCTCTAAGTCTGGCTACATATCACTTATCTCCCTTTATCTCCTTAGTCTGCCAGGTCAAACATCAGCAGAATTGCCTTGTGTGAGAGACTGCCTCTTTTTTGTCCTGTATTAGCCGCAGACCAAAGTTTGCAGCAATTGCTCAGATTTCACTACACTTACGTTTGAGCCTTTACAGATAACCTACGCCTTACTAGACCTTCTCAATGTCATTCTTTTGTGGACTTTAAACTTGTCAGTCTTGCACTTGCAGTGCATTTAATTGTCCTTMTTAGCGAATGCCTGGGTATTTCTACCACTTAATACAGTTTTATAATRTGAGATTTAGTGCTGTTTATACTATTGTGCTAAAGATTTTATTTTCTATACTTTGCTTGCATTCATGCTATGTACTCTGTAAGAACCTAAAAAATTTGCTAATTTAGTGCCTACTTTACACTGAATGTCTTTACTAGAGCATGTGACACAATGGTTTTCTCCTGCTGTTGAGGGCTTAAGTGTTACTGATCTTCACTGATTTTTTTTTTTTTTTTTTTTTTTTTTTTTTCTTTGTGCAAGGAACAGTTCAGGGACAGGGAGAAGTAAATCTGTTGTAGTCATATGGCAGTTAAGGCTGGGAAGTATCAAGATTATGTGTCCTGCTAGCTTCTACAGCTGTTGCTTCTGCTTATCCATTAAAAGACCTCAGGGATATCACACTTCACAGCATCTCCTAGAAGTTACTAGAAGGCTAAATTGTTTGCAGAAGTTTTGAGATTCTTAATGTTGTAATGAATCTTTTCCTAAACCTTCACAGGAGTTTGCTGCATCTGAAAGAGCCCGTCGTCACGCTGAGCAAGAAAGGGATGAGTTGGCTGATGAGATTGCAAACAGTGCTTCAGGAAAGTAAGTCATCAAATGTATTAATTGTGCATCTGAAGAACTTCAGGCACCAGCAGCTGTAGTTCTCGGTATTCTGCTTGCAAATTCTGTATTGACCTGTCTTCATGATAAAAATTCCTTGTTGTTATGAAGAGAATTGCTGACACAGTAGCTTCTCATGACAATTTGCAATGCCTAAAGTATCAGAAGCAAACTAGCTGGTTGCTTTGTATCAGATCTGAACATGTCTTGACCCAAATACTTCCTTTCTAGGTCAGCGCTGCTGGATGAGAAGCGCCGGCTGGAAGCTCGTATTGCACAGTTGGAGGAAGAGCTTGAGGAAGAGCAGAGCAACATGGAGCTTCTCAATGAGCGGTTCCGAAAGACCACGCTGCAGGTGAATCCGTTGTTGGCAATACTGTTGGGGCAATTTGTGTTTCAGTGTGCAGTTAAGTGGAGGCTCTGAATAGCACCAAACGATCTTCTATTTTTCTTCTCTGAAAGGTTGACACGCTTAATTCTGAGCTAGCTGGGGAGCGGAGTGCTGCYCAGAAGAGTGAAAATGCACGGCAGCAGCTGGAAAGGCAGAACAAAGAGCTGAAAGCCAAGCTGCAGGAACTAGAGGGATCTGTGAAGTCTAAGTTCAAGGCAACAATTTCTACTCTAGAAGCCAAGATTGTGCAGCTAGAAGAACAGCTTGAGCAGGAAGCCAAGTAAGGAAAAAAATCTGTTTGCCTGTGTCTGCTCTGTCAGTTGAATGTCTGAAATCTCCATGCCTTAAGTTTTCTGTAGGGCTGAGATGTTAGCTTACAGCACAGGCATTAGGGTTTATTATCTGGAAACCTACTGTTTAAGGGACACACTTCAACAAGACAGCTGTAAAGTGTCTGGGGTGGAAAGTTTCAGAATCTATTTGCTCTGTAACTGAAACTGCTGAATTAACTCTTGAAGTTAACCAGATGAATATGTTGACTGTTAGTCCCAGGATCCACAAGGTGCTGCAGAAGTTTCTTGAGATAAGATGAAACATCTCCTTGAGACACCTGGTCTCTTTGGTTAGAGGAAGCAAGTTGACAGCTCTAGTTAGTTGAGATGAATTCTGTGCTCTGCAGAAGTTTGCTTTCTCCAGTGAGCACTTCCTACCTGTCCTTTCCATCTCGGTCCTCCAAATACTTTTTTTTTTTTTTTTTTAAAGCTAGTTCCTCCCAGAAAGACTGAAGGTGGACTGTCTTATCACAATCTCCAATCCTTTTGTGCTTTTGGCTCTGTGGGAGGACTGTGTTACTGGTTAGCAATAACTTTAAAGCTGCTCTGTTGAATCTCATTGTGAAGAAGCACCTCCCTATCCCTCTCTTTAGCATGCATACCATATTCATATTGCTCCAGTGCTAATACTTTACTATTTCAAAGCTGCATACCAGCCAGCCTCCAGCATATTAAAACCAAGTTCTGTTGATGGTGGCAAGTATGTTAAGAGGACTCAAGAATCAGTTACACAATGAGACAAGAGCCTTTTGGAAAGGACAGACACTGTGTTCCTAGACTTCAAGTACTGGGACAAATTATGKCTTTTGATTATTCTAGGGAAAGAGCAGCTGCTAACAAATTGGTGCGTCGTACAGAGAAGAAATTGAAAGAAGTCTTCATGCAGGTGGAGGATGAGCGTCGACACGCAGACCAGTACAAGGAGCAGGTAGGTGGAGGGGCTTAGCTTTTGAGGCCTGTTTCTCAGAAAGCACAAATAGAACCATACTTTGAGTAGAAACGGCTTGTTAAGAAGCATTTTAATGAAAACATTTGAGGGAACCCCCATCTTGATCACTAAACCACTAGAGTAGCTCCCAGCAGTCAAAGCCTCCCTGTGTTAGCTCTGGTGTAATAGTCCATCATGTACCCTGGCATCCCAGACCCAGGAGCTCTGCAGTGTTTCCAGGAGTCCACACTGGAGTCCGCAGTGAGGCTGATGGTTCATTTCCAGCGGGGTGGTCGGGGAGGACAGGGTGTTAGCTAACCTCTCTGACCTCCCAAATCRTGGGGTTGCAGCTGCCGAGTTTAATCCTGACGACCTGGTTTTGTATTTTAGATGGAAAAGGCAAATGCCAGAATGAAGCAGCTCAAACGCCAGCTGGAGGAGGCTGAAGAGGAAGCCACACGTGCAAATGCTTCCCGACGTAAACTTCAGCGTGAGCTGGACGATGCCACAGAGGCTAACGAGGGCCTCAGCCGGGAGGTCAGCACCCTGAAAAACAGGCTAAGGTAAGTGGTGCCAGCAGCAGCAGGCAGTGGTTTATCTAAGCCCTTGTGTGCCCACAGACTGTCTCCATAATGCATCCTTGGGGAGCATCTAGCTGTGGCACTGCAGAAGCAGAGCTGCTAATGTTAGGGGATGGGTCGAACTGGAGCCTACTGGGAACTGCTGACTGAGCCTGGTGACGATAACAAAGAAGCTGCCAGACCACAGGGATATTCCTGACAACTCTTGAGCCTGAACTCTTTGGAGCTTACACTGGCAGGTTCCCTGGGGTTGCCAGTTCAATCCAACCGTAGGTAAATGTGACAGAGGAGACAGCTCAGTTGTGCTTTTCCAGTGGCTGGTTCTGATCCCTTTTTTGCTGACTCACTCTGGTGGGAGTGATTCAGCACTTTTCTTGGTCTTTGGGATCAAGATCTGTATCAAGTACAGAAGTACAGATGGGAGTCAGCAAAGGTGAGGCTGGTGCAGAACAAAAACTATCTTGGCAGGAAGAGCAGCTGAGCTGGTGGGCTTGTAGGAATGGCAGGAGGGGTGCAGTGCAGCGCTTAACAAATGAGCAGTCAATTTTTTTTTTTTTTTTTTTTTAAGAAAGAACCCACTCTGTTTAGTACTTGGTGCTTGTACAGAGACAATGTTTTAAGTTACTTGGGACTTGCCAAATTAAGGTGATGGTATAAACTAAGCAGGAATACCAGAGTACCAGAACGTGTTTGCGCACAGCGTGTTGACCCCTTGGTCAGAGAGAGGGTTTCAAAACACTGTGTGTGAAACTTGCCCTGTGGTGGCCTGGAGCTGAGCTGCYGCATTCCCCCACAGTTCAGCAGGGAGGTCTTCCAGGGGCAGCCACCAGCACCGGGACTTGGGCTGTGAGCGAGACGTGACCTGTGAGCAATCGCTGTCTGCTTGTTGTTCACAGGAGGGGGGGCCCCATCACCTTCTCCTCGAGTCGATCTGGGAGACGCCAGCTGCACATTGAAGGGGCCTCTCTAGAGCTCTCGGACGACGACGCGGAGAGCAAAGGCAGCGACGTGAACGAAGCGCAGCCGGCCCCTGCTGAGTAGAGCCCTGTCACACCTTTTGCATGCAGAGACCTCTTACACAATAGTYGGCAGGAGGAGGAGGACTTTCCTGACCACCGAACTGCCTTGTGGCCATAGATCTGCCTTACGAAATGTCGGCATGCTACAAGGTTACTTATCATAGGTCAACTATGTCTTAAGGCTCTCCAGCCTCACCATACTGTACCCTGCTTCAGATATAGGTACAACTGCTTTTTTATATATAGTAAACAAAATGGGATCGTCTCTGTTCAGTGCATCTATTTTCCAGATACTCATTGTAAAGCCATTTTATAAAGCATCATGTGAAGGATGAAACTTTTTTTTATCAATACAGAAACTTCATTCCCAGAGGGTAGGTGGTTGGGACAGACCCATTGTCATGACTATGCATGCTTTGTTGTACAGACAACATCCTTCCATTTCTTCTGTGCTCGGACGGCCCTTGGCTGTATTGAGTCTGTTGGATCACTGAAGACCAAACTGCACCTGTATCTTTCTTTT
Organism: Phoebastria nigripes; assembly: GCA_035582835.1. Lineage (NCBI taxonomy): Eukaryota > Metazoa > Chordata > Aves > Procellariiformes > Diomedeidae > Phoebastria > Phoebastria nigripes. Next base: position 1,253,918 of record JAYKAV010002799.1, read on the forward strand.
CTCCTAATTGTTGTGATCAGCACACAATCAGCGAGTGAACTGTGAAAAGGCCTTGGGAAGTGTTAGAGGGAAATGTAGGGATGAATGAGTAGTGTCCATTTTTAACCTGCAATATCATTTTGAAGTGTTCTCAGCACCTGCTTCATCAGTTAGTGTTCCTGCAGTACAGGCAAACTGAAATAGCGTCACCGTTCCTCATCTGTACAGTACTTCTGCGTTTGTAGAGACCTGCTATTACCCTGCCCAACAGATCTGTATATATATTAAGGCTAGTATAATGTGAACACCAGTGGAAAATAAACATGCAACACAGGCAAAATTAATTTATTAATTTATGGCTGAGTTAATTAGTCTCAGCGGAGCCGAGCGGCTGCACTGTGAGACGAGGCTTACGTGGTACCTGAGCAGCCAGCCTGGTGTTACTGAGGGAGCTGGGCCACTGGCCGGCCGAGAGCAGCAGGGCCGCCTGTACTGTGCAGTGTGGGGCTCGCATGGAGCCTGTGGTTACAGGGGTTCAGTGATGGATGTTGCCTGCCTATGAGTTAACATGCCAGTGGATGTGAATCCTTTTTTTTTTTTTGTTGTTTTTTTTTATTTTGAACAGTATTACAGCGAGTAGTTAGCGTTGTTCTTGTTTAAATAGCTGAAAAACTGACATTACAGAAAGTGCCTTAGACACTACAGTACTAAGACAATGTTACATATATAATTTGCCTATATAACAATGATTTAATGTATTAATTTTGACTGTGCTTCATATCATGTACCTCTCTAGTCCAAGTGGTATTATTGATATTAGTGACAATGAATCAGTGTTAACTAGGAAACTTCCTCTGCCACATGCTCAAAAAACATGGATTTCCTTTTTTGGTTAAAAGCTTTAACATCTGTCGCGAAGGTTTTGTTGTGTGTTTGGATATTTTTAATCAAACTGGCTGTTGACCACCAGGCATCTGACTGCAAATATCTTGTTTTCTTGTATACCCATATTTCTAGACAATGATTTTTGTAAGACAATAAATTTATTCATTATAGATGCGGCCGCCTGCTCTGTTTACTTACAGGAAGAGCTATCTCCTGAGGCTGGCATAGACCTTAATAAACAAGAATATGACTGGAAGCTGCCTTTTCCCTTCTTACTGTTTTGTTGGCTTGGGTTTTTTTTGTTTGTTTGGTTTTTTTTTTTCTCTTTTGACCTAAATACAGCATAAATGGCCTGGTCAAGGGCTGAGCCTTTGCCTTTGGCCTTTAATGGCAAGGCATAGCTGGAGCACAAAGGGAGCTCTGAAACCTCATGCTGACCTTCAGTACTGTGGCACAGCACTGCCCCCCTTTCTGCCTTTAACAGGGTCTGGCCTTTTTTTCTGAGCAGTTAATTTCCTGTTTTGGGTGTCCTGTTGTGCAGTACCTGCTCCACTCGTCAGTCTCGGAGCAGAGCTCGCGCAGGAGGAGGTGACAGTGGAAAGCTGCAGGTACCGGTGCCCTGGGGCTGATCCCTGCTTGGTTCCGCTGCTGGGTGAAGGTCGTGTCTGCACAGACCTACATCCACCCCGGCAGGGGAGTGATAGGAGTTAGGAAGATGACTGGGTTAAAAAGGTGATGAGGGGAAAGAGGGCACGTAGCAGAGAGAGTGGTGGCTGGCAGGGCAGCTGGAAGCCCCTGTCCAGGCTCTACTGCACAGGGCAGCTGGAAATGGCAGAAGTGGGAGCTGCTCTGACCCTTTTAGTGGTACCTCTGCTTCCAGCTGCCTGGCCTCTGCTCTGGGAGCCTCCTGGTAGGAGGGGGCTGCTGGGGACCCCCTCTGGTCACAGACACCAGCTCCTGGAACCTTTTGCTAGAGTACCTCCTTCAAGGCTGTGGCTGCTGCTCCTGCTGTAGTTGGGATCATGCTGGGAAGAGCGTGGGGGATGTGGAAGGGCTTTTCCCTGTCTCTGTCATGGCTGACACACATCAGGGCAGGTGCAGAAGGCCTGGGCTCTGTGTAAGAACAGTTTACTGTTACCTGGGGGGTTTTAAGGGGGGGAAGGAGGGTTGACTGCAGTGAGGGTGACCCTGCTCCCCCCATGGCACTGCATCCCCAGGAGGGAGCTGGTCACAGGTGGGGTGCACGGCCTCCCCCTGCATGGGGCAGGGGCTTTGGTAGGAGCTGGCACGAGTGTATTCTCAGCAGGGGACAGGGGTGCTGCCAGGTGTCTGTCTGTGGGTGGGGCAGGGCCAGCCTGGTCAGCAGCAGGAGGGAGGGTCTGTAGCACTGACAGCGCAGCCCTGCCTGCTGGCCCCAGGGTCGGTTTGCCTTCGTGGGGTGTCTCGGGAGCGCCTGGGCTGGAGCTGAGCCCAGCGGCCTGTGAGAGGCAGCACCAACCTTCGTGTCAGGCAAAGGTGCGGGTGCTGCGGGGGGCAGAGCTGCGAGCAGGCACGGGCTGTGGGAAGAGCCCCTGGGGCTGCCACAGCCCTGTCAGCCCACCAGGCACACGGGAAGGGAAGGGCCCTGGCCCYGCTGTGCGGCAGAGGAAACGGCTTTCAGCTACTCCCAGGAGGCAGAAAGCCCCAGAGGCTGCAGCTGGAGGCCTCTAACACTTCCCCAGSCTCTTCCCCAAATCAAACCTTGAAACCCAGGCCTCAGCAGAGCCAYGAGGACTTTCAGTGCCAGGAGCAGAGGCTACAGCTGAGGAAAGGTGTTTGCTCAGCCCCTGTTCCAGCAGCGGCTGTTCCCCTCTGTGCACAAACTGAATTACAAAGAAACGCCCCAAGGAAAGGGGAGCAGGAGCTGCATGGCAGCGCAGCTCGGCACTGCCAACCCCTCCCTGGGGCTTGGCAGAAAATACTGCATGACAAAACACAGCCACTGCCACTGTTTCTGCAAAATCCACTGATTCCACATTAAAAGAACTTTATTTTTGGAAGATTACTCTCATTTGGTTTTTTTTAAACCACATCATGATCTGTGTCACCACGGTGGTATGGTACACTGTCCTATTGAAACATGCCATATAGATTTTGAATAAATAAAGCTACAAAGCCCAAGTTATGTACAAAGATCTTAGGCAAAGATATTATGTTTACAAACCTATGTACAATAAAACAAATGTAAACAGTCAAATGCAGCAGAGGATGCACAGGAAAGGAGGACCATACAAACCCTAACGACAAGGGGGGGCTTCCCACCTCCCTTCTGCTGGGGCCAATGGTTTTTCTCAGCACTTGTAAATAAACCAACCTGGAGCTGCAGAGCCAACTGAACGTGATGGACCAGACTGGGAACAAAGATTTCTAAACCCACAGATCAAACCCCAGCTGGGTTTGCTGGTTCATTTTAAAAATCCACYGACTCTGAGGCACATAGACAGAGAAATCGCACAAATACGTTGCTTGAAAGACCCACAAGGTACACAGTCGCCCAAAACTGTCACAGAAGCCCGTAGGTGACGCTGTAAAATCCAGTCATATATTACACAGATCAGAACATGGTTGCGATGGTTATGGGGTCCTGGGAGGGGGGGTTCATGGGCAGTGCAGCCAGCTGGATTAGTGGCTTCCTAACACTCTCGCAGAGTCCCTGTTGTGGAGGTGCATGGAAGTTTGACTGATGAAGGCAGGGTGCAACGGGGCGGAGAAGCTGTGCTACAGGCACCGTGAGCGCACTACAGCAGCTAAACACRTCACTGCCCCGCAGCTGTGTGGATGTAGGAGCACCCAGGGAGAACGCTTCAGCAACCCTCAGCCCTGCCAGCTCACACTAAGGCATTGATGCAATTTGGTGTTGTGACTGACATGCTGGGCCCGTGACAGTCACCCCCAGYGCGCTGCCACCCAGCACCTCCATCCCTCCCTCCCTGCCCCTGCTCAGCCCAGTGCTGATGGGCATGGCCGCTTCTGCCAGCTGGAGGCAGGGCTGCCAGATACGCTCATCCTCCCCTGCCCCCTCCAACACAAGGCAGGAGGCTGACACGCACCAGCAGCGACAGCTGCGCACCTGCCCGGCAGTAATTTATTAAGCTGCAGTAACTCAGTCACGTACCTAGGCCTGATTCCCAGGCGCAAACGTCCAAAGTGCCATCGCACAGCCTCACCCAGGGCCCCTTTCAAGAGATCAGAGCCGTACTGGGAGGACAGCTGCACATCCTAAGTGGCAGGATGCTGGAGCAGGCAGGCAGGGAGAAGGGGAGCCTTTAAGAGGAGCGGCCAATGTTTGTGTCGTGCCAAACCTGTTAGAGAAGAGATAAAGCGAGGGGCCAAGGAATGCCTGGCTGAGGTTTGGCGAGCAAGACTCCTGCATCCCCTGAAACAAAGCACTGCGTGTCTCAGCTTGTGCAGCACAGGGCRTGAGGCCAAGTCAGAGAACGTCCGCTACAGCAACAGGAGAAAATAAACTGTATTAACGTGACATGAAGGGCCGTGAGCACAGGGTCTCCTCTGGCAGCACGGTGCGGGTCGTGTTCCAGCGGGGCGGGAATGGGGAGGAATCGGGAGCAGTTCTTCTCTTGGTGGGCTGAAAAAAAGCATCCGCAAGTCCGAACACGACCTCCCGCGGGCTCATACGCTCAGGGGGAGCATGCCAGGCGCTGAGGATGGTCGGGATGCTCCCAGTCCGGGGGGACCTTGATCAAAGCCGTTCACTGCCCTGAGAAGCAACAAGAGACAGGCTGTTAAGTGACGAGCAGCCCCAGGAGATGGCACCGCTCACCTCTCCCCACCATCAGCAGCTGGAAGATAGACCCCTCTCCTCCCTCCTCACYGCATCCATCACCCTGACTGTACAGTGGCTGGGGAGCAGGGCCAACATATGCCCACGACACRGCTCCCACCTCCAGCTGCAAGGATCAGTGTTCACTCACAGCCAGGGACACGCACAGGTGAGTCCTCAACCCATTGCAGGCACATGCTGGCCAAGGTGACCAGCCTGGGAGGACAAGGGGCTCCTGCGCAGACCCTGAGGCCACTGCGGCTACACAATTGGGTCTGTGCAGCTGAAGGCGCCAGGCACAGCAGCACTGCAGGCTTGGTCCCCACGATCAGCTCCCCTTCCCTCTTAATCGCTGCCTGGTTGCCCAGGAGCAGCCATTTGCAGACGCCTGTGAGCAATGCGCAGCCCCCAGGGCTGTGCAGGCAGCACTGCGCTGCAGCACTGTCACACAGGGGTGTGCAGCAGGGCTGGGGCCGACTCCACCTGTGTCCCCAGGTCCTTCACGGGTGGCTACAAAAGCTCTGCCCAGTAATGGGGATGGACAGACACACACGGCAATGGCGCATGGGCTCTGCGAGAGCAGGCAGGCACATGTTAAAGCACAGCAGAGTTGCCTCTATGCTACACTACCCCTGGCTGGGGTGCAGCGGGGGCTCTGGGTGCCTCCACAGCCCCAGGATCCATGGGTTCCCCCCTTCCCCAGGCTGTTGGGAGAGGTGAAGGCATGGAGAACCTGGCTTCCTGGTGGGTTGGGAGAGGAGCACGTGGGTCTGACAGCTTTTCCATCTCTACTCTGTTACAGCTTTGACAGATCTTCTGTAATTAGGCTCAACACACAGCATCTGCCCAGGCTCACCATCTGCTGATCACCACCACCACAGCCTTGACAACCAGAAGCGATTACATCCCTGTATCAGGACAGCACGTCCACCCCCACTGTTGTCCCAGAACCAGCACCCTGCCCTCATGGTTTGTAATACTGAAAGTAGGGGGAGAACCCCCACACCCCTGCAAGGCAGGACAGGTCCCCGCCTCGATGTCCGCCTGCTCCCAAGAAGTGCCTCTGCAGCACCTCACCAGCTCGGCCTGAACCACCCCAGAAGATGCCATTCGGATCTCTCGTGGCAGAGCTACGTTTGTGAGAAGGGACACTTCAGGAGACAGCCTTTGCTGCTTAGATCAGTGAGCTGCTGTGAGTAAAAGCAAGAAGAAAAAGAAGTGTGAGGGCTCTACTAATGAGGAGAAAGCCAACCCGGCAGCTGGCAGCTCTGGGGTCCCAGGCTGCACCCGGTGCAAGCACTCAGAGAAGCACGTCCTGCTCGCTGCCGTCACTGCCTAAGGGACCAATGTGCCAGCAGCTCATGCACGGGTGGCTCACGACAGCATCCCCAGGACAGAGCAGTGCAGCTTTCACACTCCCTTTCGCGCGGTGCACGGTTCCTGCGCTGCGTATGTTCACTGGTGACCTTGCACCTCCTGGATCACGGATGCAAAAACCCTGCCAGCAAACCCAGAAGGCTGCTGCCGTTGCACTGGGCCGTTACAAAATCCTTCCAGAAGAGCTAAAATCTCAACGCTTGCTAGCAAGGACAGATTCCCATGGTAACGCAGCTCGCTGCCATAGGGAGCCAGGCTGTTTCCTTTCCCCATCTTGCTGTTAAATATCCACACTAGCACAGCCTGGGTCAGAGCACGGAGAAACCACCTTTCCCACTTCTTCCCCATTAAGCTGGAAACTTCAACTCCCATTTGAGTGTTGCTTCGATACATCTCAAAAGGCAAGTGCCTCCCTGGCTGCATGCAATAGCGAGCTGCTGGAAGAGGCTTAGGGGCAGATGTATTTCACTATTCGCATTCAGATGAAGGGGCATGAAGCCAACCTGATCCCGACACGACTCTGCAAATTAGTTATCAGCTAGAAAGCACCTCTGCCAAGTAGGACAGGGGAAAAGAGAAAGAAAAAAAAAAAAAAAGACCAAACAGGATTAAAATGTGGTAGTTTGCTCCCTTTTGAAAGGGTTACAGATAAGTGACATTCAACATCAGCAGCCTGGAAGTGCTCGTGTTTGATGAGTCACATATTTGTCATGTTTCCTGCACTAAATTCAGAGCCACTCTTTGCGATGGATGGACACTGTTGGATGGCGCCTGGCCCCTGCCACGTGCAGGATGTGGCCCGGCCAACACCAGCACCCTGGGCCGGCCGGCCGCGTCTGCAGCTCAACTGAACAAGCACTGGTCCCCACCGGGACCTCCCAGTCATGCTGCTTCCAGTGCTGCACGGTGGGACAGGCAGGTTGAGGAGGGCAACTGATCCCTTTCAAGCCCATAGCAAGTGCCATCGCTCCTCATGCAGCCTGTCCCTGAAACCCAGCGATCCCCCGCAGCACTGCACGAGGCTGGGCAGAAGGGGCCACGTCCCTGCAGTGCTCAAACCTTGGCACGTTATTCTCCTCTGCACCAAGCCAGCTGCATTCCCCGCCACTGCCTATCATCTGCCTCCCTGACATGACGAATTTGAATCAAAACCCAACGTGTGCCGTTAGCGCATGGTGCTACACCAGGGACAGGCCAAGCAGTACAAACTTCTCAAATATTGCTATTTTTGGGGCACCAACCGCTCCCAAACTGCGTTTCCAGCGCCCAAGCTCTGCCTGTGGTGAGAATGCCTCCCTGCAGCCGTCACCATCTGACGGACCTGCCTCTGCAGGCAGTTTCTCCTTTTAAATGAAGCGACACATCTCTAACCCTCCTCAGCTCCTGCTCAGAGGCATGTTTACCAGCTTGGGTGCCTTCTTCCATCTCCCAGAGGTACATGAACAAGGCCAGAAGCCATCAGATGCTCAGCACAGATGCCACATGGACATGACAGGACTCTGCCTAAATCACCTGTGTCACAAACAATCCAGTGATGTCTGAAACAAGAAGGGAGAGACCAAGCCCCACTGCAGAGCCAGGGCAGCAAGAGGATGAGGGCTACAAGCATGAAGTGTCACAAGTGTTAACCAGCACAAGATGTGGAGTGCTCACAGTGCTACAATGCACAAGGAAGACGTAAGAAGGCTTTCTGCTGAAGATGGAAAAGATAGAAACCCCGTTTAGAAACCTTCTGAGGTTTCCCCATTATTTGCTAATTAAAAAAAGGGAGCAGGAGGGCGGTGCACAGTGCTTGTTTGTGGCAGCTTCTCCCAGGATCAGCTCCTGGAGTCAGTTACCTGCATCGTTCATTGCATCCTGCTAGCCCAAACTTGCCCTTGGTGCAGGAATAAAGATAAAGCAGCGGCTTTGATTTGCTGAAAGCCAGTTCAGTAAGTGGGGCACAGGAAAAGGCTTCAAACAGTAGCAGCAACTGGGGGGATACTGAAAGCTGGCATTATGGCTGAGCTTACTGAGGTCTTACCCAGCCATGGATTTCTGTTGGTAACATGAAAATGCACAAAAAAGGGAAAGAAGTCAACATTACTGCAGTTAGAAACTTAACTGCAGTTAAAGGAAAATAAAATACATTAAACAGAGCAACTGTAAAAAATAACAAATAAAATGTGCTGGATGACTCCTGCCTAACATCCCAGAAGACAGCTGGGAAGAGAAGTCCTTGTGCTTGGTCTCCAAGGTCTCAGACAGTGTTGGGATGAGCACACACATCACTGCAGCCTTCGGCTGCTCTGCCCAGGCCTGGCACACGTGTGGGGCTGCTGCACGGAGCTGACACCACCCAATGGCCCAGAAACCTGCTCACAGTGATTAATCCCAGCCAGATCACTTGCCTCCTGCTTCTGCCTCGTTTCCCCATCCCTCAGGCCCGACCCAAACCACTCTGTGGGGCCTGCGCTGTGCCCTTGCTCTGGGCTTCCTGAGAAACTGGGCTCCGGGGTGCTTCAAAGGGAGCTAAAAGCACCAGTCCCTGCTGGAAACGTCCCCTGCAGTGGTTTCTGATGGATGTTTCTGACTGCCTGTCCCTACAGTGGCGTGGACTTTGTGCCCGTTTCCAACCGCTTTCTCTGCCCTGTGATTGCTGAAGATAGATTTTTTTACTCGTTAATCTCTATTTCAAGCTGTATTTTATACTTAGCATCTTATCTCCAAGACTCCCTCAACCCTAAGTATCCAACAAAACCTCAGCAGAAGATTCTCCTGTAGCTGAACAGCCCAGCCTGAGGAGTAAATGGATGTGGTCAAAGCATACTTGGAGACCGGCCCCACAAAAAAACAAGAGGAAAAATGAGTTTTCAGGCAGGTCAGTGCTTTAAAACAGGCCCGTTACTCTCCCAAGAAGCAGTAACAGCACAAGGAGGTAGAGGAACACCCAGCGTGGAGATGTGAGGAGGAGGATGGGGCCAAGGCTGTGGCAGGTTAGGCTAGTAGGGACCTGCACCTTTTGAGACTGCAGGGAACTCTCCACGATCCCTTGAGAGGCACGTAAGTGAGACCCTTAGTCACTGCAAGCCATGCCTGCACCGAGCCCCTGTGCTGCAGGATCCCCTCCCACAGAGCCCACGACCCCAGTACCTGCACAGCCTTGCCAGCACGACCGTGCCACCCCGGGTGCTTCCAGCTGGCACGGCTGTGCCAGGCAGGGACAGCGACACTGAGCAGGAGCACCGCTGCCTCTAGCCATGTGCTTCTCACACTGTCCTCTCCCCCTGCTCTGTAACCTTGGCCGGCTCCCGGCACATCTGTGCCTTTGTTTGCTTTCCCATTAGCCAGAACCACGGCAAACGAGCATTGGCAAGCCAATACCCAACAAAACGTTGAAGGAAAAACACGACGAAAGGGCAAACTAACTTTCAAAATTAACTAAATTAACAGCAGCAATACTTCATCCTGTATCTCTGATATGACCAATTCAATCAGAAACATGCATGTATTTGAAGAAATATTAATTAGATCAAGAAAGCAAGCAGCACTCAATCTTATGGTTGCAACAGGTCACAGCACCAGAGAAGTTTATCTGAAGTAAGGAGAAAGAGAGAGATTATAGCCTCAGGCTTTGATCATGGACTATTAGTTTGTAATGCTAAGAGAACTACCTCATGCAGTTAGCGTAACCACCAACTCTGCACCTCCAAGCACCAAGTTAAAATGCATGCAGCTTATCATTGCAAATAAATTCATTTACCCATGACCAAGGTGGGGAATATGACCTTTTCACGCCTAGTGGAGAAAAATTGAAATGGGTTATGCACACAATAAAGACATTCTTGGGCATAACCCTGGATGCAAGAAATGGAGCAAAGCAAAGGTGTTAAACTAAACCTCACCAGACCTCTCCTCTTTGACCTCTGCATAATGAGACTCTGCTCTGCATGGGCAGGCGAGGGGTCCTATTTCAGGGACAACCAGCACTCCAACCACGCTGCACTACTGCAAGCGCGTGACCCAGATAGAAGCCTAGAGCATTGCAAAGCACGTTACAGGACACGGGATTACTCACCTGCATCTGAGTTTCCCTGGAAAAGAGGGAACTGTGGGTAACTTTTTTTATAAGGTGGACTAAGGAACAGAAAGGAGGCCCTGATTTCACAGCCTGATGTATTACAATCAGGGTTGTGGACAACAGTGTCCACTGTGTAAATATACCTACATGCTTCCCGGGACTGCTAGAAGTGGGCAAGCAGAGGCACCTCTCACATTCAAACTTTAGCTTGTTTTATTAAAACAAAGTCCAACAGATTCACAAAAATAACCAAAGAATAAACATCAACTACAAGGACTTGACATTCAAGAAAGCAGGAAGGGGAGCGGGGGAGCAGTGAACAAGGAGTTAATGCCCCAAGGAACAAACACCCAATGTTGGCTCACATGCTGTCTCAGCTCTGCTGTTCAAGTGCCAGGCCTCTGTGGAGCCCATCAAGGTCAAAGCCATTTTGTTCCCCAACTGGATCGAAGTTAATAACCAATTAAGAACAATTACAACAGCAAAAAATGAGTATCTATCTGAGAACATCCGCAGGTGCTGTTCTGCCATGCCCTGGCATCTAGACAGAAACATCATGTTCCTGAAGGAACAAGTCTGCAGGAAACTAATCTTACATCAGACTTTGTTGAGCTTTAAAAAAACCAAACAAGTAGGTAAGTCCTGACCCTTCCAATTCTCCAGCAAAGCTTCAGTGCGAGCCCAGCTGTCCTCCAGGCTGCCCCTAAAGGGATGCTCAGGTAATTTCTCTTACCCCTGCTCCCCTATGCCAGCTCCTGCCTATCGCTGTCTTCAGCTGCCTGCTCAGCTCCACTCCACAAGCAAAGAGCAGGTATTTGATGGGAGCTGGAGACTCGTCAAACATTTTAACCAACAAAGTGGCAGAGGAAGGAAAGTAAATGGAACTGTAATGATGTGGCTGAGTTACCTCTGTCCCAATCCCACCACCCAACAACCCGCTGTTCTTTAGCCAGCAATTGCAGATTGGATCAGATCTACGATCACACATGGCTGTTTCAGGCTCCAGCAACAATTAGGGGCAAGGAGGAGAGTACAGGGGCTGGAGAGAGAGGAGGAGAGGGAATAAGAAAGGGCATGCCTTGACTCAGCCCCTCATGCCCAGCCACCACAGCACGCTCTGGATCTGACGCCTGCCAGCGACGTGTGCCAGCACGGCTGGGAGCTCGGCTGCTGCTGCAGCATGCGGGCACAATGGGGCTGACCTCATTTAGGTAACAGCTTGGTTTAGCTTACGTGGGCAGACAAAATTATACAGGTTTTACATAGCAGCCGTGGAGATGTGTACACAGCACAGACACTGCCATCACCCCCAGCATGCACAGACCTCAACAGGGGCAGGAAGGCAGAGCGGGAGCCGATGTAAGGGGAGAGGTGAGCAGCATTCGGGGGTGCAGAGAGGGACAAGACAGCAGGGCCATGCAGGATCTCTAACAACTTGCAGATAAGCACATCAGTCATTTCCACCCCCTTATCTAGCCCACTAACATACTCCAACTCTGCTGTAGAAGTTTTCTATCAGGAGGCTGGGTTTCTAAGCCTTTTTCAGCTACAACCTGCTCCTAACTCCAGGCAGCCAGCCCGGATAACAAGTGTGATGACAATCTGGATAATTAAAAGTGACCCCCACACCACATAGCAATCAGCTTATTCGTCACACCACAACTCAATATAGCCATGCCATCTCCTAAGAACAGCTATAATCTCTCCCTAGCAACTACCCTGACAGCTTGCACCTGAAATGCAGCCTGTGCACTGCAGGCGTGAGCACTGCTGTGGTGATGCATGGACCCCCATCAGCCTTGCAGTATGCAGAAAACCCACAAGTCTGTCCAATTTACACGACACTGACTTTGTTAAGTCTCCGAACTCTTCCTTTCCAAAACCAGCAAACAACAGTGGCTCTAAAAACTCTGAATGTGTTTCTAAGATGCAACTTGCCCTGCTACCCACGTAGCAACACGATTCAGCTCAAATGATTGTAGGAAGCTCAGCTTGTCTGCTCTGTATATGGCACTCTTTAGGTTGGTAACAGCTCATTTAATTCTTTAAAATAAATTCTGGATTGAGGATGTGCTGAATATTAGCATTAAATTGCACTGGCTTGAGGTTTAGCATGGAAGACTACTACCCCGCAGGGAGCACGGAGGGTGTTTTGCCCAGTGACACAAAGCAAAGCTCGCAATACCACCGTGCTGACACTGGAGGAGCGCTGTGCTTTTCGTCCCTTTCCTCAGGGCTCCTCATACAACCACTGGGCCCTGCGTTATGAGGGATTGTGGGAAAATCCTCCTGCTGAACCACTTCCCAGTATCCGAGAGGAAGCTCTGACCACGGGCGAGTCACAGGAGACACATGGCATAGTTTTTCCTGTGAAAGCAGTTTCTGGCTTCAGGGCTGACGCACAGCACAGCCAGCATGGAGGCAGTTGCCCCTCAGTCAGCCAGAATTATGCTGTTAATGAGGTTTTCTTTTCCCCTAATAGAGGGGGAAGTAGAGCAAACAGGGCACCACCCTCCAAGTGAGCATTTGCTGCCTGCACTCAGCTGTTCTTACCAAGGGAATCTCCAGACTTGCAGTTAATGTACTTCCCCACGCACGAGCACACCAGTAGCTATGGCAACTCCACCACTACTTACTTGAGATTCTTTCAAAAGGGCACGTTCACTTCACTAGCGGGTTTGCTGCCTGGGGTTTTTGTACTACCTGAGATGCAGCTGCCAAGAGATAGGCAGCAGAGGGACAGAACAGGCAYGGACATCCTACCAGCTAAGAGACAATCATGCTTGCTTTTCTCTTCGCTTTACAGAAATCATTACTGTCACCTTCCCTGTCCCCTTGAGACTTTGGCTCCACAAACTATTTGTCCTATAGGATGAAAGCTGCGGTGGCCTAAAAACAAGCCAAGAAAAACTTCTGCTCCAAGTAGCATCCTGAAGTGCACTCCCCTTTAGGGCAAAAATATATCCCAACTTACCCTTTGTCAAAGAAAGAAGTATGCCCTGGATGAGGGTACTTTGTGCCATTGCTGTTCATCATGTTAACATTCCCTGAAATGTAGGATTTCCGTGATGCCTGGTCCTTTGCAAAATTTCTGCAAGCAGCTAATTTGGATTCTAAGGCCTGTGAAAAGGAGGAAAAAATAATGTGAAAAAAGTAGTATTATTAAAAGAAAGTATTTTGCTGCTCGAGTTCAGGCTTTGTCATGACCCCAAGATCACCATGGTCAGGACCCCAGTGTGATCACCTTTGGCAAAAACTGAACTAAATGGGAACAAAGCTGTCATTTTCTCTGTCACGCAGCCACAAAGGAAACCCACACAACAAGATGCTGATGCAGACTGCCAGGCATGACTCCGCTACGGCTCAGGTTTTAGAACATATCAACTATTAATTACCTAAAAAAAAAAGGAAGCCAATTCTTAGCAGAAGTTACCAAAACCTCTTGTGTCAGCAGCTGGAGAGGGGCTGGCATAAGCTAATCAGAAGACTAAGAGAGAGCCTAAAGTAGAATCCTCAAGTTTTGGGAGGGACTGTGTATTTGGAAAGTTGGATTTTTCCCCAGGACAATGCCTTCTAGCATTTCTTTCTTAATCTGGGCCTGCAAAACCTTGCCAGTTTCTTAAGCCCCACTGACACGCTTCAGAACAAGAGGTGATACAGCCACAGCACCAGAAGGAGGAATCAAAGGCAGCAGCTAAGCCCGTCTCCGTGGTCTGTACCTCATCTCTACTACTTCCAAGCAAGCCTGGTGAGATCTTCTTCCCCTGTACAAGGTGACAGTCTCTGCCTCATCCACTGGCTCCTAGCAGGAGGGAGACCAAAATCCTGATTCTCTCCTTCACTTCAGAACATCACCTGCCCTTTCTGCCGTCTATCACAAACTGAGGCTTAACTTCATGAATATCCATCTGGTCCAGCAGAAAATATATTTGTTATATCCACCCTGTGCGTGGGGGCATTCACACACCTGCAGACGCATGCACTGGAGACAAAAACTCATCTCCCCAAACATGGGGTTTGGTCCTGTTCCACATAGGAAAATATTCCATTAATAAGGTACTGACATGCTATCAGAAGTAACTGAACACTATACAGTCTTCTCCTAGAAACATATGTAAGCCTCCTTAGTGACTATATAGGAAGATATAGCTATCAACCTATCTCTTGGTCTCAAAGCACCTATCAGCTGGAAATAGCCAGTGTGATCTGTGCCAAGTGACTCCCTGTCTCAGCTGCAAGCAAGAAAGCTGAGGGAAACCTTCTTGCAGAGAAAGGGAGTCTAAAGCTTGGGATGAGGCATCCTGTGAGTAGCCAAACCCAAAGAAATCCTGAACATCCTATAATTGTTACTAAACAAATGCATGAGCTGGAATTTTGTCTCAGTGGCAGAGCGTGTGTCTAAGAGCAGGCTGGGAAAGAAGCATGCTTATTTGGCATTTCCTGTCCTTGCAGAGTAATCACACAGGATTGTGATTAAGCTCCCTAAATCCCCTGCAGACTCTTACTCACAATGATCCCATTTTAAACATGTCACTCCAGAACCCCGAGTCGTCCTGCTGCCCTTTCAAACCAACTACGAGCTCACTGGCTCCAAATGCGAGCAACGAGGTAATTTTTAATTTCAAACTTTGCTAAAACAACTGTCTCTACTGCAGCTATTGCTGTTGTCAGTGTTAACCACAGGAGACAGAGGAAAGCCAGCACCAGAGGCTAGACACCGAGGCTATCCATGCTTCCATTCAAAACACTAACCACTGAGGCACATCAACAAGCTTCTCATAACTCAAAGTCATGTCTTTGTTCAACTGGAAAGCCTGGCATCCTGAACAACACTGTAACAGATGTTTAAACCACTTCTTCCCCGCTTATAGTGGTAATCCCTTTAAATGCTCACGCATTTCACTTCCCCATCAACTACAGATGGGAACATTTGGCTTTCTCCTGATTTATTTTCTCACTTTCTTATCAAAGGTTTCTAAATTTTTTTCCATTTTCAGCACCCGTTGCAGATCTCCCCAGGCACATGAGGAGACGCTGTCAGTGTGATCTCGGCTCCCCTCCCATGACATACAGTAAGTGTGCAGCAGGCACCCAAAGTCTGAGGTCCAGCTCTGCATCTTGGTCTCATTACAGAGGAAGCTGCAGGCCCCATTTAAAGTAAGAACAAGTGGCTGACGGTGTCTAACCCCATATACCAAAGTGCTTGAGAAACTTTTTACTCCAAATATGAATTTTGTCACCCAAAATTGGCATCAGAACCTTAGTAACATGCTTTACAAATCAAGATAAAAAAAAATAAAAAAAAAAAAAAAAAAAAAAAACACCAAACATTATCACATACTAAACGCTGAATGTGGATGATTTGGAAACTGCAGCATGTATTCAGCATGGGCAAAGGCCTTGTTATAATTGCACACAAGGATGAAAGCTCAGTGACAGCAGCACAGAGCTAGGAATACTTCGGTTCAGAGCACTCACCCCCACTTTCCGTAACAGATCTCCCACGATGTTGAGTGCAGATATTCTAGCTGAAGGAGTAAGGGGGCTGGCACCAAATCCATTTGGTATAGCTGCAAACATAGACACATTTTATTATATACTCCACTCCTCCACAGTTGTTTGTTTTTTTTGTTTTGTTTTG
>JAYKAV010002799.1:1269731-1473961 GCA_035582835.1 Phoebastria nigripes
AACTTCTACGCAAAAAGGTAAATTTAAAATCCTACTACAGACTACTCATACCATTACCCCACAATAACACACAGACTACATGATCACTAGCCATGGAAAAATGAAAAAGCTTAATTCCTGTCCACTGCCCTCTTTCCCATTAGATCTACACACAGAGTTCATGGACTCTCCATCTGCAAGGCTATTGCCCGCAATTCATTTAATCCAGCCAGAGCTTCCTCTGGAATCTACTCTTTCTAATTTGAAAAATAATATATTAATCCTTGTGATTGTCCAGAGCCTTCCAGATGGGGAAGGGGACTGAACTAACATCCTGCTGCCTCACAGAGAAAACAGGACCCCTGAAAAGTATATTTTTTACTCACCACTGCTACTCCACATTTAAGCAGAAATATCAGTCACCCTACTTCCCTGCAATCCCAAATGTCTTCAGTGCTTTACTGCAGGCAACTACTGCAGAGTGCAACCCCCCCACCCTCCCAAAAGCAGTATCTAAGCTTCGCTGTCCTTCTTTTCTCTGGTATTTACTCATTATACTCCTTAAATGCACCTGATGCTGCCCCAGGATTTAAACGCACCTTATGCAATGCATATGGGATCCACGTGTACCTACATTTACTTCAAGTTCAATAACAAGCACCTGGTCTGAAATTGTTTGTTAACAAGCTGAACATACTGCCAAACAACTAGACACAGTTTCTATGAATTATACCTTTTGGGGAAGGAAAACTATTCTCTGATCCTTTTCCAACGGGCGTAGCTGGCAAGGAGAGAGACGCCTGGACAGCCGAATCCATCTTTTCACAGTCTAGAGTTGGAGAACTGGGCGCTGACTTTCGGGTGACTTCTTGTTGCCTCTCCCGTACCGCTAGCTCTTGCCGTAAGTCTGAGGTTTGAAAGAAGAAAAAAACCACACATGCTGCTGACTGATTTCTCTAGCAAACATTCTCTCTATTCATTTGGGAGGAAGAAGGAGGAGGCACTTTGCAACAACCCTATATTAATTGCCTGCTGCTGACTTTCTCCAGCAGTGAGGACCCCCACCTCAGAGCATTCACAGCCCAATACCATCACTTCCCGTTACAGCTGGGAGTAGAGAGGCAGCAAACAGAGCCCTCCCTGGACCAGAGAGCTGCGTGGTCCCAGCGAGCACGGCTGGTGACTTAGCCTCAGTATTTTTCTCTATCTGTAGTGTGAGTCCCATGGAAAGTGTGTTACAAAAACTGTAGCTGGTCACAAATGCCTGCTGAACTACATTCAGCTCCTGCTCAAATAGAGGTTGGAAAAAGGGAGGAATGACCTATTCTTGTGTTTCCAATTCCCCATGTTATTCTTCCAGTTAATAATCCACAGGACTCCATACTAGCCAATGGATTGTATCCAGTTTCTTGATGCCTCAATAAGTAAGAGAGCAGACTGGAGAGGCTGGGTAGTCCAAACGACAGGGAAAGAGACTGGAGATTAGAAAGCCCGTGTTTTATTCTCACCTCCTCTCCAGACTGCTGCTTACCCCTACCTTGTCCCCTCCCATTTCCACACATATTTGCTACAAAGAGTATCCAGCACAGCTCAGCAATGAATCTATAAAATCCTTAGAAGGGACTAGATGCAAATAAACAATGCATTACAAGGGGGTTGTTCCTTTCTGGGTAGAGCAACTTAATCTTTTACAGACCGCTTATTCCTTGTCTCAATCTGGTATAACGTGCAAGAGCCACACATTACGGCTTTTAAGTTATCATAAATATTTAGAACTGATTTTAAGTAAAACAGTACAGCTGAAATGAAAATCTATTTGGGCTCCTAGAAGAGGAATTATGGCTGTTCAATCAGAAATGTTATATTTGAGTTTGACACCGTATCAGTCCTTTTAGGGGCTAGTGTTCCTGCTTGCTGTCAGGGGGAACAACATGTAGCTTTGCTACCCTAACAAATGCTAAAAATTTCCAAATGACTCATCCAAGAAACAAGATGTCTTTTTTACTGATTATTCCAGTGTTCTTGAGAACAGTCCCTAGGTTTTGCTGGGTTTTCCAGTATCATTGCCCTAACCCCAAATTACAATACATATATTTCCTCAGAAAATATCTCCCTTTTCACATTTATTATAAAAAACCCCCGTGCTTCCAATAGAGGCTTTCAATTTGTGGGGAACAAACTTAGTTCAAAGAGGTTCACAAAGGAGAACAACAACAAAAAATCCCAGCCTGCTGTCAAGTGTTTTGTCTTACACTCAGATCGAGGCCCTAACTGAGGAATTATTTTAGAAAGCTTCACTTGGGAGACAAAGTTGAAAACCACTGGTCTCTAAACTACATTAATGACAGGCACAGGCTTATGAGCAGATCATCCTCACTATTAGAGAAATCAGTTTCCACCAACCATTAAAAAAATGCTTCCCCAGCATCCTCAATGTGAAATCCCTTGGGGAATTCCCAACTCCTGATCATATCCCAGAACACTATCCCAAACATCTCTGATCCCACAGGTCTAACCACAGTCTTTACTGGAATATCTTAAATAAACCAGGCAATTTCCAAGAGGTTTAGAAGGAACACAGGAGACAGGATTTTTAAAGAAAGTTATTTAACCTTTTATCATGTATTTCCCTGTCATTTCCTGTGCTTTCCCTTCCTATACAAAGCATAAAACCACAGCGAGTGCAAACTTTTGAAGCACATTTCCTCAATTCTATGACATCTGTGGAACACAGTATTTTTGTACTCACCTGTGTTAAAAATCCTGAATGAATCTGATATTAATTTTGCCCTACATGAGGAATTTTTTCCTCTTAGCTACACTGGACATACAAAGAGTAGAGAACATACTGTTAGTAATACCTAATGCTTACATATGCATCCAGTTCAAGTCTCATTATGTGAGACTTTCTATAAACATGAGCTTTGGTTGCTACACGTCTCTCTTAGCAAGCCAACAATGTACCAAGACACAGAACTAATCAAGCAAGCCGTACCTCTCGCTTCATCCTTTAATCTCTGTACAGAAACTAGCAACGATTCCTTGTCATCCAGTTCACTTTCTAAAAACGCATTTCTCTCAATAGCTTGGTTCAGCCTTTGTTCAAAGTCTTCCAATGAAACTATTGTTGCCCTAGAAACAAAATCCAGAATATTAGGTTCTTCAGCTCAGACAACATAAAAGCGTATTCAAAAACATAATAGAAGAAAAATGTTAGCAGGGTCTACATTCAAGTTAGTCATTTGAAAGCTATGGAAATGCTTATAAGAAAGGACTAATAAACTCCAAAGAAGCAGGGAATAAGATGAAAAGAACATGATAGCATCTGGCTCTCAGAGATGTACCAAAGAGCTGGGAAAGAGCCAGTCCAGCGCACCCATCTCCCTTTTTCCCAAGCCATGCTCCAAGCCATACATTTAATCAGTGCATTAGCTCAGGTGGTGCTGTACCCTCCAGACCTCTGGACAGGCAACAGCCCAGCGAATGCAGAAAGCAGGGCACTGGGATATTACCTAAGACCCAATTCGTTCCATGATTTCAGTGGGATAACTCATGTGTGTCAAAAGTTAGTCATGAGGTTAAGAGCCTTGTGGAAACAGGGCCTCAGCCCTCAGATCTTTTTGCCAGATAGCCAGAGGCTCATTCCTGGTCCCACTGAATCAATGGCAAAATTCCCATTCAGCAAAACGGAAGCATGACCTACTCCAAAACTGGGCGTTTCTAACAGCAGCCTGTTCATTTTATGCATTTATAAAGGACACATTTGTTCCCTACAGTCATTAAGCTGTTATGCAAGGGAAGAGGAGACTCCTTTGGCCTGTTTTATTTGAAAGGGACTATGTAAAGTATTAGCTTCTTACTTCAAAGGGGCTTTGAGCTACAAGGATCACAAATATATTGTAAGAGTCACCTAGCTGGTAGTATCAAAAGCAGTGCACTGGCCTGGCTTGCTCTGAGCCTGCTTGCACTGCTTGTTTCTCACAGGAACACAAAGCACTTTGGTCCCCCTGCCTTTCTTGCTGTAACGTAACGCTACCAGCTGATGGAGGTGAACTGCACCGTTCAAAGAATCAAATGTCTTGGGGTTTGTTTGGGTTTTTTTGAATGTGTGTTATTTTCCCTTTTAAGGAATAATAAAACGATCAATCTGAGTAGCAAAGAAAAGATCTAGCGAAAATTTTAAGGAAAGAAGAGTTTTGAAGCCTTCACCTCTTTGCACGTTCCAAGTCATCATTGGCCTGCTCCAGCTCCCTCACATACTTATGCAGCTGATCTTTAATAGCCCGTGTCTGGCTCAGGTCATCCTCTAACAACGACACTTGCTTGTAACTTTGTGCATATTGGTGCTCCAGTTTCTCCTGAAAGAAAGAAGTAGCGAGATAAGTATCAGTCACATACACTCTCCAAGTCATCAGCAGTAAAATGGGACAAAGAAAGTAACGTACTTGCTGCGTCTGCTGATTTGGGATTGCTGGTAATACAGAGCAAAAATCGGAGAGGTAGAAAGAATGTGCTCTGAACATCAGAGCTGGACACAGTATAAAATCACAAATGCCGCATTGTGCACAGACATCTCGCCACGACACAGCTGGCTGCTCAGAGATGCATCCCTGCCTCTGTTCCCAACAGCCTGCACTGACAGCTGCTCTGAAGCCTCAAACATCTAGGAAGCCAGAGAGAAATCTAACTGCACAGCCTCCCCTTCAGTGCCTCTCCCTTGACAATAGCCACACTGTTACCAGAAATTGTCTGACATCTCCATTAGCAAAAATGAGAACCACTGAAATCTGTTACAAAATCTTCAGGTCCACAAGTTCATCTTCAAAAGACTGGAAGAATTCACTCCCAAACATGCTCTCACCAGCTCTGAGGGTACAGATGGGGGCTTATGGAAAAACTACTGACCTTATAAAACACGTACTGACCTTACAGATACAGCTGGGACTGGATACGCGAACAAGTAATCCCATAAACTTTACCTTCACTGGGTAAGTTTCCAACCTTTGCCTTCACTAAAATAACCCAAGACTACCAAAAATGATGCCTTTCCAAGATTCCAAAAGAGGCAAGAACTTGTTAACATAGAGGCATCAATTAAAAGTTTACCTTCTGCACATGCAGAGCCTTATGCAATTCCTGTCTCCACAGATACGGCTGTTAAGAATTAATTAGGAGATTCTCTCTGAAAGATGTGCACAAATCACCCATCTTCAGCTTTCTTTAAGGTCTCATAAAACCAAGGAGACCTTCTGGGCAAAAAAACTAGTTTGCAAAGAAAGATGACAACGCAGTGGTCTGACAAAACATACTTGCGTTGTCCACCCTGTTGCTATGCTGATATTGCCTGTGTAACTAATAAGGCTACTACTTGACAAAGCCTAGAGAATTCAAACAAACGAGCACAAACTCCATGACAAGAGTTTCATGACGTGAACAGGAAAAATTCCGCCAGAAATTTCCCTGGTAAGTTGCTGGCCTTATTTGGAGTACATGCCATACTTAAGTCTGGATCTTAAACAGACAACTCCTTTACTTCATTTGGATATTCAGTGACCAAGAACAGACCAGACAATCTAAAATGAGATCCAAGACATATCTGTAAGAAGAGGCAATGCTATTACAGAAAAGACCTACCTTTAATGTTTCCACTTCATACTTCAGTCTTTGGTTATCTGCTTGCAAATCTCTATTCCTCTGCTCAGCTTGCACTAGCTGTGCCTCCAACTCAGCTTCTAATTCTCTGCTTCCCTCCTGAAATTCAGCCAGCTCTTCACGAGCTTCCTGGAAGCTGTAAGGAGAAGATTTCACCAGTTGAAAATCCAGCATCTCCCAAGTTAAAACAAAATCCACTGCTCTTCTAAAATAATAAGCTGAAAAAGAGGAGTTTTAAAGTACTTAAGTGTCATCCATAGACCTCTAAGGGGAAAAAGAAAAATGGGGAAATAGAGAAATTACATTAAGCTTAGCTATAAAAGGAAATTAATTCTCTTACATCAAAACAAACAGCTACATTAAATGCACGTGTGAATACAAACCTGTATCAAGGCTATTGACAAGATTCATGGGAGTCTGAAAACCACTTTGTACTCCATTAGCTTTCACTGCTAGCAGATTTGATAGAGTCAATGAATTAAGCAACATTTAACCTGATTTTGGTCAAAAACTGTAAGAGAGAACGACAGTTTCTGGATCTCTGCACTACCTGGAAATTTAAGGTTCTTGAAAAACATGAAGGTTTGAATCTTAGGGTTACTGAGCACTTCGGCAGGAAGCCAGCACATACCTACCTTATACCACTGCAAGTTATTAAATACTAGAAGTAGCCACTCCACATACTTTGCTTATTCAGTTTGCATCTTTACCATACATAATAGCTCAGCTCTTAGCAAGCAGCAGAGAAAACTAACAAGGCTTTAGGAAACAACATATCCATTGGTGTCTAAGACAGAATTTTCTGACACCCAAGAACAGCTTAGGGTTCTCCACATGGACAGGCCCCTCCACATGCCCGACACCTCCCCCCCAAAAAACCCAAAACCAAACAAAAAAGCAACTTGCACCTTGGGCTCTTTGGGCTTGAAAGAGGTTTAACTGGCTTCACCTCAATTGCACATGAGTAACCCTGAATGCAAAGAAAGCTTTCCAAAGAAAATAAACGGGGAGCCTCCAATGCCCCCCACTCCAAAAAAACCACGAACAAACTGCACGCCACCCCCACAAGAAGCACAGCATTACTCAAAACAGCAACTTCTCTTGTTGTTTTTGATAACCAAAAAGCCCTGTGCCCCCTAAAAGATGCAAACCACTAGTACAGGTTGGACTATGAGGCACAATACACTTCAATATGCAGACACCAAATCAGCCACTTTTCATACCAGTAACTCAACTGCAAGAAGCTCGAGGGAACAGTAACGATACAAGACAAGCCCAAAGGCGCCTTCTTATGATAAAACGTCAAGATACTAATTATACAAAGATGCACATGATCGCAAAAGGGCTCTGCTCTTGCTCAAACACGCTCAAAACATAGCCTGGAGTTCATGGCATGGTAACACTGTGCAAGAAACACTCAGCTCCCACAAGGCTGGAAATTTTAAAGCTGGATTTAAAGCTGGAAATTCAGATATTCTTTCTAAAATATCTAATACCCATCTTGGTGTAGCCTTGCAGAGGAATAGATTAAACAATGTTCTGGTCATTAAGAACCAAATCCAGCCTGCAAATCTACAACAGTACCTTTGTTTGTACTTCAAGGAAAGCTCTTTCCAATACGCAGTTTCCTCCTTTGGACTCGAAAAAGTCGGGATTTCCTCACTGTCCATGATCAATACGACCTGCAGGATACAAACATAAGAATACACTCAGGATAAATAGACAGGCAGACCGCCCCCGAAACTGCTGCTAAGTACTGGGCTTCATCACYACGGTCTTTCTGACAGCGGCATCCAGACTTGGCACCCGCAAGCGATCCCTAACAAGCATCATTCAGCACAGAGACCTGCTGCAACAAGCAACGTAATTTTACCCAGCTTCTGGAAATGCTCGTGCAGCAGCCTGAAATAAGACCAGAAATTTTGGCTGTATTTTGTACCTGCCACTGAAACAGCAGTTAATGCCACAAGCTCACTTAGGACCACAGTTGATAAGGATATTAAAATTTACAGCTATCACAGTTTCCCCTTTCGTTCATAAAATGTTCTTAAAGAGATTTTGCCTCCTGTCGCCAACACAGCGATGCACATTACAACTCCTATTAGAGCTGCAAAGGCATGTAATGAATGAGGACAAACACTGAGGTCAACCGCTAACACGCTGTGCTGCGAAGATTAAAATTCAATTTACTCTTCCTATGTTGAGTCCTAGCTAATTCCTGCTTTTGTGTAAAACATGCAGGTAACAGAAGTTATCCACATAGTTTTGCTCCCTCTGTCCTCTCAAACAGACACAAGAAAGATCAGCCTCTCTCACAGAATTACATGGTCATGTCATACAACAGCGCTTCCAGCCTGGAGGTGTTCAGAGGACCAGCTTCCCACGCCAAGGCAGACGGACCACGCTCTCTGGATGAGGACCTCCGTTCTTCAGCTGCTTGGACCACTGGATGCCATTTGCATCACTGCTCGGCTATTAGCCAGCGTAAGAAACGCAACCCAACATGTACTTTTTATACTGCTGCCCAGTAACGGAGCAATACACAGCCCAAGGGAACACAAGACATTTGAGGCCTCGACACACACCAGGTCTCAGAGGCTGATGAAGATGATGAAGTGGTGGTCATGGTCCTGCCATGCACAGGAGGACCAAGAGAAGTGTTTAGATAGGCACAGTTCCCGACCACAACCAGGAGATGCACCACACCGTGTACCATTTCTGAGCTCTCCCCAGGCAATCCCGCAACTCTTTTACGAGTAGGCATCTTTTTTTCTCCCCAAAAGCCAAGACTCAAATTCTGTTATTAACACCCAGAAAAGAATAAGCTGAAACAAACCTCTTCTCTATTTAAAGCAGAGGCTTTAAACAACACTTGCATCAAGCTCATCAGTCAGTAATAGCTGACCTAGAAGTCCTGACTTTCACACTCTAACAGGCATCAATAGCCAACACTGTCCCTTCAGGCCTAAAATTGTCACGCTAATATGTCCTGCATCTCAGTGACCCACATTTTAGACACCTAGAAGTGGGACAAAACAATCCCATGCTTTCATCAGAGGGCAGACAGGCTCATTTCAGAGACTGGCACTTATGTCACAAATAAAGCGAGGCAGAACTGGCATATTTGTTCTTCAGCTGAGAGTGCAGCTGCCACAATCCAAGGGCACAAGATCAAATTTATCCAGAGGGTGCTAAGTACCTCAAAACCACCCCAATTCTCACAC
Organism: Phoebastria nigripes; assembly: GCA_035582835.1. Classification (NCBI taxonomy): domain Eukaryota; kingdom Metazoa; phylum Chordata; class Aves; order Procellariiformes; family Diomedeidae; genus Phoebastria; species Phoebastria nigripes. The sequence continues at coordinate 1,278,587 of JAYKAV010002799.1, forward strand.
TGTTTATTTAACTTTACAGCTTTATTGTAGAAGCAAGTTTGTCATGAATCAGGTCTCCATGCTGCCCCAGAGAACTGATGGTGTTTCCTTTTCTGCATTGTCCTGTACTAAGAAAATAAAACATACATGTGGAGCCATTATAATTCCCCCAGCACATATATTTTCATTCCTGCTGTACCTCTTCAGATAAAAATTTCTTTGGGTGTACTTGCTTCAGTTGTTGCACCTGTTACCAAGGCAGCTTAATCACAACACAGGGACAAATCGTAAGTCCTATGCAAAAGACTGTTTACAGTGGAGGTAGAGCCCATGAATCACCTCACAAACTGTCACGGTTTTGCAGCAGGTGCATTAAGGCGAGCAGACATCTGCTGTGGCTCAGGCACGTGTCAGGCAGCTCCTGAACTGCGATTCAATTGCCAGGAAGAGGTGAACAGCTCGGCTCAGCTACCGCTGCGTGCTGCCTGTAATATCAGTCCTGCGCTGATCTCACTGAAACCACTTCAGTAAAAGCCTTCTGACCTTTCCCTCTAAGGCACTTGGCTCTAAACCAGCACACTCTGAGAGGCTTAGATCAGCAAGAAGCACATTCTCCCCAAAATAAATGAGGCATAGCACAGAACGGGGTCAGGTCCCCCAGCTCCAGAGGAGCTGATCTCAAAAGGTAAACATCCAGGAAGCCACCCGTCAGCAAAATTCAGGATGTGTTTAGAAAAAAGTTTGTACAAGGAAGCATCTTGCATCATTTCCTAGAAGTAGCCGGGATAAGGTACGTCCGGGCCCAAGACTCCTTCCTGTCTGCTCACACGGGGCACACCCTTGGAAATAAACATCCGAGGAATCCCTGCAAACACGGCAGTCTGCACGAGAAGCGGGAAGGGCTGCCTGGGACCCACAAGTACTTACAGAGTCACCAACGGCCGATGCAGGAGATTTTTTTTTTCCCCCATTCCCTTGTCAAAAGACCCTTTCCTTTTAGACACCAGAGGGAGGAGATTCAGCCCTGTGGTACTTCAGGCGCCTCGGCAGCAACTCTTCCTTCCCAAACCCACCCAGCGGGAGCAAGCTGACCTTTTCCAAGTCTACGATCCCTTGCCCACCTTGGTTAAGCAGGTGATAGTTCATGATTACCCACGCCCCATGTCTACCATCAAGCCTAACRCTATCTGCATGGATTTTTGATCTGCTAATTGCACTGCATAAACACCTACATCAGATGCTAATGCCAGCGTGCAATACTAAGGTCCAACATCCATATCCCAGTTTTTGTACACAGTAACATCACTTGTCTTCCCTCGCATGCATGAGGGACAAGAGAGATAAAAGCACATATACATACTCTGCAAACAACGTGGTTCATGGCCAAAATACTAGTCTGAGAGTTGGGAGATGCAGACAGCTTCCAAACCTGCCACCAGCACACATGTGGCCATAAGTAAATCACTTCACTTCTGCCAACCTTTGCCCATTCCCTCTACTTATGGCATAGAAACTCGGGCCTATCTAAGCACTTGCACATGCCTGGCAGAATGCAACTCCTAGGCATTATCAGAACATAACTAGACAATTTTAAACATCTCACGTGTGGGAGAGTGGATGCCCATGGAATACCAAGCGTTTAACAAAAACTGCTTTGCTTCAGCCTGTTGCTGGTTGTCCCAGCTCTGGGCATTATGTGAGAACCAGCACGGCAAGTCCTTCCTATTCACGGGCTTCTTTGCATACGTGGCACTTGCAGAATCAAGGCTTTGACAAACAACACTGAGGCTTTCAGGATACAGACAAGACAATGCAGCAGCGTCTTCCAGGGAAAATGAGAGCAGCCTTATGCTGCTGCCCACTCGAAATTCATTACAACACAGCTTAGCATTCACGTAGCACCCTGGGAAAACTCAGCTACGCGGGCATAACTCCAGAATTCGAAGCAGCTCTCAAACAAGAACTACGTTCAAAATGCGGTGGCTCCTTTCAAGCCCCCCCTTACACAGTCAGCAGGACAGAGTAACTCTCCACTGTTAAAATGGAACCGCTTTTCCATGCTGTGATCACTGTAAAAAAATGCAGCTTGTAGGTTAAGAACTTCTCTAAATCCAGGGGGTTTTGTACAGGACAAATCTGGTTTCGTAGCTCCAAAAGCCTCCTTACAAGTGAGATGCTCAGTATCCTCTGGATATTACAATAACCAAAGGCTGAATCCAACATGTAACAGAAGTAAGTAAACTAACATGCAGACAGTATTTTTCAAGTAGCTTAAGGAATCTTGCATTCAAGGCCAAACCGAAATCTTTATGGAGCCACCTTTCAGCTAAGTCATGAAAACACAAACACAGCTTGAAGTGTAACACAGTACCTTAAAAAAGCTTCCCGGGCTCTCCATGTGACTAGAGGCTGCTGCTAGGGTTTGGATCAAGTATCAGATCATAACACTAAGCTTGAAATATAACACGATGCTTCGACTTTTACCCACCTCTTCCCACAGTCAGGAATCCACTCCTCCCCACTCTCAAAGTCAACTCAATTCACTGACACATCATGGTAAGGATGAGCTATAGAAGCACATCCAAAATGATTGAGTACTGCTCAGAGGCAGCTGCAATTCACCCAGGATGTACCTGCAGCATCTCAAGTGGCTGGATAAACCATTCTTCCTGATTTTAATCACCCCACATTCTCCCATTTAAAACTAGTTTATAAATATTTGCCATATAAAGTGAATGAATATTATTTAATATTCATGAACAGGTCATTTTTCTGCACATAGGCCACCAGCTTTCTTCCTCACAATCCTGTTTGCCCAATATTTTCAGACACCAAACATGAAGAATTAAGCAAAGCAAGGCCACTTGAGTGCGACAAGCTAAGTGCTAAGGCTCCCCCATCCACACCTTGCTGCCCCACCACCAAAGGCAATGCAAATGTCCGTTGACCTTTGGAATTAAACAAGTAACTACATAAATAGGACTTGATAAAGAAATTCTGCTGAACTCACATCTGGCCTTCAGTTCTCGAGATAACAACCCATTCTGGCTATCAGAGTCCCCAAAACTGCCAAGTGCCACGTAATGGCCACAGTCATCCCCTTCTCGCAGGGAATGACTCTGCTGTTGAGTGCCGGCACCATCCAGAGCTGCCATGAAGAGCAGGAAGGACTGTCAGCAATCAGGTCTTCTTCCTCTTCCCATTTTATGCTGATTCACAGACAGAAAAGCAGAAGAAATCCTGTTTCCACCATTCTTCACCTTCTCAAACCACGAGAACCAACAGGTAACCCTCCAAACCCCTGAAGCTCTGGATTTTTCTTCCAAAACCCAATCAGGATTCAAAGCAAAGGAACCTGAGCACTCCAGACAAAAATCAAAGCAAATTTGCATTGTCCTTCACTTATTAGAATATGGAAAACAAACAAACATAAGCCATGGATTAGATTTCACCAATCAATTTGTGCTTGTTTTTCTCATCCTGAAATAGGAACTGGAGGCATTTTCAGATGTGTTTTGGAAGGCTGCCTGCTTCCATCGCTGCTTCGGAAAGCGAACCTCTGTCTTTTCCTGCAATACTATTTTTGAACTGAATGTTCTCTGGTGAACCACAACAAATGTCTCATTGCCTCTTACAACAGCAGCATACGAGCTTTCAGGAAAAAAAGAAAGTCAGAGAGCACAGCGTCAGCACAACACTCCTTCCTCGCCTGTACTAATACATCCTGCATTTCCAATTTGGACAGCACAGGAGGCAGAAGATAACCAAATCCTACCTGCAGGAACTTTGTGCTAGGTTCAGGCTAAAAGTCTTTAAGATAACCAAACACCATACAGTAAAGCCTTGTTATCTCAACAGCCTCTTGTGGAATCGGCCTTATTAATCAAATGAAACAGGTATGCTTTACACCACATGGCCAAGACTTGCACACCTTGTGAATTTATGATATCCAGTGGGGCAAAAAAACCCTTGATGAGTTAGCCAGCACTGGGATGCAAGCCTTGAAACCAGAAGAAAGGTACTGATGCAAGAAGCCTCTTTTCAGAAATCAAGCTACAACTACCAAAGGCATCAGAATTTAGTATTAAAAAACATTTATCCCTTTCACAAACATGGGAAGTTTAAGACATCCAACCACTATTTGTTCCCAAGTAACACTGCTGAAGCGCCTTAAAAAGGAAAATCTGAAGAGGTTGGTGCTCCTGATGCAGGTTCAGTATCTGCAGAGATGAAGAAAAGGCCCCTGGAGACGTGTATGTCCCAGAACAACCTGGGCCTGACCATGAGAACAATTTGCCCCCAGCTCCATACCCGGGAAACCCAGAGGGACGAATCCACGCATAGCAGAAGGGYGTGGAGTATACAGCAAACTGAGAAGGAAATTAAGGCTGTGAAAAGGATGTGCTTCTCCCTGCCTCAGTCTCTGCTTTCTGGAAAACCACCTCTTAGTAAAGTCAGTGAGATATGATGAGCACCAGGAGCACTGATCCTGACTCTACAATGGAGGCTGACAGCTGGCACAAGCTGCCACGTGTCTGCACACCCCCCCACCRTCTCTGGAGATTATCCACCCAACTTGCATCTTCTCGAACTCACGGTTGCCTGGTTTCTCTTTAAACCTCGAAAAATTACAGAGCAKCCTACCCAGAAGCAATGAATTTATCTGAGAGCTTATGACACGCACAGCAAAGAGCTTGCAACAAATGACAGCACACAGGTCCCTCAGGCCTCCCTATTATCTCAGCAATTAATACCATCCTGATGATGACATTCCCTGGAAAGGCGGTGGCCAGAGGGCTAAGATGCTTCTGGACACTGCAGAATGACAAGTGACCAAGAAATTTAAAGGGAAAAGCGCTTAGCACAGGTTTCTTCCAAGAGGAGTGAATTTTGTTGCTTTTACATCTCTGAAGTTCTACCAGTGCCAGGGAGGGGAAAATGGTTTTGAAAAATACTACCCAAAAGCTAGTCACAGGCCAGCCATCAACAGAGAGGGCCTTAGGTCTCTTCAGTAAGCACTTAACAAGATGAGAGTTAAAAATAAATCCCCAAACTCTACATTGATCAGGAGAGGGAAGCAGCACAATTTGCTACTGAGCTGTAATCGACAGAAGAGCCCTCGAGGGACACAATCATATCAAGAAAAATATGCTTTGATGGGTATGTCTCGTTTTGCCCATGGATGAGTGCAATACAGTAGTGAAAAGACAGTTTGCTTGAACACACTTCATAGTTTATCTTGATTATGTTTGTGGTGTCACAAATGTCAAGAATGACTATAAAAAGACCATTTCCTTTCTGTAGTCTGACTTTCCCTGCTTCTCAAAAATAACTGTAATAGACTGAGGGAATAAATAGTACTTTGTTGCCATACTTTTTGGTAGTCTACTCCCAGACATGTCTCCAGARACAAGACTTCTTGTGGCACCAAGGTCACAGACATCATCAGTCTTGTTTTTTCTCTCCACTTTCTTCTTTTCCTTTCTCTTCTGTTTCCTTCTCCACCAAATGAGGAATTATCATCTCACATGTCTGCAACCTCTAAAGAGTCATGAAAAAAAAAAAAAAAAAAAAAAAAAAGAGGGCTTTACCCCGAAGAGGGGGGCAAGGAAATTAAATCACTATGCCTCTGAACACATACCTTCACCTCTGTAACTCCCAATAACATGCAGGATCAAATCTTCACATGTGCGAACCAAAAGGAGAATGCCTGGGCTCTGCCTCCACATATGCAACATGAACACACAGCCCAGCCAGGTCTGGGTCTGAAAGCAAGACAGAGGATCTCTTCCAGGGCAGACCTAACACTATTAACCCAAAAACCACACTACTTACCCCCACCTGTCATATCCTGTACAACCGCAGTTAACTGGCACTATCAACCAGCATGCCTGTGCAGTCACATTGCTGACACATCAAATTTAAATATAAATAAATAAATAGAAAAGCCTCCTAGTCACTTTTCTGCCCCAGGACAGCTCCTTCCTCTTATGGTTACTAATATCTCTAACAAAACACTGACCTTGACAAGGCCACCTAAGATCTGTGGTGCCCAGGAATTGTTTCTGGAAAAAGAAAAAAAGAAAAAAAAAAAAAAAAAGAAAAAAAATTGCTTAATTATCCAAAGAACTCTTCTACTGTGGTTTCACATACTTAACCACCTCTCAGGGCAATAAACACCATAGGCCCCCAGAAGTGCCCTCTGCCTCTGCGCACTCGTGACCAAGTCAAGATGGTTTCAGAGGGAAGAGAGAAGCCCTGAGTCACCAAATACTCCCAGCGCAAACTGGTTGAGAGCGATGAAGCTGGGCTGCGGGTGGGTGAGGACAGCTCTCCTCCTCCCTAGGAAGGAGAGCAAGATGCGTTAATGAAAAGACACTTAACTGGAAGTCTAACTCTAGTAATGTATTTCCTCCTGTGTCAGATGTGTTCATCCTTTACGGCATGTCTGCTGCAATTCGGGTCAAACTCATCAAACTGGGAGTATGAGGCAGGGACTCTTCGAGTTTGGTCATGTTTATATGAAATACAACAGGACTCGGTAAGCTAAGAGGGAGGTGACAAAAACCTCAGAGAAAAAAAACGCACGGAATTACTGAAAAATATTCGATAGAGATGYACCCTACACATCTGACCTACCAAGTATTTTATGAGAAAGGAGGCAAATCATATGTCCAGTTCCCTCTCTGTGACTGGGGACGGATGACGGGAAAATAAACACCTTCTAGGACAAAGCCACCTACAACGGAGGCACAGGGACTGTAAAGGGAGCAGCCGTGCTCCCCGATGACAGCCAGGAAAGTCACCAAACTTACTCCACCGCATGTTTCTGCATACGCATACGGTTAAGTCCCTTTGCATTCAGAAATCGCTCTGAGGAAGGAGTGGAGTCAAAAGCAATTCGCCACCATCAAAGCTGTCCTGGCTGCCCTCCTCCCTGGGGCAGCACGGGGACGGACAGGGAGCACAGCCCACCACATTTAAGCAGAGAGCAAGGAAAAAAAGTGTCCTCTCCTTCCACACATCACATGAGGGAGGGACTGCCACAGCCCCGGGGAAGGCGAGACCTGGGGGTGAGTCACCTCGCCCGCCGCAGCTTGTAGACCCAGAGGGCAGCCAGGAATAGCTCAGGAGCTGGCCGGGCTCTGTAGATTGGGCAGTTTTGACTTAACCCATCCGAAATCTGCAATTTCACTCTGACCCTTGCCACAGAAGTGCACCATTGGGCTGCTATAACCGCCCCAGCCATCCTCCCTCCCCGTCAGCCACCCTGACCCGGGCTTGCCACAACCCGACGTGTTCACAGGCCGACGTCCGTCTCTGCGATGAGGCGTGACGAGGGGAAGCGAGACGCGATGGTGCAATAAGAAAACGCGTTTCCTTCCTACGGGCCCGGCGACAGCAGGCGCCCACAGCCCAGGCACCACCAGCGCCCACGGGAGAGCGGGCAGCTCGGGGCCCAAAACCAGGAGCTTTAAGGCAAACCCGCGCTCCGCCGCCGAGCCTGCCCGCGGGAAGGCAGCTCCACACCAGACATGGCTCCTTCCCTCGCGCTCAACTGAAAATACCTTTAAAAAGCGGGTTCTCCCCCGCAGGCCGCTGCTCCCGGGCAGGCGCGGCCGGCCCCAGCGGGAAGGGATGCCCGGACACCGCGTACCCCCACCCCGCGCTGCCGCGGCCTCAGCGGCTCCCGGCCCCGGGCTGCCCGCCGGCCCCTCAGCAGGCGACGGAGGGGGGGGAACCGGCTCGCTCAGGGCGGTGGCCGGGCGGGCAGGGCCGAGCCGGGCTGGCCAGTGACAGGCACTGGCTTCCGCCAATGGGGGGCGGCGGGGCTGCGCCGCCAGCCAAYTGCGCGCGGGGCAGGGCGGGACCTGCCCCGTTGTCAGTTTGCAGCCAATCGGCGGAGGGGTGCGGGGCCCGCAGCCCCCGGCACCGCCAGGGGCGCCCCCCCCCCGCGACGCGGCCACGGCCGCGTCCGCGTCCCCCTCCCGTCCTCCCCGTGCCCCCCTCTCGCCGCGCCGGGCCGGCTGGCGGCCGCCGCGGGGATGCCCGGCCTCCGCCGCCCGCAGCCGCCGCCACTCACCGGGGCGCATCCCCTGCCACAGCCGCAGCATCACCCGCCGGCGCCGGGTCTGCCTCATCCGGGTACTCCGGGGGGCAGGGCCGCGCCCGTGATGCAACGGCAGGGCGGGGGGCGGGGACACCGCTGTCACGCAAGGGGCGGGGAGGGGGGCGGGGCTTCCCCGGGCCGCGCCGCCGGGGCGGCCTCCACGTGGAGCGGGGGCGGCTGGCGCCTGGCGCGGCAGTGCCCGGCGGCCCTGGCCCCGGCTCCGGCTTGAGCTTCCCGTCCCCTCCTGGGAAACGCCGCCGTCCCTCCGGCGCCCTGCCCCAGCACGGCGTGGGGGTCCCCCAGCTGCTCGCCCCCGCCCCGCTGGCCGCCCCCGGGGACAGCCTCTCGCCCGTCCCGCCCTTCTGCCTTCCTACCGCGTTTGGGAGCTTCCCCCTCCCTGTGACCCGCGGCTCTATCCCCMGGTGCCCCCGGGAGGAGCAGACCCAGGCACCGGCACCGCAGACGTGGGCCCCTCAACATCCATCCCTAAAGGCGAGTGGTGGAGAGGGGAGCGGGCAGGCACCGCAGCGTGGCCCCAGCTGCTGAGACGCCCTCCGTTCTCGCCCCCATCCTTGCATCTGCTGCCTTGTTGCCTGCACGGCTTTTCTCTCCCAAAACAGCCGGTAGAGCAGGGAAACTCACTGTGGGGAGACGCTTTTCGAACCCCGCAGGGACCCCACTGGCCCCGAGCCAGGCTTAGGGCAGCCGATGGCCTCCGAGACCATCCCTGTCCATCCTGGCTTTCTTATTCCCTGCTTTCCTGGTGCAGCATTTCCCCACTGGCGGGTGGCTTGCCCACTGTCTCGCATTGCTGCCCTCATGCCCTCTGCACGTGCCTCTGCAGCCCCCCGGGGCCACGGGCAGGGGAGGGCAGGGTGCCTCCCGGATGGGACCTGCCCTGCAGCTGACCTCCYGGCTCCCTCTCGCTAACCTAATACTTAAGTTCGTTTGCATGCTTAATTTCCTGCCCTCTGTAATTAGCTGGCCGGCCTGTCATTAGTGGCAGGCGGTGTTGTTGGGATGCCCTTGTGCTTCCCTTGCTGTGGACCGACGCTGCCGGCAGCATGGCGTGGTGGTGGCCATGCCAAAACCGCAGCCGTGCCAGCTGCCCTCCTCGGGACAGCCTGTGTCCTCCATGGGCACCGTGCCACCAAGGCCGCCTCTGTCCCTGCATCTGTCCCCACAGCCTCTCCTCTGCAGTGTCCAGTCCACCCATATGTGGGGTTATCCAGGGCTGATGCTCTGGTGCTTTTCCACCTTTTCCCACAGCGGATGGGACAGGTGGTTGCAGACAACCTGAGGATGGAGAGCACGCACCGCTCCCTCCCCAGCAGGGCGTCCAGCCAGCGCCATGGATGTCCCYCGACGCCTGCGCAGGACTTTCTGGGTCACCCTGCGTGACATGGGTATTACACAAGGCCACAAATGCTGCTCAGCAGCGTCAGCACCAAGCCTGGGACGTGCAGCAGAGCGCGGCTCTAAGCCACATGCTGCACCTGAATTAGAGGCTGCGAGAGATGGGGAAGCCACAGCGTCCTGTGAGAAGTCATCCCGGTGGCAAGTTGCCCTTGGAGCTGACTCATCCCTCTTGGAAATGGAGCCTTTTCCCAATGTGTATTTGTGCACCTTCCACCGTAACCCCTGTGCCCGCCCGCACCCGGCTGATGCAGGTGATGTTCACAGCCCTGGTCCACCCCATCCACTTCCCACCTTCTCACTTCAACTGACCCCCTCCTTGGCTCTCTGAAACCCTCTCTGGAGGGCAGAGCGGGAGATCAAGGCGGCTGTGCAGAGGCTGGAGGCCTGGCTGGGAGACCATCTCCTTTCCCAGCATCCAGCCCTGTGCTGCTCCAAGCTGGGAGCAGCCAGAGCTGGCGGTGCTGAGTGTGTGCACAGCCCAGCTCCGGTCGGGTGCCCACCATCATGCTCTGGAGCAGACTGGGTGCCCATCACACCCTGAAGCAGGTTGGGTGATCATCCTTGTGCTCTGGAGCAGGTTGGGTGCCCACCATCATGGTCTGGAGCAGATTGGGTGCCCGTTCTTGTGCTCTGGAGCAGGTTGGGTGCCCACCATTGCATTCTGGAGCTGGTTCTGTGCCCATCATTATGTTCTGGAGCAGGTTGGGTGCCCATCCTTGTGCTCTGGAGCAGGCTGGGTACCCATCACACTCTGAAGCAGGTCAGATGCTCGTCCTTGTGCTCTGAAGCAGGCTGGGTGCCCACCATCATGCTCTGGAGCAGGTTGGGTGCCCATTCTTGTGCTCTGGGGCAGGTTGGGTGCCCACCATTGCACTCTGGATCAGGCTGGGCATCCAGTTTTCTCACTGCACTTCAGAAGCCATGAGGAAATGCCATGCACTGTTTGCATCATGCATCCCACATGGTCCTGGTGCATTTTTTCCCTCACTCTTCAATTACAGAGTGGCCCTGCCAAGGGGACGAAGGTGCAGTACAGTCATCTGCAAGGATACGAGCTGAACTCTCACTGGGGATCTGTGGTGGTGCGAGGGCTCTCTGTACGTCTGTCCGCACCTCTGTACATTTGTCTGCAGGAGGCAGGGGTCAGTGCCACTCCTGGCTCTGATCTGCGCACCAACACTCAGGCTGCTTAGGGGTAGCTCTCTGTGCCGGATAACCCAAGCATGGATCTGTGACCTCGCTACAACCATCACAGAGATTACAACTTGTGAGGCCGCTGGAAACGAGCTGCATGGGCCAGGGCGGGGGTGTCTCCTTTATAAAAGTGCCAAGGGCGTATCTACACAACCCTAAATGAATTTCCCCAGGGGCATCTGTGGAGTGGCACACCCCTGGTCTCTTTTCTCTCCGGTGGGATCCTTTAAACCACAACCTGAGCTCCTTGATCCGTCTTTCTTGGGCTGGGTGCTTAGGTTAATGAAATACCCTTTGCCTCTCACCGCACCCGGTGACAYCACTGCCCCAGCCAGCTGCTGACATCAGCGCAGCATCTCTAGGACCAGGGATGGATGCCACCGGCTCCATCAAAGCCGCCTTTACCAACCACCTCTGTCCCAGCCCAGCGGGGCTTTGCCTCCAGCCACAAAGGCATAGCGCTGGCAGGGGCTATATTTCCCAAGAGGTCTGGCGTGCCTGCCTGGTTAACACTGATTTTTAAGTCAAATGTTTGCTTTGAGGTCGCTCCCGGCTGCACCCCATTGTAAGCCAGAGCTGTTCCCATGCATTCGCCAAGGGGCTCGGCGCTTCCAGCCGCACAAAGGAGCAGTCACTTAGCATTAGCGGTTGCACAATGTGGCCGTGTCTCCTGCTGGCTGAGACAGGTCTGTGTTTCGCCAGCAAAAGCCCCTCTGCTGAAAGGCCGGGGAGAGACAAGGCAGCCGTAATGGATTCAAGCGAAGGGGGGGGTCTCTCACGGGGGCGGGGGGACCCAGCGCAGGCAGGAGCCGGGACTGTCCCACGGTCCAGGCACMGGGCTGCCGGATGTCGTTTCGGTGTGGGGTGAGCAGGGGGACACAGGGACAGGATGGGTTATATATTTGCAAGGGCTATGCCATGGTACAGGGAGACCCGTGGGGAGGACAGCCCCAAAGGATGGGGTACACGGTGGGCGTGGGCCCCTGGGGGATCAGTTATGGGCTGGGAATTATTGGCCCAGACRTGGGGCTCCACAACGTGCAGGTAGTCCTAGGCATCCCCTTGGGGAGATGCTGGCAAAGGTGCAAGAGGGAGAAATAGCCCCTGGGACTGTTTTTTTGAGAGGGGCAGGGATTTTCTCCCTAATCCCTGCCTTGGAGGGGTGTCTTGCTGACTTCAGGAGCATCCAGCCTGGGGGGATGGAGCTGGGAGCAGCCCAGCCAGGGAGGGGACACATCCCCAGTGGGACACATGGGGCCGCCGGCGTCTCCCCCCACGTCTCCCTGACTCAGGCAGCACTAATCCTATCTGCCCGTACGCCTTAACCAGCTGAAGCAGCCGGAGTAGAGCTAGATGCTGCGCAGAGCCTCTCAGCTGCCCGGCGAAGGATTTGCTCGTCGGCAAGGCAAAAGCAATGACTGAGCTGCCCCGGCTGTGCCGGGGGGACCTGGCAGGGCTCCAGGGCTGGCAGCAGCCCCCAGGACAGGCAGCCATAGGGGAAAGGTGGCTTTGGGTGAAGGAGAAGCTGGGACGGAGCGGGAGACAGCCTGGGGAGCTGGGCACTGGTCTGTGCTGGGTGGCAGCATCCAGATCTGCTTGTGGCTCTGGAKCTGTGAGTGTTGCCCATGGGATGTCATCTGAGAACTGTCAACTCATTGCACCTCAGGAGCTTTATGGGGCTTGAACTGGCCGAGCCTGGCCACTGCTGGGCTTGGGAAAGGTGACCCCAGACCTTCAGCCTTCGGCCTCACACAGCTCCCACTGAGGACCCCATGTCACGAGTCTGCTGGCCTCGGTGCTGGCAGGTGCTGGGGTATATCAGACCCCTGCCCAGACTGATGTTTGCCTCCAAGGAGCTGTGATCTCGTACCCCCACCCCGCTGACTCCTTCCCTGGCTGGCCGAGGGCAGCATTTGGGGCAGGACCTGCCATCTGCACGCAAGATTTGCTGCTCACACCTACCCATGGTCCCTATCCAAGTRCTGCTCTGACAACAAATTTCATCCTTGTAACTCAATGGGTTGAATCATGGCTGTGTGGAGCCCTCGAGATGTGGCTCCCGTGAGGCTCTGTGTGCCCCCCAGCAAGAGTGTGAGGAGGGATGGGACTGGGGGGGATGCAGGGAGGGTTGGAGCTGGAGGAGATGTGAGGAGGTGTGGGACTGGGATGGACAGGTTTGGGGARGGTGTAGGGCTGGGTCTGGGAGGGACACGGGAGGCTGTGCAGGGATGAATGGTGCTGGGAGAGGTATAGAAAGATGGGGCTGGTAGGGATGTGGGGTGGATTGGAACTGGGAGGGATGTGGGGTGGATGCGACTGGGGGGGACAGGACTGAGGGTGATGCAGGGAGCGCAGGTCTGTGAAGGACGTGGCAGGGCAATGCTGTGGGAGGTGTACAGAGAGGCAAGGGTCTAGAAGGACTTTGGGGAGTGGGGGTCCATGGGCAACAGCTCTCGGGGGGATGTGGCAGAGCAACGGCTCTGGGAGGGGATGACTGGCCCAGGCAGAGCCCCTCAGTGCTCCCTGCCCAGCCCCTGCAGCGAGGCCTTGCAGGTGGGGACAMCCCATGGCTCTGCCCTGGGGTGGGGGCCCCGATGGCTCCGTGCTGGTGTGTCCCCCAGCTGCTGGCAGTGCCGGCAGTGGGGCTGRCCAAGACTCGGCTTGCCTGGCACACGCCATGTCCCGGCAGCCTGCCGGGATGATGCAACAGCCGAGAAAGCAAAGCCACTCAGTGCCACGCCGCCACTCTGCAGCATGTGCCGCTCTGAGGACTCTCACCCCAGAATTAAGCGGGTCTGGATGAAGTTGAGTGCAGTGTATGGCAGTGGCTCCTGCCCTTGCAATGCCTGCAGCAGCCTGGGGCTGATTTTCAGGGAGGGGGGAGGTTGGGGACTGACTGCTCGACCTACAGCCATGTGTCACTGATACCCAGTGCTCTCCTGGGATGTATCCAGATGGCCCAGCGGGATTGCTACCCAGACAGCCCAGGCAAAGGCAGGTCAGGTGAAAGCTTCAGCACAAGGAGCTTCATTAGGGCAGTGGCTGCCAGCAGCTGGCAACCACATCCCACCGTCTGCCGGGGGATGAAGGACTCCCACCCTCTGCGGGTCAGCCCGGGGCGAGACCTCGGTGCGGGGACCACGCTGCCTGGCCAGAGGATGGCTGGATCCAGGGCCAGGGGAAGGGCTTGATACTTAAGAGGATATTTCTTCTAGCATGAAGGCAGCAAAAACCTCTGTTGTACTCAACAACGGCTTCACTTCATTTATCCTCCCTTTATCCTGCACCCAAGGTCCCCCTCCAAGCTGGCTGTATCCATCCATACGGAGACTTTTTTTGATAAATGTAGCTATTTTTATTGACTAATCTGAGTGCCGCCTTCAGCGCCTAGGCAATATTTGCCAAATCACTTACTTCAACASACTTTGCCAGTGATTCCTAAAAATACTTGTTTGCAGCTCAACTTGCCTGTCAAAAGCAGAGCCACCCTGAGACGCTGATTTTCTTGATTATTGCCTGACTGCTCATGGGGTGCAGGGGTGACCCCTTAGGCACCCTGCATCTGCTTGTGCCCATTTTCCTGGGGGTCCCTAACGATGGACGTGGAGGGCCCAGGAGATGCAGGAAACTGCTGCAACAGCAGCCACGGCCCCGATGCCAGCTCRGGAGCCTGTCTCTGTACTGGACCCATCGTTCCCCCCAGGATGCGGAAAGGGACACCCAGGCACCACGTCCCCTGTCCCCCATGGGACAGCATGGGTTGGGGGGTTGTCAGGACCCTTGTGTGTTTTCCAGCCGACCCCAGCTGGAAGGGAGGGCCGGGGTTATGCTTCCCTTATTTTGACTACGGGGACTGCAGACCCCACAGGATGGTGGGATGGAGAGATCAGCCCTCCTGCCAGCATGTCTGGGCTGTGCCGAGCATCCTCCTCTCRATAACCTGCTTGGGTTTCTCTGGTCAGTGACCCACCGAGTGGTCTCAGGTAGTGGAGCAGCTCTGCTTGCAAACTCTCCACTCACAGCACCATGCCAACTGYGTGGTTGTAAGACCCTGGAAAAATCATTAAATGAACCCAAATCAAGTATTTAGTGCTCCTTTTATTGAGCCTTTCCTTCCCATCCTGCTCCAGGACGTGTGTTGTTGCAGGGCTAGAAGCTGACCTGCAGTTGTTCCTGTTAAAGACAGCAACCCCTCTGCAATCTCAGCCCTCCAGGAGCCGAGTCTTGGAGGAAAAACCCAAACTGCAACACAACCTGGCAGATAAAACCATGGGGAACATCCCATTTTGGTAAAGGGYCCCAAATCTCTAACCCCAGTGGCCTTTTCTGCTATCATTGAAGGGTTTCTGTGCCATGTCCCCCAGAATAAGGCTTGAGCGAGCTGCCTGGTAGAAAGGCAGCCAGAGGGAATGGTATAAAAGAGCCAGGCGATACCCTCTGCTGCAGGGGACGCTGGTGATAAAATGTCCCGGGGCGGGCGTGGCTCATGGCATGACAGAGATGGGTCACGGGGACCATGGCGGGTCTACGTCGGGTTTGTGTGCTTCCCCTGAGGGGCTGGTGTGGGCACTGGGGCGGGGGGACAATCTGCCATTTTTTGGCCACATTTGATGGTAGGGTTAGATGATGGGTCCCTCCTGGGTTTTATTACGCTGCTCCCCATCCTGGCCTGGTCCCCGTGAAGGGTCTGCTGAGCCGCYGGGCTGGCAGGACCCCCAGAGTGAGCCCCGGGTGAGCGCAGCCCAGGCGGCACAGGGCTCTGCGCAGGCAAGCGGGCAGCTGCCCACGCCGGCTGCCGCTGCTGAATAGACACCGCCTTCTCCCCTGAGCATCTGCCCGCTCGCTTCAAAGCTGTATTGTTTCTCCATTACGCACATGATGCCGCGGATTACCATTGCGGCAACTCCCCTGTGCAGTCAACCAGCATCGCAGAGGGGCCGGGGTGGGAGGTGAGGTGGGACCAGGGCCAGCGAGATGGGGAGGCATGTGGGGAGGCAGCCCTGGGCCAGGGGAGGGGGATGTGGGCTGGATCTTGCCACCACATCAAGGGGGGTTCATGCAGCCCTGGTCTTGCTCATCATCTCAGGCAATTGCATTTGGGCTACTCCCAGACTCACTCGAGGCAGCTCCTGCGGTGAGCTGATGCCCTGCTTGGTGGAGGGCATCTTTGGGGGGAAAAAACGTTGAAGGAGCCCTCGGAGACTGCAGTTACCCTCCCAGGCATGGGAAAACCCCACGCACCATGGGGCTGTGTGGCTCTGCATGGACTGGATGGGACAAATCCCCAACATTTGGTGTCAGAATAAGGTTCCAAGGGCTCACGCCAGGCCCAGGGTCATTCCTGGGAGGGTGTGTTGCCAGCAGCAGGGAGGCAGGGGCAGGTCAGAGCTGTGATGCCCAGGTACCAGGCAGGTCCCTTCGCAAAGCCTGCAGCATCTGGTGGGAAAACAGAGATTRGAGAGGGGTTTGGGGATGTACCCAGTTGTTCCTTGGTGTTTGATAAGCATTCATCACATCAAATGACCAGACCTAAATTTCTGATAGTCAGGAGAATAAGCAGATCCCATCCATCCTGGTGGAGAAAAGGGAGCATCCCAGCCTGTGGGGACCACCACCTCCAGACCGTGGCAGCTCTGCAGCAGGCTCAGGGCTTTTTTTCAGTGCACCCTGGACTTTTTTTTTTAGGGTGGCCAAAGCACATCCGAGAGCACCACCTCCTGGGCACGGCAAAAAGCACTGAGGAGAAAGCTGAAAGAAGAGCTTCTGCTAGGTGTTTTGGGCTGTCTTGGCTAAATCAGCATCTCGATGGTGGGTTTCTATCCTGCCAGGTGCCTGACAGGCAGGATAGAGACACCCAGAAGGAAAAGGCACTGATTTTCCCACTCTGAATTCAAGCAAAGCAAGCATGCTCAGCTACGTGAGTTTATTTTGACAGTGTGGGACTGGATATAATTCAGACAGGGGCCAGGACCCTTGGACCCTTGGACCCTCCACCAGCATGGTGCAGCCCTGGGAAAGTAATTTTGCTTCACTAAACTCCTTCCCCAGTTGGGAACATCTCCCCAGGCTAAGGTCTAACACGGATTTACTTTTTCTGCCCCTTCTCTTCACCTTGTTCCCACTAATGCCAACTACTCACCTGTTTAGGCTGGGGCTGGGAAGAGCTGGGAGGAGAATGGGCCAAGCAGAAACTCCTATAAAGCCTCAGATTTGCAGGCTGAGCATTGCTAGGGGAAAACCTGGGGGAGTTTGGGAGGGCTGGCCATGCCCTGGGAGGGATGGGGCAGGCGTGCTGGCCCCAGGGTGATGGGGAAAAGGTGCAAATAGTGTAACGAGCCCAGCATGGAAAGGAACTGGAGGAGAGGCAGGAGGAGCAGCATCCCCACCGCACTGAAACCGGACCTGCCCTGCAGCTTCACCAGGGACATGCCGAGACCACTGGGCAGGGACACCGGCCATCACAGCCACCATTTTGTGGACCACTCATGGCACCGAGAGAGGAGAATATAGACATGGGCACAGTGATCCCTCCTGCAGCTTTTGGCAATCACTTGTTTACAGATTGCCCAAGCCAGAGACTTCACCCAGCCCAGCCTTTCCAGCAGCCGCAGGCCCCATGGATGGGTTGTGGCTGCACGGCAAAGCTCCCTGCGTGCATCTTGCCATCAAGAATAACTCTGGGATTTTTCTCACCAGGATCCTGGCCCCAGCTGAGCGAAGGGATGGGGGACACGTCTCTGCTCATTGGAAATGTCTCTGCTTCATCTGTTACGATTTGGAGAAGTGCAGCATGGATTTGATCTGGAAATGTTGAGACCTATAGTGAATATTTGCCTGGCACCAGGCTCACATATAGATCAATCTTCTGGTTTTAAATGTGCTTTGAAAATAAACACTTTCACATAACTATATATAATAACATTTTCCCTCCTCCCCACCTCGTTGCTGAGAGTGGAAAATTTGGGTAATGCTGTGGAAGACAAGGGCTGTCTTTGCAGCATCCTTTTGTCCTTGCAAAAGGCTGCAAAGCTCTGCCCAAAAGCCATCGTGGTTGCAGGGAAGGGACCCCGGCCACCTCGACCCTGCAGCGAGAGCTGTGTCCTCTTCTGGGTCAGAAATGTCCCTTGTTCACTGGAAGCAACCAATCCCAGAGCAGAGAAGGTCTCAGCTGTGGTCCCTGGAGAGAAGCTGAGCCTGGTGCCACCTTCCTGCTTGGATAAAAGGATCCTGGAGCCCTTGGCCCCGCATTGGGTTTAAGGGGGCTGAAACACTGGCCGTGAGCTGCACTTCTTAAAGCCCAAGAAAAAAATACAGGCAGTGTTTAGGGACTTGCTTTGCCCCTGAACCTGGTTTCTTGACCTTCAGGCACCACCAGACTCAATCCTGTCACTCAGTAAAGATGCTGCTGCATGTGAAAGTGGGGCAAAGGCACCGAGAAAAGCCGTGCCCAGGAAAGAACGAAACTGCTGACAGAGCCGGGGCCGTGATATGCCAAAATCCCTTTGATTTTGGTGTGGTCAAAGCAGCAAAGGGAGGCAGACTCGTTTTTCCAGTGCCTATGTATAGAGCTGTGAGCTCATAGTTTCCGACTGTGGAGAGCATTCAAAGTATGGGAAACAGGAATTTCCACCCCGCCTCGGTGCCAGCAGAGAGCAAACTGAAGCTGGGGAGATGCTTGGCTGCCCCAAATCTGCTCTTGCTGGCCCAGATCACTTGTCCAGCAGTGGAGATCTTGGTGGGTGCAAGCAGACCTGTCACTTCCAGCAGCTTCAAGGAGGGGCCAGGGGATGGGGACGCTTACCCCAGGGGTGACTGTGCAACCTCAGCTCTGGCACAATGTCTGGAGAGGTTTCAGACTCAATTTCTGACCATCCCAAGAAAACCGGGGTAACGAGTGGAGTGGCTTGGTCCCTGATCCTAAGCAGAGGATGGTGTTGACGTGCTCCAGGTCTCCTTCCAGAGAGGGACAGGGCTTCATGGCTCGAGAGGTCCCCCCTGCGGCACAAGCCTCCCACCATGGGTGCTCTCTGCAGAGGGCAGATGCATTTTGGCAGCTGCTCCAGCGCACGGGGCATCCCAGAAGGGCTGCACCCACCCTTCTCCTTCCAGAAACCAGCCCCATGTTGTAACCACTGCAACCGCTGCGCCCACGACCAACTGATACTGCTGCCCACGCCTGCAGCCCTGCGCCCTGCCATGGCACCCRGCCGCGTGAAACCACCCCTCCTGCCCACGAAGGGACTCCAGGGCCCTTCTCATTGGGTTTTGAGTGCCAGGGGTGCATCTCCTTTTCTGCCTGCCCCATAGACTCTGCAGAGCCCTGGCACCTTCTTGAAGCCGGAGGAGCACAGGGCTGGAAATGCTTCTGCAGAGCATCTCTCTAGCCCAAGACAAGACCCTCCCGTATGTCCAGGTTTCTCCTGAAGGCTTTCCGTGATAGAGACCCCAGGTGGTCCGGGGCATTCAGGCCCCTTGACAGTGCAAATCCAGGTCCCACAGGTGCACTGCCACAGCCAGAGCCAGGGAAGGTGTGCAGGYAGGGTGCCTTGGGGTCACTGCATCTGCTCTGGGGACCTCCTCTGGATGTGGCGAGTGGTGCTCAGATCCCTGCAGAGCCACTCAGAAAGCCTGAGTGTGGGCTGGCATCCCTGTGGCCACTGGCCGGGCTGAGAGTTGGCAAGAGTGGCTGGAAAGAGTCGAGATGGCAGCAGGAGCAATCCACCCTGCTGGCAGTTTTTGCAAGGCTTTGCAGGGAAGATGCCTCTTGGCTTCTTGCCTGGGGGTCGGGCGAGGGACAGGCAGCACCCTGGGACACAGGTAAGGCCGCAAGGAACCTTCTCTATGTGGGTTTCCAGACCGCACGTGGCCAAATGGCGACTCATGAGCCACCCACAGCTGCTGAGATGGCCAAGCATGGGGCTCCTGCTGCCCTGAGTCTGAAGGGCTCCTGCTGCTGCCTGGACCACAGTTCCCAGAGATGCTGGAAACCCCCCCAGGGCAGGTGCAAGGCAGCAGTGACCCCTGTGCCTGCTCGGCTGTGAGTTTGTCGGGCCATGCACCACCACACCTGGGCTCTGGTGAACGTCCAATAATGTAGGACAGGGAGTGCAGGGCTGGGGGAATAAGCATTTGGGGGATGAGGAGGGGAGGGGACACAGGGACAAAAACGCGGCCAGGGTAAGGGATGGGGAGCGGTGGTGGGTGGAGGCAAGAATTGTTTGGCAGGAGCCCAGCCCTTGTGCAGGATGCTGCAGCTCACCCTGCTTTGCAGCAGCAGAGGGGTGTGGGGTCCCGGCATCCCCTTTATCGCCTGTTTCATTGGGGTTTGACCCCAAGGATGAGCCCAGCTATAGCTTCGCATTACATGAGGGAAAGCAGGCAGGATTGTGCCTCCTGTCCCTGCCCTCCGACGCCTGACGCCGGCTCCTCGCCCACTCCCTAGCCAACCAGGTGAATATCAGGCCTTTAAAACCCGAACAAGTTCCTCCGCATTCACTCCCCGGGAGCTGCCCCTGTCCCTGCTCCAGCTTTTGCGCAACGTGCCCGCATGAAACACGCAGCCAACACCTCTGTGTTATATAGGTGTCCCGGTCCTCTCCCCAGCTGGTGCTCGGGGCTGGGGCACAGCCAGCCCCGCTTCTGGGGACAGCAGTGGAGTGCATGGAGGGGCTCCTGCCCTGGTGCCCTGCAGCAGGTAAGGGGGCTTTGGGGCGTGGAGGAGCAGGTGCACGGGGATAGGGTCTCCTGCAGTGCTTTGGGGGAGCATCAAGTCCCTGATCCCTCCTAACCCAGAGCAGGAGCCTGGGTCTTTCTTCTCTTGCATGGGGAGGGGATGGTTCGTTGTGTTCTTGTGGCCATCCCGGTGCAGGGAGTGGCTCCCATGCAAGAGGGCAGCCAAAGAGGGGATGGCAAAACCTCCAGAAACAGCTGTGAGGATGCCCATGGGCACATTCATGCCTGAGAAAAGGGGTGCAGGTTGAGTCAGGTCTGAAAATGCTACAAGGTCTGGAAAAACCTGCAGGTTTTATGAAGCTCCGGATCCTGAACTACTCTAAGAGAAGGGAACTGAGCTGAGCATCCCTCCTCCCCWCTCCCGTTTCCCCTCTTCTCTCTTCCTTCTCCCTTCTCCCTTCTCCCTCTCCCTCTCCCTTCTCCGCTCTCCTCTCTCCCTTCCCTGAAGCCACCACATGAATGCTCCCTGCACTGGGAGATGCACGGGAGAGCTTCAGACCCAGCCCAGATGCAGGTCTGGGAATCACAGCAACCCTGCGCTCCCCCTCGCACCCCGGGCCAGGGCGGGGGCCAAGTGAGCCAGCTGGGCTCTGCCCTACCCGCTCTGACTAACAGGAGACGCTGGTCTCTGGGGCTTACTGCCCTCACCGTGCTCCAGCGCAAGTGAGGAGCATGGCCTGGAGATGGTGGTGGCCTGGCCACCAGCCTGGGACATCCTCCAGCAGCCTGGAAGGAGCCTGGTGTGGGTGCTCGCTGCCTGCCCTGGGTACGGCACGCTCCCTCTCCATCCCCATGGGATCCTGTGCTCCCCCTGCTCCTCCTGGCCCCTCTGTGTCCCCTGAGATGGGAGCATCTCCCTTTCCTTGGCAGGTTTCTTTGTGGGGTGGGAGTTCCCACCCGCCATGCACCTGGAGCTGGCAGCAGAACACAGAGGCACTCATGACACAAGCTGAACCTGCTTTGTCTGTACCAGTTGCTGAGCAGGTAGACACAGCCCCATCCAGGGGCTCATGCCTTTTTCTATGTGATTTTGCAGCCAGGGATTGTTGCCCCTGGTGGCTCTGGAGCTGAGGTCCTCCCATCATCTCTCTCTTGCCCCAAGGACCACAGTGAGAGGCTTAATGCTCCTGAAAATGCCCTGCCTTATTGAGACCATGCCTAGTAGCCATCCACTGCATCTGTTAGGGGCAAGAGGGCAAAGGCAAGAGAGCAGGGAGGAGGAGGAGAGATGAAGAGATGGATCATGCTAATCATCGCAACCGAGACCCTTATTAACCCATCGCGCCTCTTCCTTGCAGCTGGGGAGCGCCTGTGGCTGACAGAGCAGGGATGTCTGAGACCTCATCCAGCAAGGAGGGTCCCCTGGCCGAGTGCCCCGTGTGCTACGAGAAGTTTCACCCGCTGGAGGCCACGCACCGCAAGCTCAGCTGTGGGCACACCTTCTGCCACGACTGCCTGGTGAAATGCTTGCTCTCCGCCAAGCTCGACGGCCAGGTCCAGAGCAGCATCATCTGCCCCGTCTGCCGCTACGTGACTTTCCTCAGCAAGAAGAAGGCTCTATGGCTGCCCAAGGCAGGCACCAACCCCTGGACACTGGAGATGCCTCTGTCACCTTCCTCCTTGTCCCATCTGACCAAAATGGAGGCCAGCAACACCTTGGTGGTGCCCAGCCATTTTGTGATGCCAGTGCAGAGCTTCGACCGGCGCTGCAGCACAGGGAACAGCCCCATGGACTCGCAGGGGGTCCCAGGAGAGCTGGCGCGGGAAGCCCACATCTTTGTCATCAGTGACCATGGGATGCCACTGGTGGACGCAGACTGCGGCTCCCTGGGGAGAAGCAGCAGAGCGGAAACACAGAGCTCGGTGTCATCCAGCTCGGCCCTGGGGGTGAAATGCTGCCAGTCACCCATCGCCCTTGCCGTCCTCCTCATCTTGACTGTGGCCATGCTGGCAGCAGTGCTCCCTTGGCTGCTGCTGGTGAAGAGGGACTCGTAGCAGGGATGGGATCAGCTCAGTGGAGAGGTGTCACTGATGCTGGGACAGAGCTAGGGCTGTGACCTCTCTTGAAAGATCCCATGAGAAAGTCCAGAAGCAGCTCCACGTGAAGCTCTCTCATCTGGCCAGGGACTGAATGGACTTTCAGACCTTTCTGCAGATCTCCAGGCACTCACAGTATCACTGCTAGCATTTTCTGCCTCTTTTGGTTAAAATATGGCAGGTCAAACCCTGCTAGTAGGTTCCTCCAGTGTCTTAGCAGAGAGGGTGGTTGCTTCTCCCACACCCTGTGACAGTGTGTGCAGGGAGTGGTGGGGCCGTGCTGGTCCCTTCACTCCATCACAGCTCCTGGGGGGGCTGTGACCGCAGCTCCCAGAACCCCAGAGCCTGGGGACAGCCAAGGGCTCTGTGCATTGGAGGATCATGCTGCCAGGTTGTGGGGCTTTTGGAGGTGCCCAGGCTCCTGGCTGGCTGTCGAGGTCATCAGGGTATGTGGTGCAGCCACCCTGGAGCAGAAATTCATGGCTTTCCATCCCAAAGATGTGAGCCTTTAGCTACCGGGCAACTAGGGCAACGAAACCAGAGGATGGAGGGGGTGATCCTGGCCTCCACGAGCTCACCTTCCCCTCCGTCAGCCAATGCTCCCCTCCCTGCAGAGTGATGGGGTGGGAAGGGACGCCAGCTCATCCCCCAGGCAGTCCCAGCCTTGCCCTCCCTCACCTCTCTCTTTGAGCTCCCCAGGGTTGTGGCCATCCTCCCAGTGTCACAGGCATCCCTCCTGCCCTGGGGATCCAGGGACAGGCARTGGGGTGTGGGGCAAGGAGCTAAACCAAATATGTGGACTGTATAAGGGCGCAGATTTGGGATCCCACCCTGCTCTCCTCGCTAGAGCCCTGTGCCTCGGCAGTGATGCTTCCTCATCCCTATATCCAGCTCCTGAGGGTTAACACCCAGCAGCTCATTTTCACCCATGTCAAACAGGTTAGGCACTGCTCAGCCCCACGTGCCTCCCGGCTTTGACCTCTTTGGGACCGGTCCCACCCAGGGACTCTCAGCCCCTCATCCCAGGGGCCCTGGTTTGGGAGGGGTGTGGACATCTGAGAGGCACAGTTGAGATTTGGGACCCTCTGTGCTTGCTCTCAAGGGAGGCGGGAGTGGGGGCTGCTGGTCACCCCCATGTCAGACCTGCCACTGGTGCTGGGGCCCCCCCATCGCATTTTTCCTCAGGAGTGCACCCCAATGCAACATCTGCACCCTTGCCGCCACCTTTGTCCTCCTGACCCGGTCCCTGGCCCTGTGGGTGCTGCTTTCGGCCCTGTCATTCAGGAATGTGCCCTGAGGGCTGCGATGCTTTCACGAGCACCCCATCGTGTCTGGGAGCAGGAGCAGGAGCAGGAGCAGGAGCAGGACTTGCCAGCGCCCGCGGGAGGTGACAGCAGGGTGGAAGGCTGGTGCACCATTCCCATGCCCCTGAAGTTCCCGCTGCATGGCTGAGCATCAGGTAGGACAAATGCAGCCAGCAGTGCCACTGAGGCAGCTTTGGGATCAGCCAGAACATTTCAGGGGAACAAATAAGAACCGCTTGGGGCTGGAAAGGGATGAGCAGTCTGGGGTAGAGGAGCTGATAGCATCTCACCCCTTCCTCTGGGGTTACAACCAGGGCATGGTGCCCTGGCTGGGCTGCCAACTGCCCAGCTTCTCCCTGTGACACTGCTACTGCAGTCCCCCACCCTGTGCCTCAGCTTCCCCACCCACAGCCAGCGTGCAATAACACTGACCCCTGCATGAAGCACTGGGAGATCACCTGGGGAAAAGTGCTTGAGACACTGCACTGGAATGGAAATCCTATTTCATAAGAAATGATTACCTGATAATGATGCGTCCATGCCTCATTATTTAATAATAAACCTTATTATTAGTCTGTCTGGGGAATTAATGCAGGATGCCAGAGAACCAGCCCCTTGGCAGAGGGCTGCTGGGAGGTGGGAGTGGGGCCCCCCCTCGTCTGCACCCTGGAAGGGCTGGAGAAACCCACTTTTGGCTGCTGTTGCTGGAGCCCTGGAGATATTTGGGCAAGGCAACGAGGACAGGAAAGAGCTTCAGTGGCAGCACTGGGATGAGATGAGATGTCTTGTGCTGTGTCTGGGTCATGGGCTCCAGCAGGACCAGCGGAGAGGGGACCAAGGCTGGGGGTGTTATCAGCAGGGGCAGCCAGTGCCATGGACCTGGAGGTCTGGGGTGGGGGTCCAGGGGCATCACCCCTTTCGGAGGCGAGGAGGGTGTTTGCCACAGGGTGGCACTGCTTGGCCAGGGATGGCTTCAGGGCTGGCACAGTGGTAGGACAAGCCTTGGGGAATGGCACGCTGGGCCCCCAGCTCCTGCCTTTAGTGGGTGAGGGTCAGGCAGCAAGAGGTTGGAGATTCCCCGGGAAATCCTGTGCTGAGCATCCACCAGCACTGCTGGGGGTGGCATGCTCCTGTGCCCGTGGGCACGAGCCAGGGCCCATTTGCACTGGCAACTGCTGCATCAGCCTGCAGTCACGTCTGCTGCTCAGGGCCAGCTGATCTCCCACCATCCCCACGTCCTCACTAGAGCCACCCTGTCTCCAGGCAGCGGGGCCTGTGTTTGGTGCTCTTGGAGGCACAAGTGTCTGTTGTTTTAGGTCAGGGTCTGCCTGCATCCGGGAGAGGTGTTCCCAGTCCCTTCCAGTGCAGATGGAAAAGCTACCATCATCCTATTTTCTTGTTATTAAAGCTGATGGCCAGAGCCAGACCTTCCCGAGCCCTCTCCTGCTGACGGTCCCTGGGGAAGAGTTTTGGATCTCCAGCAAACCAGAGCCCCCAGATGCTGTACAGCTTGTCCTCCCACCAGGCATGTGTCCATTAGAGGATATTGGGGCCATTTCCAGCTCAGTCGTGAGTAACTCAGTGCTTTGGTTTATCATAGTGACCTAATGTCCCAAGGATAACTCATGCCTGCAGCTCTGGCACRTGTATTGAATGGTTGTGTTCTCTGCAAATGACAGAGACAAATAGTCCTGCTTTGACCCTGCCACGTCCATCAGCAGAGATGCCAGCATGGGGCTGTGGTCAGCCGGTTGCTTGCTCACAGCCAAATTTGCCAGTGAACAGCCCCATGCAGCACCTTGCACACTTACTCTTTGCTCTAGGCTCCTGGCACACGGTCTAGTGCTTGTGATTTGAGCTGGGAGCTGCCAGCAGATGCCCTGAGTGCCCTGGCTCCATCACACCTGTACGTCACTGGTATCACATCTCAAATGCTCCCCCCGACACACACACACCCCTCGGTCACCCCGTGGCTCACATCAGCATCCCCTCCACGCTACCGACCTGGCCCAGCCCTGCTCCCCCTCTGCCCTTTCCATCGCTGGAGGGGGCTGGGGTCTCCCATCCCCTGTCCCATGGGAGGCCCTGGTGATGCTGGAGCCATGTCCCCCTGATGCTGGAGCCATGTCCCCCTGCCCGCAGGTACAAGCCCAGTGGCCAGGCTCTGTTCATGGGCCACCACAGGCTGCCCAAGGCATTAACCTGTGGAGTGCATGGGCCAGGCGGCAGGTAGAGCCCATTAGGGCAATTATTTCCTAATGTGCGAGTGGGGAGGAAGCTAATGGCTCTCTCCTGCAGATAAAGGCGGCCAGCGTGCATGCACACAAAATTAAGGGTCAGTTATGGCATCGGCATAGCTAAAAGGCCRGAGACACATCCTCCAGGCAGCTCTAGAGGAGGGCACATGTCCCTGGTGGACAGGGACTTTGTAGGACCCAGTGATGAGGACAAAGGGCTCTCAGTGATGGGGCAAGATGCCTGGAGCCCTGGTATTGGTTTAGGACTGCTCTGCAAGCACACGGCAAGAAATAAAGCCCAGTCTGGGCTGGAGGTGGGTGCTTGTGTGTAGGGGTGGAGTGTGGCCCTGGGKGTGTGTGTGTGTATTTGCATGTGTGTCCATGTGTCCCTCTGCCCAGCAAGCAGCTGGCTGTGTGCATGGGGGTATGTATATGACTGTTGGTGTGCGTGTTTCCATGCATGTTTTCATGCCCACGTATTTTATTTCAAGCAGCTGCCAATGCACGTGTGTGCCTCAGCGAGCACTATCCAAAGAGATGCTTGAGCCGAAGTGAGCGACCAGGCATCTTCCACCCCACCAGCACGGTCTTYGGACTGCGGCACCAGTTGTCCCCATGGAAGGAGCTGATGAACTGATCTCCTGCTGGCCAGCACAGCCACACTATGGACCCTGTTTGTGGACTGCTTTTAAAGCAAATGAAAGTCCTCTCTCCACTGCCCCCCTCTGCATGCTTCAGTTTGGGGATGTCCCATCCCTCTGAACTCCGTAGTGCCCACAGCTTCATCTCCTCTATCATGGTGGGGCTGGAGCTCTCTTCCACCCTGGCCATTCTCAGTGGGGCAGCCCAGTCCAGGGCAGGGACATAAGGGTGGAGGTGCCAGAGGACTCCAGGCCTTGGGGTGTGAGAGGCATTTTCCCCTTTGCTGTGGTAGGAGAGGACTCCAGGCCACGTCTTTTCCCAGGAGCCCTGTAGCTTGGCCACAGGCTAGATGAGCGCAAACCTGTGGCCCCTAA
The DNA here is from genome assembly GCA_035582835.1 of Phoebastria nigripes. Lineage (NCBI taxonomy): Eukaryota > Metazoa > Chordata > Aves > Procellariiformes > Diomedeidae > Phoebastria > Phoebastria nigripes. The sequence goes on from JAYKAV010002799.1 coordinate 1,305,615, forward strand.
CTYGACTGGTGGGATGGGCAGGTCACTGCTCTCCAGGTAATCGCCTGTCTTCTCCGACACTGATTGTGCTACTGACTCCAGCCCTCAACCCACTTGCAGCGGGCACCATCTCCTACCATGGACATCTCCTCTCCCTCCATGCTGGAGATATCATGGTGTGTTCCCAAAAGCAGCCTTTCCCACTCACCCCCTGGCAGGTCCCAGGGCTCACGGGCAATGGGATCCACTGTGCTATGTGATCCCAAACCAGTGTCCAGCCTCCCCGCTCTTGGGCATTGCATGCTGCAGGCAGAGTGCTTCGGTGCGTATTGCTGGGCATCACCACTTCTCATCCAGGCAGGCTGGCTTGGGGACCTTCCCTGGGTGCCAGTTGGCTGGAAAAGGGGTTAGGATGTCTCTGCCAGCTCTGTGATTTTATAAACATGGCTATCTGGAGCAAGCTTGTATCACCTGCTATAGGTTTTGGGAGCCTGTTGAGGGAGAACTTGGGCACGGCAGCTGTCTGCCCATGCAGAGCCTTCTGAGGATGCTTCTGAGTATGGTTCTCCTCTCACAAGAAGGAGGGGGTACAGATCCTTCCCATCAACATGTCCTCTGCCCTCCTGAAAGAGARGTCTCCTGCACTCCTGTAGCCCCTACAGGAACACCAGTCCACACYGTGAGCACAAGAGTTTAATACTCCCTTTTTAGGAGAGGGCACCAGAACCACCCCAGGTTTGAGCCATTTCTCCCAAGTACTCAGAGATGAGTATTCACTGGGTGGAGCACTGGATTGAGCTAGAAGAATAGTTGGGTGATGAGTGCATGGGGGTGAATAGATGGACGGACAGATGGAGTGTCAGGTCAGTATGAGAATGGGTATTAGATGGAGGTATGCCTGTGCGAGGATAAAAAGCTGTGGGAATGAATGGATAGATGSGTGGACTTCCACAGCTCTCCATGTGGGATGGACAGTAGATAAAGTGGGCATGGGGATGATACACAGGACTATGCAAGGTGACCTAAGCCTTGTCATGATACTGTGGCCCTCATGAACCCCCTCTTTGGTTATGTGGCACCTTGAGCTGTGCATACACCAGGGTTGTGTTTTCAGCCCTGCCCAGCTGGTGTGGGATGGAAACATGGACAGGAGTGGGTGAAAGTCCCAGGAAACCTTGGCCAGTGTTGCAAAGGGACAGAGCCAGAAGAGCCAAGAGGCTGGCAGGCTTTCCTGATGCAGTATTTAACACATTCTCCTGCATAACGTCCAGCCATTAACTTTGCCATTCCTGAGTCATCTTCCACCACTGCCTCCACCCATCATCCATGGCATCGTTTGACTCTGCAGGTGGAGATGTCCTGCAGGCAATCAGCACATCATGCTAAGTGGTCTGCAGCACCTGGGGTGCCAGCTGATGCAGCCCCAAATGTTCTCTGTCATCTCCTTCCCCTCCTCTGCCTAAAAGACCTGGGGTGGGATGGCTGCAGGTCATACTATGCTCTAGCTGTGCCTGTTGTCTCACTGGTACCTCTTCTCCTCCCTGTGCAAGCTGATCTCAGRTGGCCTGTCATCCCTCCATCAGCCTCCAGCACAGGCAGGACCCCTTGCAGATTCCAGCATGTGCGATTTCCCTGTCTGGAGAGCACACACTGCCCTTCCCACACTAACAGCTCAAGATCTTTGCATGATGGCAGCAGGGCTATGAACCCTGGGTAATGGCTGCATAATGCATCATTAGTAGGAAAAGGTGGCATTTTTATGGCACGGAGATGGGAGAAGTGGGAATTGCACAGGGCCCAGGAGTGCTTACTGGCCAGACACGTCAGCAGGCTCCATTAGGAACCAGCCTCTGAAAGCCCCAGCTCCATCAGCTGAGATCTCACCATGAATAATTGAGAAGGAGGCTCCTCCGAGCTCCCTCCCATCACCTGGACCCAGCCAGGGCTCCTGGAGAGCCACGGTCAGTCGGAGGCTGGAGTGGGGCTGGCCCAGTTTGTCCAATGTGGTGGGTGTGGGACATGGACAAGAGGTGACACTGACCTAGCTGGCTGTCCCTATGCCTGGGTCTCTCAAGCCAAGGTCCTTTTGGCTCCATCTCCAGCACATGGCAGACACCTTTTTACCTTGTCCACCTGTGCCAGCATATGGGGCATGGCCCTGGGCTGGACTCTTCTTGGGCTTTGCAGAAGAGTGAGGTTTTCCAAGCCTACATTGGGACTGGAGGTTTGGCAGTGCATGAGGGGCTTAGCTAGTGTCCTCACTGTGAGATAAATGCCCACGGTGGGGGTAGCTCACCGGGACAAGATCCCCAAGCCCTCAGCTGAGGGATTGTGGGGACAGGAGCCGGGCTGGAGCCAGTCCGTTGGTGAGGGTCTGGTTTATTCTCCCGTGACAGCTGTTCGCAGCACGGCACAGCAGAGCCATGGTGCAGAGGAGCGTGTGGCTGGCCCTGCGCTCTTCTGCATTGCCTGGCAGCAGCACCCTGGGACACATCCTGCTCAGCTGGCTGGGGAGGTTTTATGCTTCCCTGTGTCATTCTTACAGATCCTTTTTGTCAAAAACTCAGCAACCTACCATGAAAAAAACCCCTGGAATATCATCAAAGGTCTGCACTTTCTTTCCAGCAACTGCTGGCAAAGACCTGCAAATGTATTTTCTAGGAAGAGCTTCTTTTCAACAGGTTTTCCTTGAAATGATGTCCCGTTTTGCAACAGCAAATTGAGCTGGGAAAACCACTTTCCTTGTCTCAAGTGTGACTTCTCTGCTGGTTGATAGCCAGTGCTCCCAGTGGTTGCTGGCGGCAGACCTGTGCCTGATGCTCCTGGTCCTGGGTGCAGGCAGCGATCAGTGCTGCTGAGGTGGGGTGTGCCCAGGGGTGCTGCATGGCCAGCGCTGGGCACCCAACTCACTGTGCACGGACAGATCCCAGCACAGGCATACAGGAGCGTGTAAGGACATGTCCTCTTCGCAGCAGAGCTGAAGACAAGCAGTGTTTGTAATCCAACACGGGGTGCCTGAATGTGGGAAAGTCAGGGGTTTAATGAGAAGCTGCATGATGAGAAACATTTGTGTGTGATAGGAAAGCTTAAGGTTACTTTACTTAACTATAAGGTGTGGAGCCTCCTAGAAAACCCATCCTGCCCCATCAGATGCCTCAGGGGTTGGAGCTGCCAGGCACTGATACAATCCTGGATTGCAGGTGGCTGCTGTGATATCATGGATCTCCAGTGACCTATGTGGGAGCACATCCTTGGGGACAGCTGGTGATTGCATCTGCTGGAGCAAGACCTTGTCCCTCACCAGCCCTTGCCCCTGCCCTGGTGGAAGGGTTTGGTCCCAAGGTTTTAATTTTAATTCAATACCTTTAATTAAGGTTTTTAAAGGAACCGGTTGTATTGAGAGTGTGTGGAGAGCAGCCATGAAGCACTGCTGAGCATCGATAATGGCAGTCACGAATTAGCTTGGTGGCCGCTCAGGGAAAGCACTAGCCATGAGGCCCAGCTGGATGACAGAGCCACCCAGCCATCACTGGTGCTTTGGCAGTTGGTTTCCTCCCAGGCAGGCTCTGGAGCAGCAGCCAGCCCCGGGAATGCACAGAGATGCCGGCGCTGCGCAGGGCCCGTGTGTCGCCAGGAGCTGCTCTTCTACTTCTCACCCAGTGGCTACAGCGAAGCCCCTGGGCAAGCGCCTTCGGCTGCTGATGACACCAGCACTTCCATTCACTCCTCTCACTAATGACTGCAGGGCCCACAGTTACCTTTCAAATGAGCAGCAATTAGCTTCTGGCTAGCACTCCTGGGCTGATCCATTAGGAGCCCCGCCAGGGCTAAGACAGGCATTAACGGAGCCCGGTTCGTTAATGGAGGTTGGGCAGAGCAGCGGGGCTGGGTGCAGCGGAGGGGCTGGGCTGTGGGATGGAAGGGGTGGCAAGACCCTGGGAGACTGCCTACCCCTCCTCTTCCCCGGCAGCCCCGAGGCTGCAGGGATGTGTCCCTGCTTCAGCTGGTGGGCTGGAGACAGGTGCCCTTGCCCTTCCTCATGAAAAAACAAKCAGGATCATGCTTTTCCTCCTGTACGTACCACCACAAACAGCTCTGTGGCGTGAATGGCAGCTGCTGGGTGTGTTGTCACAACAGGTGGCTCAGGGACAAGATTCTGCCTCTGCCCACGAGAGGACAAGAGGTCTGGGCTCAGCCCAGCCACGCACTATCTCTGGCTTCCAGTGAGGGTGTGAAGGTAGCTGGAGATTAAGAAAAATGTCTACACTTGTCTTTCCTTTTGCCCTGAATCTGAGAAAAGGTCCATATGGACTCAGCTGAAGCCATGAGTCTGATCTGGAAGCTCTTCAATAGATCAGTCTTTGTCAGAGACCCTGCACGGGACATGGTGGGGTCTCTCCCACCCCAACAGTCCTTGAGGTCTATGGAGTTCCAGTCACTTGGAGGAAGTCTGTGAGAGGACATGGATGACGTCTCCATCCATGCTGTGGGAAGGAGGGACAGCAGGCAGCTGAGTTACTAGGGGTGAGGAGGAAAAGGAGGTGGAACACCTCCTGGAACACCTTCCTGGTCTGATTGCTGCATAATAAAGCCAGTCCAGGATGCTCTGCACCGTTCCCCATGTCCTGAGCCTCTTCCAAGCCATTCTTTGTGCTGAGGACATCTTACACCAACGGGACACTGGACTGGGTCTGCCACTCAGGACACTGGAGGACTTGTGGGGTTGGGAGAGAGCTCTCTGCTGTGGCTGGTGTGCTGCAGAAATCTCTGCATTTATGTGGCTTTCAAAAGTGTTAAGCTTAAATCATCTAGACACTTGAGGGGTGGGGGTGCCTCTGGGGACCCCTACAGATATCACATGGCARAGAAGGGCTCATGCTCAGAGTATAGCCTAACACAGGCCAGAAGGTGTCTATGAAGGTCTCTGGTCCAACCTCTGCTAAAAGCAGGATCAACTTCATAGTTAGATGAGTTTCACAGAATCATAGAATCATAGAATAGTTTGGATTGGAAGGGACCTTTAAAGGTCATCTAGTCCAACCCCCCTGCCATGGGCAGGGACATCTTCAACTAGGTCAAGTTGCTCAGAGCCCCGTCCAACCTGACCTTGAATGTTGCCAGGGATGGGGCATCTACCACCTCTCTGGGCAACCTGTGCCAGTGTTTYACCACCCTCAGCGTAAAAAATTTCTTCCTTATATCTAGTCTAAATCTCCCCTCTTTTAGTTTAAAGCCATTCCCCCTTGTCCTGTCACAACAGGCCCTGCTAAAAAGKTTGTCCCCATCTTTCTTATAAGCCCCCTTTAAGTACTGAWAGGCTGCAATAAGGTCTCCCCAAAGCCTTCTCTTCTCCAGGCTGAACAACCCCAACTCTCTCAGCCTTTCTTCATAGGAGACATGTTCCATCCCCCTGATAATTTTGGTGGCCCTCCTCTGGACCCGCTCCAACAGRTCCATGTCTTTTCTGTGCTGAGGGCTCCAGGGCTAGACACAGTACTGCAGGTGGGGTCTCACCAGAGCAGAGCAGAGGGGCAGAATCMCCTCCCTCGACCTGCTGGCCACGCTTCTCTTGATGCAGCCCAGGGTACTGCTGCCAGCACACATTGTTGGATCATGTCCAGCTTTTCATCCACTGGTACCCCCAAGTCCTTCTCGGCAGGGCTGCTTGCAATCCCTTTGTCCCCCAGCCTGTATTGATACTGGGGGTTGCCCCGACGCAGGTGCAGGACCCTGCACTTGGCCTTGTTGAATCTCATGAGGTTCACACCGGCCCACTTCTYGAGTTTGCTCAGGACCTTGTCCAGTCAAGTTTGGAAATGCTCCAAGAATGAAGATTCCCCCCCGCCAGCTCTCTACAATCCTGTCCCAGTCTGTGACCACCCTCATTGTGGTTTTTTTTAAAAACTTACATCCCACTGGAATTTCCTTCAGTGCATCTCATGCCCATTGCCTCATCTTTTTGCTGCACATCTCCAGAAAGTGTTTGTCTCCATCTTTTCTCTACCCCATTAGTGAGTCATGCTGYATCACTGAGATTGGGATATTTTTAGTTGCCACCAGTTCCCAGAGCAGGGGGAGAGCAAGGAGAGGCGCAAAAGGTCTGAACTGCCCTTAGGGGCTGTTTGTCATTTCCAGGGGTCTGCAGCTCAGCTCCAGCAGTGGCTTCATTTCAGCCCAGCCAAAGTACTGGGGTCCCCATGACTGAGCTCCCTGGCAAAGCCAGACCTTGGTTTGTCTCAACACAGGCAGAAGACATATTGAGAGACAAGCCTCTGGCCGCTGGTGCTGGTGCCTCTGTCTGGAGCAGGCAGGCGTGCATGCTCCCAGGTGCCTATGAAAACATCTGTGACGTCGCAAAGCAGCGTGCCACGGTCCTTCACCCTGGGGACCTGTTGAACAGGCCCCTCCTGCCATCCAGCAACAGCGGGGGAACAAGCAAGGGAGCTCCTGCTGCAGCGGCCCCCCAGCATGTCTCTCCAGGATTCCCTATGTGGGATTGCATTTCACTCTGGGCTGATTCCCCCAGCTGGTGTGGGACTGGTCATGTCCCTGCTGCTCGAATGGGCATTGCTTCTCTGATAGAGCAGGAGGATGGGGCAGGCATCGGGATCCTTTGACTGCGCTGTGTCTACAGGTGCTGCACGCCCTGAGCGTGACCAATACCAGCAACTGAACTGCAGTAGCACTGGGTGGGGACAGAAAAATGAGCCTGCAAGTAGCTAGGCAGTATCTGGCCCTGAAGAGTGTAAGGAAATGGTCTGAGGGTGATGGCCTGGTGTGCAGAGGGTGGAGGAGCTGCTCAGCCTGCTGCATCCCACCCCATCCATCAGCCCCGRGCACCTCCATGGCTGGGCAGCTACAGCGGTTAGGGCTGGTAAGGGTTAAATCCCAGTTCAGAGCCCACTCCCTCCAGCTCACCAGCTGTGCTCGGACCAGCTGGAAACAGGGCTGCCATGGCTATGGCAGGGACTGCCTGCAGGACCAGAGATCCKGCTCCCTCCAGACCGTGAGCTCCGGGAGGGTGGATGCAGCTGCGCAGGTAGAGGCAGGGATTGCTGCAGAAGGGTTTGTGCAGTCTGGGAGAACCAGTTACTCCAAGATGTACMAACCCTGCTTGTTATCCCCCCCCAGCACCTGGGTACAAGGTGCTGTGCAGGTCCAAATGCGCAGGAGGAGTTTGTGGTTCCTGGCCTCGGTCCCCTGTCAGGTCAAAGAGTGCCTGTCCCTTTTCAAACCCTACCTCTTGTCTCCAAGCAAAGATGGCTCTGCCCATGGGTGAAGTGTGAAGGTGGCCCTGTAAGCAGTGAGGTCAGTTCAGAATTTCCCCAGACCCTTTRTTTGATAAAATTCCTGGCTGCAGGCTGGCTCCTTCCTTGATCAGCCATGGATGGATATCTGGCTTCACACTGGCAGGCTGCCCTGGAGAAGGTCGGCTCCTGCCCAGGAAAGAGGCCAGTCCTTTGCAGAGATGGTGCAGTTGCTTACCTCAGGGTTATGGCCAGTGATCTCCTGATAACTGCTGTTTTCTAAAAGTCCCTGTTTCTAGAGTCATGGGAATTTGCAAAAATCTCAGATGATTTTATCTTTGAAGGAAAAAGAAGTAATGATGTCTGGAGGGCCCGCTGCAAATGCAGAAGAGCCAACAGTGCCTGTTTTTTAAAGATCTTTTTTTAACAAAAGCTTACTTGCCCATGAGGGGGTCTCTCCATATTGCCAGAGGAGGGTTAAAAATGATGTTTGCCACTGATGTTCTGACTCTATGATTTATCCCACATGTGCTACCATGTTTTCCAGCTCTCATTCTCCCTTGTGTAAGAGCTACTCGTCAACAGAGTTGCCGCAACCAGAGGTTCCTGCTTTACCCCACYGCTTACTGTCAGTAAACAAACAGCTTTGAAAAGGAGGGTAGCAACTTTAATAAAAAAGTCCCAGAAAGATGGCACCAAAACAGTTCCCCCAGAACAAGACAGAACGCTGCAAAACACCCCAGCACAGGCTCTGCTCTGCTTTGCATCCCCAGAAGACACCCTTGTACCCTGCTCAACATGCTTGATGGCATCCCTCAGTGTGATGACTCTCTGATTGATGTTCTGGGGGTGGTCCCTGTTCTACCTGGGACAGGATTAAGCCCCAAATAGGCCTAAGTTTCAAATGTAAGCTATTTCAATGTTTTGAGGCTGTGGGACCTGCACAGCACATCCATGGAGTTGAGCAGGGAGCCTTCCTTCGCAGGGTGGGAAGACAGGATGGTTAGATGGCTACAGGGGGCACCAGTTGCCTCCTYGTGGCAGAGACTGAGATGCCAGCCCTGCCACCAGTCTCATGCCCTGGGAACTAGAGACAGAGTAGAGCTGCTAGATTCCCCTCCAATCAGTAGTTCCCACGATGAACAACTTGCCCACAAAACCCACTGCCATTGCTATTGCCCAAGGTGCTAAAATTAAGTCCACCAAGGTCAGCAAAGGCCTGATATCACCCATAAAGTGTTACTTGGTCCATGCTGTTGTCTAGGCAGCAGAGAAGGTTGGCATCCCCAGCTCAGCCCTCCCTTTGGAGACCCAAGTGTTTTGTTCTGTGTGTGCTCTCCCTGGGGCCTCTTTAACTCTGCATGAAATGGCTGATGGAGCTGGACTGAATGCAAGCAGCATGCACACATCGGGCCCAAATCATATCTCCATCACAGCAGGAAAGTCTGCGGAGGTCTTTCTGAAATGGTGGGGGAGATCTCTCCTACATTAGGTCAATGCATCTCCATATTGAGCCTGTTTAGCAGAGCGTGTCTTGACTAACAGAGAAGTCCCTGAGTGCCAGCACTGTCCTGTCAGCCAGTCTCCAGAGAGAAGGACCAAGGGAAACACCAAACTTCATCTCAGAGGCAGATTCTCCAGGATCACAAAGAAATAAATTTTGGTAAGGTTGTAAACAACTGAAAAGAGGCATCTGTAATGGAAAGTGCTGAACGACCTATTTGATGGGTGTTACATGTGCTTCCATCCTATACTAGTGTCTTTATGGTCAGCTGAACACAGCATCAGGAACACAGGAGGATGGAGATATGGGTCTTTTGCTCTCCTCTTCTCCCACCTGAGATCTGTATTTTGAGTCAGCTGGGAAGTATGTTTCCATGTTGAGCCACCACCAGTTTGACAGCTGAAACACTAAATCCTTTCCTGGCCTTTGCAGCTGTCCACGGGTCCAGTAGTTCTTTGAACTAAGATCTTCTGAGTATTTCATTATGTGCCACTTAGAGAGTGCCTTGGACCTTGGTGAGATTGGGTAAAATGTACCTAAGACCTCTATCCAGCCAGCAGCTGGATTTTGCTTAGGAAATCCTCTGTCCTGTCTGATTTTGTAGCCTCCCTCTCCCTCTCCCGTTGAGTGCATCAATGTACAGAGGAGGTCCCCAAGCCGGGGAGTCAGCTGCGCCCCAGGCAGCCTCTCCAGCTGTGAGCCCTGTTGAACCAGTTCTTCACATCCATGTGGTGAGGTTTGCAGAACTGGTCCAACCTGTCAGCTGGATCCTGCTGACCTGCGCCAGGCCCACAGTCAGGACAGCCTGCAGGGGCTCTGCTGCTACCAGGTTGCTCGTGTTGGGCCCTCTGAGATAATGTCAGTGGGTAGGAATGAGTGTGATGTGCTTAGAGAGGATGCGAAAAGGGTATCCAGTGTTCAAGGGGTGCCTTGAGTCCTTGTGCCCAGAGTGGTAACAACATGCTCAGCAGATCAGTATAGCCAGCTCTATCTGTACTTTCAGTGGTGGGTTTGCAAGAGTGGCACAACAGAGTCCTTGTTTGGTGCTACTCCTCTTCATCTGCTTGCTCCTTACATTCACACTCTGGTCCTTTTCTGTTTCCCTGTAAATAGACAGTGAAAAGAGATGCAAATACTTTAACAGACTTTGATGATATCTAAGAAATTCAAGATCTCTCCAATAAAGACATCTAAAATCAAAACACAGGGACTCAGGGGACCGTTACCACCAGCCAGATCCGATAGAGAAGCACCAGCAGACTGCTGCCTGGATGACAAACAGGATGTCCATGATGTCTGGGGTGCCCATGCATGCAGCCATGTCAGCTTCTGAGCTGGGCGCTGTGGGCTGCCTAGTGATATTTAGGATCAGCCCAGGTCAGGGTATGAGTAAGGCTGCTAATATTTGGTCACAAAAGGAGGATTTTTTTCCCCTTGAAGATCTAGACACATGAGCAAACACTTGACATCCTTGAGGTTGATTTTCCCCCTGGTGCCTCCCCTGGTGCAGAATGGGGGATACTGTGGCTGTGGTGCCATACAGGGGAAGAGGTGTAAGGGAGCCCAGGCTCCCGAGACCATGCACGAGTCATGAAAGAGGAATCCTGGCATGTACTTCCACAGCATTTCGGGGTTAAAGTATGAGGGCAGGAAAAGCTGGAGGGTGCTGTTTTTCAGTGATAGGCCGTTCAGGTCAGTGGGGTGACTTGGGGAGCACAGACTGGTCAGGGAGTGGAGGAGGGCTGCTGGTTCCCAGTGCCCTGCACACACGGGCACCATGCCATAGCCACTGGGCTATGCTGTGCCCATGGCTGTAAAACAGCCCCAGCAGCCTGGAGCAAACAGACCAAATATAAAACCACAAAAACCCAATGGTGAAAGATAAGCTCTTGGGTCAATAATGTGCTGGGCTTGGGCCAGCTCTCCCAGTGCTGCGCGGAACTGAGCCTCCAAGGGACAGGGACTCACAGATGCTTCACTTGTGCTTATCCTGCCATTGGTGAGGCTGACTCTGGCAGGGATGGACTCTGCTGCAGCCAGTGTGGTTTGGGGACAGCAGAAGAAGGAAGGACCCATGTCTCTGGGATGGAAGGGACATTGGAGACCATCAGAGCTGGTGCTCTGGAGGTGCTGGGGTGTGAAGGCTCATGGGTGTCCACCATGGGAGAAGGTGGGACAGAGAGGTGAGAGAAATCCCACAGTGCCCTGCCACGGGCACACACTACAAGTGGAATGTTTTCCCTCTGGTCACTGGGCCTGGCTAATTGCTTCTGTCTATGCACCGGGGAGATTGAAGCCACCATGTCCTGCCTGTGCCTGTGATCCTCCATGCCAGCTGCCTGGAGAAGGTGGAGGGCGCTGAAGGCACCTTGTGCACACATACAAATACAGAGATGTGTTTGACTCGTGCACCATGTGCATCCCGCTGGGGAATGGTGCTCGCCCTGCCTGGAGCCATGCGAATTGGGTCACTATCAGAGAGCACAGATGAACTGGAGAGGGGAAAATGCACAAGCAGGAACACCCCATGGGGAATGCAGGCTCCTGGGGTCTGCAGCACCCTGGAAATGCAGTGCTGGCACTGAACCAGAGCTGGTGTGTGGTGGGGTACATTGGAGGCCTCTGCTCCTCCATGGAGCTGGATATGGCCTCATCAGTGCACGCCAGGAGGCCTGGGCACAGGGTTGACAGCACTTTCCTGGCTGTGAGCATCACCCTCCACCCCTCATCACCCCAAAGATTTCCCCCAGCCATGTGCTGGCGATGTGCACTGGCTCATCCAACGTCAGGTACTGGCAGAGACTTTGGCCCCCAACAAGCATCGTTCAGGAGCGGTCTGGCCTGCTGGCCCGGGAGGCAGGAGGGACAAGTGGTGATGGGGACCTTGCACCCATTTCCCCCTGGGCAATGCCACCAGCTCCCTGGGTGTTGTCCCTAAGCGACGCACCCAGGCACGCACCCAACAAGGGACAGACATTGAATAGTGACAAAGCCCTCAGCCAAGCTTTACAGGCTGGATTGAACAGGCTTAGCATTAGCAATTAAAAGTCCCAGAGCAAATAAAGGAGGGTGTTGGTTACTGCTGCCCTTCCTTATATATAGCTGCAGTATCCAACTAATGCTTGTTGCAGGCTCTTATCTGGAGGTGCATCAAGGAAATTCTTGAAGGAGGTAGCCCCAAGGGCACATGGGTGGAAAAGCACCCTGAGACCTGGTGGTGGAGGGTAAAGCTGAACTCCTGGTCCAGGCATCCTGGTAAGTGTAGGGCTGTAAAACACTGTGACTCACACTGCAGCTTCCATGCTCCCGGGAGAGTAGAGAAAAATTCCTGGCTGCCTCTTACGGTCACTGTCAACAAGATAAGAAATAAAGAAAAATCAGTAAACAATAAAAAAAAAAATGTTTCTCACTGGTTGTGAGAAGCTTTATAAAAAAACTGTGCAAGGAAATCTCTCTCGAGTGACTGGTGGATGGGGATTATGTCGTTTGGCAATCTTCCTGCGTTATGCACTGGGAGGTATATGCCTGGGGGCACTGGCCTGGCTGAGATGCCAAAACTGAAGAGAGGTGAGTCTGGTCTCGGCTCTGATACTCACCCATGTGTCAGTGGGGGACATCTCCCCCATCTCTGCCTTCTCTTTGTCTCATGTACCGTTATAAAACCATTAGCTCCTTGGGGTGAGAGTTGGCTCTTGGTACGTGGGTGCACGCTTGGCTACCGGCTGGGGCATCCTCCTACTGTCATCATCCTTTTGTCATGTACTGTACAGCTCTGAGCACTGTGGGGCTGCTTGTTAATTAACTCAGGCTAATTGGCTCCACCAGCCTTGCCAGCATGCTGACGGGGAGGAATATCTCCTTGGGATGTTGGGAAGGAGGCAGGATGCCATCCATGCAGCGATGCTCTCCCAACACATGGACATTTCCACTTCCATTAGGCTTTGCAATGGTGTTGCTGCTCATAGATGAGGCCAAAACCAAACCCTCTGTAGCAGCTCTTGGCTGACCTGGATGTTTCCACATCACCACCAGCCCCTCCATGCAATGCAGGGGCTGATGCTCAGTGTATGGGTCCCTCCTGCTCATGTGCTGTAGGACCAGGCTGCAGAACCCAGACAAGGTCCACGCTGCCTGATCTTTCTGCCCGTTGGGCAACTGCCAAACAAATCAGGCATGTTCTAGACCAGCCTGAGATTAAGAAAGCATAATCTCAAAGCCAGYGTTCAAACATGGCACTTTGTACCTAGTTTCTGTGTATTCAGCATTTGCCACTGGGTTGTGTACAGGGCATCATATGGGTGCCTTGGTGACGCAACCTTCGCTTGGTTTTTCACACTTCCCTATTACTTTGCTGGAAATACGTTCCCCACTGGCAAAACCTTTCCAACCTGGGCAGCCCCTCAGCGCACACTGGTGTGATGGGGGGTATGCCAGCGAGCAGCCAGGTTTGCTCACTCACATGCCATTTACACAGAGGTTTTGGTGCTAAGCGACAGTGTGGATCTGGAATATTCTTACTGATTTTCTCTAGTTGCCCAGGCTGTATCGATGGGAGACCACTTGCACTCACTGTCCCTCCTCTGCCAAAAGCTGTCATGAGAGAGCAGCGGCTCTCCAGGACCTGCAACTCACAGCATCATCTGATGGGAAGAACTGAGGAAATAAACCCCAGATACTAGCCACCTCCAATTTCCACCAAAATCGCCCTCCCCAGATTCATTCAGACAGGCTCATCTCATCAAAACCAAGTTCCTGTCCATCATTAATCCATTCCAGAGCATTTTAAAATCTAATATTATTCCTGAAGAGTGGCTATCACCAGCAGTAAGGTCTGGCTGCCCTGCCAAGACCTCTGCATTCCCCAACACTAGCAAAGCATCCCTGTGCATGCTGAGCTGTAGGTACCTTTCCCCTGAGGTTCCATCTGGCTGGGCAATGCTGTGAGGACCAGCAGGCCCTTCCCTTTCGTCGTTTTGGATGCTCTTCACCAACTGGATGATGCTTTGGAGCTTCCCAGCATGTGATGTTGCTCCTCCAAGTACAAGTTTCCATTTCAACTTTGCTGGAGCCACGGGTTAGTTAAAACCTAGCTCCCTAAAGGGGACCTCGATGTTGAATGTGTACCAAAAGATCCAGAAGACAAGGCTGGAGGCAAGCAGCAGAGCTCCCAAGTAAACGAAGAAGTCCCAGGAGCTTAGCGGAGCGAAAATTCCCAGGAAGAGGATGATCAGCCCGATCACATCGCACAGCACAGCCAGGAGGAGTATCACAGCACAGCGGCCGATGAGCTTGAAGAAGGCCATGGTGGACCCCCCAGCAGAGACCCTCAGGGTGGGGGCTGAGGGGCCGGCAGCATCCCGGCAGTCTCTCCCTCGCTGCCTCTGCTCGCTGGCTGCCAGGAGGAAGTACAAATGTCACAACACACCTTGCAGAACAATCAGGAGGGAGCACACGATACTGCTTTAACTGTTTCATGGCCCTGCCATCGACCTGCCTCTGCCTGTCCTGGAGTGGATCCCAGGGGTGTGTTTCTCTGCACAGCATGTGTGAGCCCTCCGGGGAAGGGATCCGCTGCCAGGATACCCTGTGATCGGCCTGGGTGTAAGTGCATCACACCCAGCCTGCCTAAAAGGTGCAAGTCTGGTCCTGACCCATACCGCAGATGGGCCAAGCTCCTTCAATTTGAGAGCCCGAGGGGTCTCGTGTCACTTTTGAGCAGCATCCGCCATGTGAGGATCCCAGCAAAGTCTGCAGGACACCGGCTGTGACATCCCGGTGACAGCCTGGAAGCATTGCAGTGTTCCCCTCTCTTTATAGGTAAAGTGAGGCACAGGAGTTTGTCCAGAGTGTCAAAAATACATCGCCCTTGCAACATCTCCAAAAAGCAGGTCTTGCTGGAAAGCCACAAATCAGACAACCTGTGTCATCGCCCATCCCAAAAATGGGAACCCAGCAAGTTAGTGATGAATCACCGAATAAGGCAGAATTTCCCAGAGCTCCTGGCTTGTCTCTGGGCAGCCAGTATTGCTTTGTGGGATCCAGGACTGCCGCTTTCTGCTCCAAGGTTGCTGGGTGACACTGGGCACATCTTTCCTCTTCTGCCTTTCTGGTCTGTGCATGCTTGGCAAACAGGGAAAGTCTGGGAGAGACGGAGCATCCAGGGAGCCCTTGGCTCTGGGAAAGCCATCCCAAGACACAAGCACTGCACGGCCTATGGGCTGGCAGCTGCCTGCCCCATCTCTTGGTCATGCAGAGGATGCCAAACCTTGAGACAGGACCATTGGGCATGAYGTCAGCATCAGGGACTGGAGCAGTGCCCAACTGCAAGTACCTGCTGAAAATAGTCTTAGCTCCAGGGGATGCCAGGGGTTGCACCAGGAGCATCCTCCCACATCTCCTTGCCAAACCCAGGGCACTCAGGACCCGTCTGCCACCTGGGCAGCCCCACCACTGCTCTGCCATGGACAGGGTGATGGCTGGAGGGAATGGGGGACATTGCCTACCTTGTCTGTTTTCTCTGCTGCCCAGGGAATCCCAGGTGCTAAAAGTCACCATGCTCCTGCCTGCCACCCAATGTGTGCACCTCACAAACGGCAAGCACATGGCAGAGGAGGCTGCCTGGCACGGCTCTGTGGTCCTCTCTCCTAACCTTATCCAGGCTGCCGCTTGCAAACATGCGGCAGACAGCGCTGTGCAAACCATCTATTCCAGATTGTGCTGTTCCCTCCCAATCGCAAGGGTCTGCCTGTTCCAGGACATTTTTTTTCCCCCTGTGTCTGAACAATTAAGGCTTTTAAATACACAATTAAGTAACTAATCTCTTCTTTGTGCATTATCACCCTCCGGGGCCTGGGGGAGAATCTGCTCTTTGCCAGCCCAGGACCAGCCCTGGCTTAATTACCAGCAGGCTGGAGAGAAGTGCCAGGGCACAGCTTCTTTCAGGATCAGATCACTCCGTTTGCATGAAGCATGGTCTGAAATCTGCCTTCCTGAGAGCTCAGCCAAAAAAATCCCTCGGTCCCAAACCCAGCCTTCAGTCCCTAGTGGTCTTCTCAGTGCCTGCAGCCTCCCGGGGACCCGAGCTGGGGAGTCACCCAGAGCTCAGCGGCCAGAGCTTCCCCAGCCCCTGAACCCTGGGTTCAGGCTGGGCTTGCCTGTACACCGGTGGTCTTCCCTTACCCCTGTCCTGCCACAGGTGACACGAGGCTCAGAGCCATGCCCAGCGCCTGGCTTGCTGTTAGGCAGCCCGTTGGGTGGATACCTTTTTCTGTAGTCTTCTTTCAATGGACTGCAGTGATTGTGGAGGTGGACAGAGGATGGAAAAAGAGGTTTGCAGCTCTTTGCTCCCCGGTTCAACCAAATTTTGATGAACCTGCTTGAGGTTTAGCGTTGACGATGATGGAGCTGCTCCRGCCAGTTTTCTGATGAGCCTGAACCTCATCACCCTCTGAAAGGAAGGACCTTTTCTGTGTCTCCTCTTGCTCCCACAGCTGTATCCAGTTCCCATTTCCTTTGTTTTTTCTGAGTCTTTATCTTCTGTTCACTGAATTTCAGGGAGTTCTTCCAGGTGATTAGACAGTTTTTATTGTAGTAAGAGAGCGCCAGAAGATGCCTCGAGACTTTTCTGTCCTTTCTAGCCTGGTCTCTGACCCCAACAGACATTAGCCACATGGGGCAGAGTAGGCATTGCCCCAGGAATCTCCCTCAGACCAGCGACACCCTCCAAAAGCAAACAGCTCGAAGGAAGAGGGGTCTGATGCAAGGAGCTCGGATCAGGCCTGTCCAGCCCCACACTGCAAAAGGCTGGTGCCACCTTGATCTCACCAGACCAGACGAAGAAGTCTTCTCCTAGGCTGCATCCCATGCCTAGAGCAGCCCAGGAATGAAAAAGAGAGCAAGAAAACTAGTGGAGGTTGTTCCAGTGTAGAAACTGGGAATCTCTGACCCCACTCCGGAGGGTGGAATAGCTGTGGCAACTCCTGTCCCTCTGGAGGAGGCACTGTGTGGTGGGGTGGCCTGTCCCATACATCTGGTGTCCCTCAAAGGAAGCTCTGGGGCCTGGCAGTATTTATGACTGCAGACAAGGCTTCCTTCAGGCTTCCTTCCACTGCAGCCTCCGGTTTTCGTGAGCCAGATGTTGCAAGGTGAGCACCCTGTATTGCCCTTCAGGAGGGCATCAGCAGCCCAGCTTGGATTTGCTCTGTAGGAGGCAGGGTTTTCATCTGGATGCATTTCAGTGATGCTGAACCCTGCCAAGCAGTGYGTGAGAGCAGCGATTTGCCCATGATAGCACAAAAGGAAATGTGACACACTAAACAAAGTTGCTCCCTGGGTTGGAAAGGAACCCAAAGGTTTCCAGAAGTTCATTCACCTCCAATTAATGGCTCAGAAAACTGCACACAGTTGCATTTTACTCCAAAGATACTTAACAAATAGCAGAAAATTCTGCCTACCTCTTCTGCCTTCTTCTAGCCCAGTTCTGCTGTAGCTGGAAAGATGATGTTAGCGGAAAACACTTGTTCCTGGAGCTGGCCCAGAACAGGTTTGCAGAAGTATGTGGCAAGAGCAAACCAGTTCTTCACAGGGAACAATGAATGTTGCTTCCCCGAGTTACATATTAGTCGGGAGCAGCAAAAATTTGAGCAGGCGAATGGAAGTGGTCTGACAAAATCTTTGGCTAGCGGGAGTCAGTCAATATTTACTTAACTGCAGCATGTGGAGACAAACCCAAGAAGGAGCCTTCAAAAAGTTTGTCCTGTAGTGAAACCTGGGTAACTCCCTGTAGCATGGGCTGAGCTTTTATGAAATATCTGCCTGAGAATGAGGAGAAAACGGATGGACAGCACAGTGCTGCTTGACCGAGCAGCCCAGGGACGGTTTGTGCACRGTGATCTCCAGCCACAGCTCCAAGGCTCAATGCTGGCTATACCTGTAGTGGTGAATGGCTCAAGCTGCCGTAAATGCAGGGGCTGCAGATGAGTTCAGCTTTGGCAGGGGTGTGCCAACTCCTTTCTGTGGCACAAGGGGACTGGTTTCCTTCAAGGGCCAGCAGCTCCATGCAGGGTCAGAGCATTTTGGGATTGGGTCTCAGCTGTGGGATTCATGGCTGCAGGAGGGAAGCTGCTGTCCAAATGCTCTGCTCCCAAGTCTGAGTGTAGGAAAAGCTCCCTTGAATGAAAGCTCAGAGCAATTTATATTGAACTCTCAGGACATGTCCCAGGGGAGGAATGGTAAAAACAGCACCCCCCAAAAAAAAAAAAAAGACACTGATTGATAGACACTGAGTGATTGTACCTCTTCATACATCTGGGAAAGGAGCCCAGACATCACGGCTGGACAGGAATAACACTGATTTAGGAAAGGCTCCTTCCCCCAGCGCTCCTTCCTTGCTGAGCCCTGGCTGGTGATGCTGGTCCCCTGGAAAGCATCCCACAGAGGACAACACTTCAAAGCATCCCAGCACACGCTCCCCTCTGCTGAAAGAAACTCCTACACTTCGCAGGGCCCTTCACATCCCTGACCAGGGGGAGCTCAGCCCACCCAGACCACAGTGCAGAGGGGATCCAGCACYCCCTGCCCCACTTTGTGCTGTGAACATCATGGAGCTCTGGCTGGCACGCGGTTTTGGTGGGTACACGGCTGTTGAAAGCTTTTCTGCAAGATCTGTAGATGCTCCCCAGGAGCGGCCAGCAGCTGGAGATGCTCCTGTGCAGTATCGTCTGTGAGAGCTGCGTGGTGGGAGTCAGGGAGCGGCAGTGCCGGGGTCTGACCCGCACGGCAGCATCCGCTGGTGCTGGCAGGCACCGCTGTAAAACCATTGCAACAGATTTAGCAGGCGAGAGCTGGCTTAGACTCACACTGCACCGTGAGCAGCCAAAGGGCTGATGAGTGCTCCCAGCAGCAGTGCCCCAGGGACAGCTTATCTACCCGCTCCTCCGCTGACCTGATGCAATCATCGGCCATGGGCAGCGCTGCTTGCCTTGGGCAGCAGCTCCTTCCCCAGCATGAGTGACTGACAAAGAGACATGTCGAGCTGAGGTCAGTACAGCTGAGGAATACGCTGGCAATACTGGTTATACTGGCCTGCGATTTCCAGCCACCCCTTCCCCACGCTGGAGTTCAAAGACCTGGGTTTAGGCTGCATTTGAGGGTGGAAGGCAAGCAGAGCTGGAAGGAGGGTTGCTGGCTTAACCCAACCCCAAGCACTGTGCAAAATTTGCCATAATCCATGGGCACACCAGCCCAACATGGGACCCTAAGGRCTAGTCCAGGCATGAAGACAGGCGGGGTGCAGGCCAGACCCCACATTTGACACCTCACACCCCCAAATCCTGCAGATTCAGCTGGGGCTGGGGGAGCACCCACAGCAGCCAGAAAAACCAGACAGACCTTCAACCCCCCCTCCCCACCAAGCAGAGGGGGGAACCTGTGCACTAAATGATGGCTGTAACCACTAGGCAAAGCCAGAGTCAATCATCATCACTGGGCAGAGGGAGGGACTGCAGCTTTTCCCAGCGAGGATTTCCACTGGGAGCCATCAGGGTCCATCACTGGTCCAGTGCCTCGGTCCCTCAGGCTGAGATGCCACTGAGTCTTGCTGTAGCAGAGGCAGAGCCGCGCACATCCAGTGCCTTTCATAGGGCAAGCCTGGTGACCTGCTTCTCATTTACCTGTAGGGCCTGGCTCAGCAGTAATCGCTGATTTTCCCAGCAGAGCAGAGGAGGCTGTTGATTATGCACCTCTCAGGATTTATGGCTC
Source organism: Phoebastria nigripes (assembly GCA_035582835.1). Taxonomy (NCBI): domain Eukaryota; kingdom Metazoa; phylum Chordata; class Aves; order Procellariiformes; family Diomedeidae; genus Phoebastria; species Phoebastria nigripes. Next base: position 1,325,103 of record JAYKAV010002799.1, read on the forward strand.
CTACTGCCCTTGGAGCCAGTAAAAGCATGCAGGGAGCCCAGTCTGCTGTCCTAAGCGATCCCTGTGATGTGCCAGCATCAGCTCTGGGGCTGTTGGTCTCTCCTGATCTCAGCCACACATCAAGAGCCCACAACCATGAGGAGTTTCCTCCCACGTGCTTTCACTGGAGACCCTGTCCCCAAAAGACCAACCGTCCCATAGGGACACACATACACAGACACGTGGGATGGCCCTTCTGAGTCCTTTGGCCCCTCCTGGATCCCAAATCAGGCAGGACATACTCCGGAGCTACAGCTTCCCTAAAATCCCCCAGCTTAATGCTTCCAGCATGTAACCAAATGTGGAAGACCCAAGCTCCCATCTCCCTCCCTTCCTCCTTGTTTTGTACCTTACCCAGGGATAGTCTTGGGGGCTTGAACTGCCGTTTACATTGCCTGCATCCAGCAGGGACTTTCTGAGCTACTTTCAGCTCTGCAAACAGTTTGTCCTTCCCATACCTGTGCTCAGCTTAATACTTTGCCAGGACAAAGGACATGAAAGAACTTTCCAATGAAATAATTCCTTCCACGAAGAGAAGACACAGGCAGCAGGGCAGGAGCCAAGCCTGGCTGAAACCTCCTCCAAGGGCTTTGTCCAGAATAAGAGACACAGGCAGATTGTCTGCAGGAGGTGAGAAGGAAAGACCAGAGGAGGGGAAAGTCCCTCTCCCTCCTCCAGCCTGAGCCAACCTGCTCTCCATCTGCAGGGGAAGGAAAAACTATGTCCCAGTGGTGGGTGATGCTGCAGACAACTGCAGTACATGCCTCTAGGGCTGGCTGGCATGGGCTGAAACCACACAGCACCCATCAGCATCAGGCTGCCTTAACTGTTCAGGGATTAAAATCAACTTTTATCTGTGTGGGGAGCGTATACGGATAGGTACGTAGGTAGGTAGGTAGACAGATAGATAAGTAGATAGTAAGACACAGCTTCCCCTGACAGGTCTTTTCTTGACAGACTATGCTGCTGCCCTGACTCTGCCTATCCATAACCACTCACACTTACTGAGGTTCTCCAAGCCGTACATCAGGTTTTCTTCAGAAAATAGTTTAATATTAAYCCTCCCTACCCCAACAATTCCAGTCCTTCATCACAGGTACGTCCTTGGAGGATGACAGCTGAATCTGCCAGTCTGAGGAATGGTTCTAAGGATTTTGCTTTAAAACTGAGCAAGTCTTTCCAGGCCCTGAATCATGGGAGAAGTGCTGCAAACAGGACCCCACAAGGACTGGTCAAGTATAAGAAGTTATAAAACCTAACACAAATAACTATCTACGAGAGCTGCCCAGGAGATTCTGGTTGACGGTGCAGCATCATGGGGCAGTCAGGAGCAGCGGTCCCCTCCAAGGGCACCATGGGAGGTACAGGCACTGGTAGCCCATGTTTCTGCTGCAGAGGGATGCGAGGTACCAAGGCTTGGCAGAAGGCCGGTCTCTTCCCATAGACCCTCTCCAGGGCTCTGCTCCTTCCCTCCAGAGATCAACCATCACCAGGAGAGACACACCAGGGTATCACTGCCTGTTGATCTAGGAGAGATTGAATGCTGTATTACACATGCACTCAGCTCAAGGGCTACACAACTCAGTTGGAAGGGGCTTTCTTTGCACTGACACAGATACACCAAGAAGTATTTGGGTACTCCCTCCCCAGCTGAGTGCAGGCTCCAGCCAGGACTGCTGAGCCATGGCAGGGCTGCAAAAATGCAGCATCCCCTTGCAAGATCCTGCGAGGACAAGAGGGAGATGGAGGAGATTAATTTCTCCACCTGCCTTGACAGAACCCTGCAGCTGCAGACTGGCACATGCTAGAAAGGCTATCGCTGGACCAGAGAGGGATTGAGCAACCCAGGGATGGAGTTTAAAACTAGATAGTTTAAACTTTGAGGCTCACAAGCCTCAAAGGAAGCTCCTAATTAAATGAATACCCAGGGAAGGGCTTGCTGGCCGGGCCGGGGGTCCCCCCGGTCCTTCCGTAGGGGTTAACCAACACCCCTACATTGACACAGGTCACCCAGAGCACGGTTGCCCAGCTGCCCTTGCCAGAGAGGTTTCAGACTGTGGCCCACCCCAACCCATGGTTGGGGACCTGAGCCCCCACGCCAGCCCTGACCCCCCGAGCCTCTTCTCCCGCATCCCCAGGGTGCTCCAGCACAGAAAGGGATGGAAAGTTTTTGTAACCCCTAACAGGGCCTGAGCAGGTCTCAAAACCAAGAAAACTGAGGCGGGGGGACATTTTCAGCAGCTTCTTGCTGGTGTCCGGGGAGCCCCCCTGCCCCAGCAGTTTGGGGGTTTGTGGCAGGGCTGAGGGTTCAGGCTGGGTTAAAACCAGGCTGCACCAGCCAGCTTTGGAACAGACTGGGATTCATGGTATTTCCTTCCYAGGGATGCTGACAGGAGAGGCTGGGAAGGAGATTGATGTCTCTGAAGCCCCTGAACCTTTGGTGTTCATGGTGGGCTGGGTGCTGCAAACCCCGTAACGCAGAGAACAGGAGTTTTCCCATCCCCGACACCACTGCGTGCGGAGGAGCAGAGCTTTAAATATCCTGGATCAGAGCATTGGAAGTAAACAGTTTCCTTTCTGGTGCTGACTTCTGTTGCAACCTGATATTCCAGTTGAGTGGAAGAAAAAAAAAAGAAGAAAAAACACAACTACTTTTGTTGCTGCAACACCCAGCTCAGGACAGGGGAACTTCCAGCCCTTGCTGGGACTGCGCACAACGTGCCCGGGCAGCTCTGAGCGACTGCATGGCCAGAGGCATTTCCTCCCCTGGAAACACTCAGGTCACAGCAGTACCACGTCTGAGTGAGAAATAACCAGATTTATTGTCTCTGACATGGTTTGGGCAAAGCCCCGCTTCAACATTCCTTATCCTCCCTTAGCAAGGTTAAGGGGCAAAGCTGGGGCATGTTTGCTCACATCTGCCTCTCGCAGGTTTCCTGCGCCCTTCTCAGTGGTGCCATGGTGCAAGTCTGAGCTGGTTCAATAATTTCCATGTGCCTAACACCTAGTGTGAAAATAGGAAGGATTGGAGGTTTTTGTAGGGTTTCAAACTCACTGCAAGGGTTGAGAGTCCTCTGAAAGTTATTACTCTCATCACTGCTCATTAAGGACAGGGAAGGGCTGCTGCTGGCTTTGAGTAAGGGATGGGTGATTGCAGTTCATCCCAGTGGGATGTCATCTGCACCTTAGGGTGCAAGGAAGCACCAGCAGCATTTCAGGGTGCATGCTGACCTGGTGTCCCAGCTAATATCCAGACACAGGCATGAAGCTGACATCCCAGTGGGGACTCGGGATATCAGCCCCTGCAGCCCCATGAGCCCTCGGCCGTGTTATCCAGGAAGGAGTGGTGGGAGTGCTCAGGGGAATATATRTGTGCTTACAGACACTGGTGGTCACCTGCTTCCTTCCACAGTTAAATCATTTATACCTCAGAGGAGGGGGGTTAGTGTTAGTGCAATTCCCAGCAGCAGCTGCAGAAATCTGTAGATTACACCAGGGATGAATCCAGTTAATGCAAAGTGAGATAAAACACAATTTAACATCCTCAGAGAGAGGTATGCAACATAGGTGTGCAGTATCTTTGGGCAGGTTTACCTTTTGGTAAAGCCCAGGAATGAAGTAGCTGTTGCAGGTGCCCTGTAGCAGGACGTCATCCRGCAGCAGAGCCTGCTTGGTGAGTTTGCTGGGGGGCTGACCTTTGAGATGCAGGAGAAACATTTCCTCTTTGAACTGCTCTGCAGAGATAATGAATTTTGTAATGGATTTCCTGTTCTTTTTATAGAACAGGGGAAGCTGGCAGATCGCATCTAAGCTTGCTTTAGTGAGAGCCGGATGTAATTATATTTGGTGGAYAACATGATATTTTCTTAAAACATGGTTTTCTTTGGTTTGATCCAAAACATCACACTGGGATTCAAACAGGCTTCAGTGGGAGTAGAGAGGAATCTTGGGGAGCAGTCAAACAGTGCTTTGTGGGTGCATGGGAATGACCCAAAGACATGAACTGCCCTATGATCAGATCAAAGGTCCCTCTAGCCCAGTGCTGTCTCCAGCAGTGGCAGGAGGAGACAGCACATGAGCCCAGCCCTTGCTGCCACCTGATCACCATGGACTTCTCCAGCATCCACCACTGTTATGTTACAGAAGTTAGAGGGCACATCCCTCTCTGTAGCTTCTGCTGTCTCTTTTTTGATCTGTTGCCCATCAACCCATTTTGAACCCRTGGACACCCCCTGCATCTGCAGCCTCCCATGTCAGCAGGATATAGAAGTTCACTGGTCCCGCAGCACAGAGGCAGAATTTCATTTTTCAGCAGCCCTGCAGGGTTTTGCTGGGCCACAGTAGGGCATACATTTTATGTCAGCTCCTAATGAAACCCTTGTGAACAGCCTCCAGGATACCCTGCATCCCTAAGTTGCTCCGGCTGAGCCTCTCTCACTTCAGGAGAATGATGCATTTCCCAGTGCTGGGAGCTCTTTGCATCACATGCAGAAATGCAAAATCCACCCAACTTCCTGGCAGTAATCAGGCATTTATGCCCTGTGCAACAAGGTGGAGAGTTCCCACTCTGTTGCTGGACTTCCATCTGCATGTTGATTTTTGAGCTGTTAATCTAGCTTTCCCTTCAGTTAACATTTCTCTCCTTTTACTTCACTGTCCCCCTACAGATCTGGGCAGTAAATGGTAAGATCTACGTGACAAATCTGCCCTCCTCCTCTCAGCAAGCTTTGCTGATCCCTGGGCTATTGCCTTTACCCTCATCTGGGCAGCCTCCATCCTCTTGCCAGTCACTTTCCCGTGCCACCCATGTGCTCCTCACACCTCAACAGAGGTGTCCACTGAGCACATCTGAAGACCTGAGACCTTCACCTAGGGCACATGGCCAGCACCCAAACAAACCTGCAGCACCAGCCCCACTCTTCCTCCTCCCAATGTCCTGAGTGAGCCCCACTGCATGGTGGCCCCTGGATGCCACACCATCATCCATATCAAACACCTTATAACGCAGCCTCCCCTCTCTATCAACAGGCACAAAACAACAGACATGAGACCAGAGCAGCAAGGCAAAAGTCCCTTGGGAAATTTTTGCTTTAATTAAACCTAATATTCTTGTTATAAATGACCAGTCTGGAATCCCATTAGATTCTTGGTCTCAGTGACTTCTTATCATATTAACATTTCATTGACCGTCTCCTTATCCTTGGTTGTGAGACATGGAGAGCAGGACCCCTGCTCCCTCTCTCTAGGCCATTTGGTACTTCTAGTCCTCCTGTTGCATCCCTTTGGACAGCGAGCCCGGGCCGAGCCGCCTCTTGCCACAGTAGAGCTGTTTGCAGCAGGGAACATTTCCAGGTGCCTTCTCCAGACTGTGCAGCTTTAGGACACCTGTCTGTGACTAGATCTGCAGGCTGAAGCCAGCCGGGACCTAGTGATGCTCTTCACGTTACTCTGTGACTTCCCCCTCACGAGTCCGGACGTTTGTCTGCTCTTCAGACTGCAGCTGCGCCCCCGAGCAGGAGTTTTACATGAGCATCCTCTGCCCATTGCAGCTAAATCAATAGAGACTGCTGCCTAGTGCTAAGTCAGGATTGCAAAAACAAGCAAAGACTTGCACGGCATGATGAATGGCTGAGGAACAGAGGTTTACTGGGTCCAGTGCCAGACTGTACACCTTCTACACCCCATTCACGAACCTGGCACTGGGTGGCTGGGGACACACATGTCTGCATCACCCAGGAAACAAAACTCAAGGCCAGGTTGAGCCTGGGGCAAAGGGACGTGCGTTGCTCGAATACTCGTAATCCAGCTGTCAGCTGCCAGGCTGGGAGCTGCCTCCTCAAGTTCTCCCAACACTAGTGGAGGGGATCTCCAGGCACATGGGACTGGTCAGCCTTGGTCACATACTGGTGGGAGCTTGGCAGCAGTGCCAAGGTGAGCCTGAGCTCCCTGGTTAATCGTGTTAGCCAGATTGTAGTAGCACAAATGCTTCCACTTGAAGGCTTTGGGCCACAGGCACCTTGGACCATACTTGCAGGCAAAGATGCTAATGTGGCACCGATTTCAGATATAAGGGAGTTCAGCCAAAAACGACCAGGAGGTTAAATATTTCCCCACAGGGAATCAACTCAGCCCCAAGCACAGTTCCCACAGCTACAGCTTCATGATCCTTGACTACAGCGAACACTCCATTTTAACTGACCTGCTGGGCACCCGCTGGCCCGGAGCAGCAGTATCTGTTACCCTCTGCTTTTGCTGTGTCTCCTGACGCTATGCAGAGCTTCCAGCATGTCTGGCAAATTAGAGGGCCTGAAGGGATCGTGGCTCCAGGATGTTGCAGAGCCTGAAAGTGCAAACTGATTTGAAAAAGTGGGCAAAACAGGAGGAGTTGGACATGTTGGCTGTATCAGTGACCATTAAACAGTGGTCTSGAGCAACCTCTGGCTTGGGTCTGAGCTGCTGTGAGCTGGGAGGTGGACATAAAGCAGGAGGAGGACTATTGTCTGCATGCCCCATTCCTTGTGCTTTTTTCCCGCTTTCCTTGGGACCTGTTGGTAGAYGTGGGATACTGGGTTAGAGAAACCTGAGGGCTTACATGAGCTTCCTCTCATCAGCAGTTGATGGAGGTTATCATACCTTGTCTGTCTGAAACCAAACAGTGAACACATTGCAAATTCTCTCACTGCATCCCCTGCCAGCCTCTCTTCCTCCCACGGCATTTGGAAGAACAACGGGGCTGCCTCATCTTCCCCATGGAGGTGCAGACTACAGAGGAGCTTGGTGGGGTGTCCTCTTCTGTGTTCCTCTTCTGCTTCTGATCAGCACCGACCACATGCTCATACCGGAGTGGGTGTCAGGGCCTTTGAGCCAGTGCTTGCTCTGCTGGGGAGTCTCACTGGGCTGAAGGAAGCCTGCCATGAGATCCAGTCTGCATCAGCACTTCTGAAAAATCTCTCTCATCAGTGCCTGAACCCAAAATTAGGAGCTGGACGTTAGGGGCCTATTTATACCAAACCAGATGTTGCTGTCCAGACTGAGATCAGTTCTTCAGACTGAGAATTTGCATTTTGAATTTGTCTTTTAAAGTAAATCAGGCCTGGTGAAAATATAAAATTAAAGCAAAAACCATGCAGAAAGGATCCGTGCCTTTCTTGGTGAATTGCCTCAGGGCACACATTTATTAAAGGCAGAAATACAGAGTGGTGGAGATAACAAACCTGTCTTGCTTGCCTGTCATTCAATTCTAGTTGCATGAATAGGCTGATGGTTCGGGTTTATGGGTGTCTCTGGCAGACATCAGTGCAAATGCAGAGATGCTGCAAAACAACTTGGCCTCTGCAGGCTTGGAGGAACAGCCTTTCTTAAACACCCTCTGCCAGGGGGAGCAAAAAAATGCTGCTTGTGATGCTGCTCCTTGCCTTGACCCTTTGGAGCAATAAATAAAGCTTGTGAATGCTCCACCCTGAGCAAGGAGTGAGCTCCAGTTTGCAGCCATGTCTCAGCCAGCCATTGTAATAGCTTAATGACAGGGAAGTCCTGACCATGGGCATCACATCTGATCCTTCTAAGCTTTGGTGATGTGTGTTGCCTGTTCTGGTGGCCTCCTCTCACACAAAGTGCCCTGGAACTACATTGTCCTGCTTCTCCTCTCCGCTGACTCTGGATGAACCATCTCTGGCCTCCCAGTTCTACATCTGATCTGCAGTTTGCAGTCAGCAATGTTCACACCCGGCTTTATTCACACTCTGTAGTTGGTTGGCTCCTCTCTGCTGATGTATCTTGCAGAAGCTACTGGAGGGAGCCAGGCTACTTAGGAGCTTTACTTTTCCCAATATGTGATGTTGGGTTGCTCGTTGGACAGGAGGGTGACGTAAAGAGCTCAGACCTGCCTTGCTCGGCTCAGCTGCAAAATCCTGCTCTCTTTTTTTCTGGGATTACTTGGATGAAAAAGTTCATTTTCACACTGGAGACTGGTACAGTGCATTTCACCTGTAGGGAACAGACTTACTGGGGTGAAATCCTTTAGGAGAGTACAAGAACACTATTCTTTTTATGGCTAACCAACACAGGTGGGTAGAGGGGAGGGGAGCCTTCCTGCAAAGGTCCTGGGCTGCCCTCAGCGGTTAAAGAAGAAGGACTTGAGGCTCTGCAGAAACTGTGACTTCTGTCTCTGCTTCTGCTTCTTCCGGATGATGGGGATCCAGACAAGGCCGCAAACGAGGAGCATCAGTCCCAAGGATAGGAAAGCTGGGCCACACATTTTGTAAACATTTTTGTTCTTGATTTGGATGCAAGACAGGCTGGTGATGACCATCCCAAAGAGGAAGACGGCTGCTCCGACAGACACAACAATGACAGGCTTGTGGTATATGTCCCACTTGCTTCTGGATGTGCTGGTCCAGACGGACTCGCTCCGGGAGCTGATGCAGAGGGTGCTGGCTGTGTTACTGGTCAGCAGCTCCTTGGACTGAGGAGACTTCTCACTCCCGTCAGGGCTCTTAGGGGGAATTTCCATGGTGACAGGGTCTGAGGAGGAGACCTGAGATGGACAAAAGAGAAAGAGCAGAGCAGGGCTAGTGATGGAGGATGGATTGGGTACTTTCCATTTGGTCATTAATCAGTGCCAAGTCAAATGAAGGCGGAGAAGGCTTTGTGGGTCACTGCAGTGAGAGAAGAGCATCACACCTATGACAGCAATGAAACGTAGGAATAGGCAACAGGGTCCTGGAGATAGGCTGGACTGAGGATGCCTGCAGAGTCCCACTGCCCACCCATGGACAGTAGGACTCCCGCAGTCCCTGTTCCTGTTCTGAGACCTTCCAGCCTACCTGCTTCCAGCTCCCACAGGGATTCAGTGGCGGGATGACTAGATGTCCATTGGGACACACTACCCTGAGCCTTCCAGGGCGCTTGGCTGCTTTCAGGGTAGTATCAGGGTGCTGCAAGCAGAGCTGGTGATGCTGCCTGTGAGGAAGAGCTCTGTATCCCCAGACTCCCTTTCCCTCCCAGATCCCAAATTACACCTCAGCACCTTGTGGCATGATCATGTCTCCCTCTTGCAGGTGGGGAAACTGAGGCACAGGTGTGCCATGATAGGACCACTCAGCGGGAGAGCAGAAAGCACCCTCCCATGGGCTGAGCGCTTCCTTCAGGCCCCTGGGGCTGGATGATCCTCACTGCCACATCCAGCCTAGACATGTCAGCCTTGTAGTAGCCGCAGCACAGGAGCTTCTCATTTCCTATCTTAATGCACAGATGGGGGATGGGGAAATGCTTTTCACACAGGAAATATTTCTGCAGCTGTAAGCTGGGGCAGGCTGCTGCAGGAGGGCTCTTGGGCTCGGTAGCAGGAGCACACCGAAACGCTCTGCCTTGCGACGGCTGGGTCAGCAGTGTGGCTTTTTGAGGCATTATTTTTTCACCAACTCAAGGAGGAAATACATTTTCCAAGAAACAAAGTGCCTTTAGCACGGAGAAACCATTATGGTAAATGGGAAGGGCCGAGCATTATGTTAACCACTATTTCCTTAGGGCTCTGCCGAGGAGACAAGGGCAGGAGGCTGGATCAGGGAGTGCTCCTGATCTGACCTGCTGCTGGGAAGCCCAGCAGAGATGAACCCATRCAGGTACCAGGGCTGAGGAGGGCAGAAGAGGCCGGGGATGTGGATGCTTCGCACCCAGGAGTCAGATTTTTTTTGCAAAGCGAACTCCTGCCTGAGCTGCCAGGTTTTCTCCCAGGGGCTCAGCGGTGTCAGGAGGGCTGGGACTGACCTGTCCTCTGCCAGGCGTTCAGGCTGTCCCCACCCTTGGGGCATGGGGATGCTCTGTAGCAGGAGTGTGACAGTGGTGCCAGCCTGGAGCAGCCCAGGACCCTGCGTCTCCCTTCTGCCAGCACCACAAAGCAGAGCCACTGGTGATTGCTGCCAGCCCCAAAGCTGTCCCTGTGGGGCTCCCCCATTCAGGGCAGCTGTCAAGCTCAAGCCACAACCATGCTGGTGTGGGCACAAGCCCACGGTGGGGCTCAGATGGATGGGCAGTGTGACCAGAGCTGTGTGCTCACTCCACTGCCAAGCACAGCTCTTCCTAAGCACTACGCAAGCTTTGAGCCTAAGTGGGTTTTGATCTGGAGCAGTTCATTTAAAACCCTGCTTCGGCCCTCGTTTGGCACACACAGCACCGTGGGCTGCGTGTTTGCTCAGTTCAGCCCTGGTTGCACCCAGACCCACTGCTGGCCCGTGGGATGGCTCACCAGGAGGTGCACATCATGGGTGCTACCGGGCTGGATTTGCATACTGCATATGCCACGGGAAGGCCTGTGGCTGCAGCAGGCAGCAACGAGGTGTAGATGAGATGAGCATGAAGCCCGGCAGCCCCAGCTCATTTCCCGTTGCTGCTAATCAATGTGAAAGCATGTACCACCTAAGTGCAGCCACACAGAGGCTGCAAAGCTGGCACAGCTCCAGAGATGCTGTCTTAAGGAGACCTGCCAGTATTTGGGCTGTACTGAGCCCAGTGCCCATCTAGGGATGCTGACGGTTGGGTGCCAGCCAGCACCTCCCTTATTCTTTCACCTGTGTCCCCTGCCAAGGTTTGTGGTTTATTCTGAAGAGACAGATGTAATTTTTCAATTTAGTCCCCCCAACACAGATGCTGTTGCAGAAATGCAGATCTGGTGGTATCAATGTGTTTTGTGATGTTTCAGGTTTGCCAGACTTGGACCAACAAGCAAAAAACAAAAGCCAAGAGCAATGGACATGATTTACATCCCTCCCATCTGCAGCTTTCACCCCTCTCTGGACAGATAGGGGCATTTCTGCCATCCTGATATATCTTCTTCAGCTCTTGATCAGGGATGATCGATCACTTGACAAGGCAGGTAGGTCTGGTCATAGTAGCAAGCTCTAGTTTCTCTGCTTCTCTTCCTTTTGAGTTGCTAACCCTATCTCTGCAAGCTGGACTGATTGCAGTAGAGCATGCTGACCCCTTGGCTTTGCAGAAGCACGAGCTGCCATGAGATGTTATTTTGATGGCTACAGCCGTGTTAGACATGCAGGTGATCGGTTATAACTTCCTCTGCTGTCAGCTTCTGTGATGCAGCTCGCCTCACTGCTCCTGTAAGTTGTGGCTCCGGGCAGCCACAGGCTCCTCAGACAAAAAACAAATACTGACAGCAATGTCCAGTGTTCTGGGGAGACAGTGAGGCTGGCTCTGTGTGGGCCAAAACCTTTGTTCTGCTTCCACCTATACAACCTGCCCAGGAGTCAGCCCAGTCCTCCAAAAAAACCCCACCAGCTGCAGTTTTGCAGAGGTGTGTCCAGATCCTGGATAAGTTCTTGCTTGGCTGATGTGTGCAGCCTGTCCACCAGCTCCCTTGCTCGTAGCATTGCTGGGTTGTAATGCCCCTYTTCTAGCTCAAATCTTTTGCAAGGCTCTTCCTGAAATTTCATCCTAGGTAGTGGTGGCATTTCTTGTCTTTCTCCTTGTAACATCCATTGTGGAGAGGTTTTATGATCAAGCCACTGTATAATTTTAATTTGGCTTTGTGGTTGGAAATTTGCTTTCTTCTCTGGAATAATGCCCAGATCTCATATCTCAGCAGTCTAATGCAGTCTGCCCTGCCCTATCTTTCAGGCACCCCACTCCCTGCTTGCCCATGTGCTGCCAGCCTCCCTCTGCATCCAGGGGTACTCTGAGATCTGCAGAGCACCTTCCTCTTCATTTTGCAGAGCATTAATGTCAGGCTCCTGCAGAAACCATCCTTTCAGGTTTGCATTTACACTAGAGTGGATTCCCCCCCCCCCCTTTTATTTTYTGGCATAACCATCCCTTTCACCACAATTCCCAGACACTGATCAATTTTCTGGTACTTGCTGGCAGAGCATGCTTTTTTGGTCACACTTTTCTCCACATTTGGTCTCCTCTAATTTATATACTCTGCTTTATATTTCTGTCTGTGCTTTTGCATGAGGCTCTGTGTGTTTTCCCCACTGTTAGCTAGTGAAGGATTTCACTCCCTGTGAGTGGCCAGGAGTTTGTTTGCGAGCACTGCATGTATTTGCAGCTCTTGGGGGAGCTAATGCAATTTCAGTTCCTGCTCTGCCCATGCTCCATCCCTAATTCATCACAGATGTGCTCATATTTGAAGATGTGATGGTTGTACTGAGCAGCCTGGCAGGATAATGCTATCAGATTTCTCCCAATTTTTTTAATCATTATTGTTGTAAGGAGAGCATCAGCAGATGACCATTTGCTGGCTTGCAAATGCCTCCAGAGCACATCTCGGATTTCATGTCTGGTGTTGTGCTGCTGCCGCCTCTGAAATCTTCGGCAGCTGTTGGCCTTGGAGCTAACATTGGGGTCTTTCTTTTCTCCCTCCATAAGGAAGAGCCTCATGTGATTCTGTTTCTCCTCCCTTTGCTCTTCCAGTGCTTTGTGTGGTGATGTTCAGTTTCTGAGCTGGGAGATCCACTGGGGCCCACCTGCTGGGGACCCCAGTGGCAAAGCAGCACAGCACACACATGGGTACCTCCTGGACCTTGGGGACATTACATGGTGGTGCTGAGGAGAGAGCTTTGAACTGAGCAGAGCACCTAAGGGCTCTGCCCCAGGTCTTTCAGCCCATCCGGCTGAGGATGGGGTTCCTCACCCACCAGCCCCCAGCAGCTCTCAGGATTGGCATCCCAGGTCCTGACCTGGGATGCTGCAAATAACCTGCAGAGGTGGCCAGGGGCAACAGCCCGATCTGAAGACCTTGCTCCTAAACACAGGCCTGTGTCCTCCCGGCCATGCAAGGGCTGGATTTACTCTCCCAATCCAGTCCTCAGCCTGGCCATCTCCTTTTTATTTGGGGAGGCAGCCCTGATTCTTCAGGAGCTTCTTACATGCTCCTCTTAAGTCCTCACTGCAAGCAGTTTCTGCCACTTCTTCCACCCACTTTGCATGGCTGGGGGCACCAGAGCTTCCCCAGCTCAGACAGTCTCTCCCCTGGGATTGGTGTCCATTGCCATCTGGCTTTTCCTCATGAAGACCCCTCTCAGCATCCCAAAGTGGAGCTGGTCTTTGCCTTAGGACTAAGCGGGTGCCATCACATGGGAGCACCGGTGGTGCAGGTGAGTGTGGACCTGCCCTGGGTGCTGAGCCATGGGTGTTGGTGCTGCTGTGTGCAGAGCAGTGCAGAGGGGCTGCAGCACTTGGGGTCTCTGCCCTGTGTTTTACCACACAAATCACCGGGGGAAAAGCTAAGGATTTTGCAAACCAATGGCCAAGTGTTGCTAGAAATCCAGGCCAAGTTTGTGGATATATTTTGCCTTCCTCTCTGCTGTCAAGCGACCTTCCTGAAGAAAGCTCCCCACCCCATGAGGGGTGGGACAGGCAGCAGCAGAAGCTCCTGCTCTCCTAAGCCAGGTTCACCTCCAGCCCCACATCCCTCTGGGAATCAACCGTCATGGAAAAGAAAGTTTTGAGGAAAAGACAGTGTCAGTCCTGCACTCCAAGGATGTGGCTTGTTCTGATTTACGCCTGGCAGGAAGCAAAAAAAACCATCCTGGCTTGACGGCCAGGCCTGTATCAGCTTTTCCTGGGGTCTCAGACCCTGCCAGCCATCCCCAAGCAGACAAAGCAAGTGAGCTCTGGTCTGCCCGGCACCAGTACAACCACTGGGTTTGGGTGAATGGCAGCTCCGGTGCTATGGAGCAGTTGGATGGGTTACCTGCAGATGTGCACACACTTCTCCCACCCACCCGCGACCTGACCATCTGAGATCTAGCTACTGCCCCACCAAAGCCCTGGGCTGTCCCACAGAGGCGGACCTCCAGACCCTCCCCACTGCCCCATGGCTCTCTGGGGTTTCCAGTGGCCGCCAGATGCCTTGGGATGGTCTCCTGGCAAACGGCAGCATCAGGTGCTCTGCAAAGTCTTGGGGTAAGACCCAAAGGGTTAATTTGTCCTTCAGCCAGAAGATGTGTCCTGCCTGCCACCCCAATGGGTGGGCAGCAAAGTCCTTACTGGTGGGTCCCAGCTGTAAGGAAAGTGTAATGTTGGGCAATGGAAGAAAACTGAGAAGTGCTTTTTTGGGCATGGCTTTTCCTGCTGCTCTGCGGTGTCTCAGTCTGACTCTTTAATCAGTCTTTATGTTTAACTTCAGTACCCCCCCAGATGACAGTTGTGGGTCCGCRTTTGCTGGGAGAAGGGGTTAGCTGCTCTAGAGGACTCGTGTGACCGTGGGATGGGTGGGAAAGCAGGCTGCTGCACTGACGGACATGTGCATGTATGCACTTTGCATAAACTTTTTGTTAGATGCTTAGCGCTGGCCAGATTTAATTGACAGCGGCTATCAGTCAGGTACAAAGTGAACAGGAGTGAGATGTATTTTCAGTGAGCCAGCATGCCTGAGGTCCCCAGAAAACTGAGTAAGTTGGGGACTGGGGGGCTGCTTCCCGGTGGAGGTGGGGGACCTGCCCTGCCCACAGCCGTCCTGCGAAGACCTCAAGCCCCACAGCTGCTCGCCTGCCTTGGGGGACCTGCACGCGGGGAGGTACTGATGGGGGGCAGCACCCTGTTCCTTGTGCAGGTGTTGGGGCAGGGAATCCCCTGGGAAGGGACCGAGCGCCGAGAGCCTACTCACCATGCCGTGCCTCTGTCGTCCCAGCTGTCGCCGGCAGGTAGTGGCTCGCTGCGGGAGATGAGGCAGCCGCTTGCACTAAACATCCCCTGAGCACGCCCCAGAGGAACTCAGCTGCTGGCTCCTGCAGGCACAGGAGGAGCGGCTCGCAGTATCCAGCTTTCTGTTGCTGTGTGTCAGCCCAAAGAGGGTCAAATCCTGCTAGCTGAGCAGGCTCTGCTCTGGGAGAAGACAAGGAGAGTTGTGTTGGTGCCAGGCATGAGTGCTAAAGCCCCATCCTCTCTGCTCCCGTCCCCACGCCCTTGCTCGCCCCAGAGCGAGGAGGAGGCTGGCAGTGGCTACGTGCCCTGCAGACTGGCTAGCTCTGCTCTGAGACCAGGGGTGGAGAAATAAGGCAACGTGTCGGGGGATTTCATATAGCCTACAAGCCCTGCCAGATCTTGGATGTAAATTGTGATGGAGCCAGTGTCCATTTGCTGGTGTAGTGGAGCTGGGTTGGGCCCAGCCTCCTGCATCCCTTGGGAGCAGCTTTCCAGCATCGCCCAGAGTTTAGATGGTCCCAGCAACACGCTCAGGGTCTTGCAGAGCAAAGAACATCTGCAAGTCCCTTTTTGGGGCTCAGCAAGAAGATGACCCCCAGCCTTGCCGTGCTGTATCCCCTCTCCCTTTCCACCACCCCCAGAGCCAAACCCATGGAAATCCATCCTACTTACGTGGCAAGTGGTGAGGGATGGCTGGCCACCCCACTGGCAGTGGGACAGGCTGCAGCAGAAGGTCCCGCTCTCCTAAGCCAGGCTCACCCTGAGCCCCACATCCCTCTGGATGTTGTCTACTGGGCGCTGTTAAGAGTCTAATAAACAATGGAGCGTATCCCAGCTCCGATGAGCTCACCAGCCTATCAGTATATTGTTTAACTCTTTGTTTCCCTGCCTTGGGCCCCTGCAAGGCTGACTTCTAGGCAGCTTGCCTGGGAGGGTTTTATAAAAGGCCACAGTTTGGGACGCAGTCCAGTGGCGTGGCAGGAGAGGCAGGGTGGGTCGGTGCTTGGAGCAGGGATCCAGGACTGGGGGCTGTTGCTGATCCAGACTTGGATCATCAGTAAGTTCCTGAAACATCTCTGGGCTGCAATTTCTGCACTCTCAGAGCAGGGGATCATAGCCAGCATCTGCAAAGCACTTTGAGGCTCCTCGTTGAGACATTAGAGGGATGCAAGATATTAGCAATTAGCTATTAATTAACATCCTGAGTCCATTACAAGGAGGGGRATGGAAGAGGGAGGTGGCTCTGGCATACTGCCTCCTTTCACGAACCCACGGCCAAACTTTAATACCCTCTTACATCAGTGTGAATCTACTTGCTGCAGGGAAGGGATCCAGCCTGACACAGATATTACTGGTGGCCAGGGCCAGGTTCCAGCATTGGTGGGGCTGCCTCCGTCCCCGAGTGCTCTTTGTTGGTTTGGTGCAGTAAGTAACAGTACCTAAGCTGTGCCAGAGACCTGGCCAGGGAGCAGGATGGGGTAGGATGGGCAAACAGTTGTGGAGCTCTCATGGGGATGGGCATGCCCCACAAGGGTGGTGGGCTGGGTGCAGAACATCCCAGGGCAGCACATGGGACTGGAAGTGGAGGAGGAAGGTCCAGAGGGGCTTTGGGTCAGGGTGAGGGAAACCAGCTCATCCAGGCATGGAGAGCTCAGGCAGGAAGACCAGGGGCTGTTTGTCAAGATGAGGTCCTTCAACTCAGCTCTGTGTAGACCTCTGGCCAGCGGTAGGTGGACATGGGACAGGTTATGGAGCTCTTCAGTAAGGGGCAGCTGGGGCAGCAGGCTCGCAGGCTGGGGCAGGGGCAGAGAGGCACAGAGAGGCAGAGGTGGGATGAGCTCAGCATCCTAGTCTGTGGTCTGTCCTCACCTCTTGATGGGAGGTGGATGTGTTAGCTGAGCAAGACAGCCAAGCCCAATGGGTAATGGGGTGAGCTCCATTGCCCATTGATCTGGGAACCAGCAGCCAAAGGAGCCAGGTGTTTTGGGGGTGTTAAGGGAGTATTTATTTGAACAGAAGAAAAGATTCTCTAGAATTGGGAGAGTTGAGTGCAGGTCCCTAGTGCAGGTCCAAGGGGGTAAATTATTTGGCCTAAAGGAGCAGTTGGGGTAAAAAAAAAAAACAGAGGTAAGAAGGCTTCACTTCAGCACCTGCAGCAGGATGCATTTCACACCCTGCTTCTGTACTGCCTCCAAGCTGAACTGAGCTTGTTCTGTCCTGCTGGGGAGCATCCAGCCCTGTGCTTCAGCCAGCTGCCCCATCACAGGGCCCTATTCATTTCAGCGCCCCCCAAAACTTTCCCTGTGCTCCTTGCAGGGCCCCTGGAGCCCCGCTCCTGCCCCAAGGACCAAGCTGTGATGGCAGAGAGCAGGCAGGGAGCAGGTCACAGGCTCTGGGCATGGTCACGGGCAGGAGTGCCTTTTGAACATGGAGCCTCCTTTATGCCACGGTAACCTGAACAAGGCACCAGGTGCCAAACATTTACTAGGGATGGCTCCTGCCCCTCCAGGGCTGAGGTACGTCTCTCCAGGGCTGGGGTACATCCCTCCAGGGCTGGGGTATGTGCTGGAGTCTGCCCCATGGGGTCATCCGTGGCTGGATATGCTGAGTGAATGGGGAATCCCTCCCAGTCTGTCCCTCATGCAGATGCTGTGGGTGCATTCCCCACCCCAGCCGAGTCTCACCCCACTCCCAGGCCAGCCTGAGCTTGCTGCCTGGTGGTTCCTCTCCGCAGCCGGGCAGAGCAGCTTGCAGCCTCCCAGCCTCTCTGCTTCCTCCGTGGACACTTGCTGCCACCTCGCGGGGCCGTGGGGTGAGGACCACGATGCTGTCAGCAGCGCTGGGGTCTCCCTGGGGACACTGCGCAMGCAGGGTTAGGCTGTCCCTGAGCCCACCAGGGACAGAGCATCCCCCACCAGAGCCCCCCACCGGCACACGTGGTGCTGCTGGCAGCGATGCATCCCTGCAGCCGGAGCCGGAGGGGTTACACCACTGTCCCCCCCGCAGGGGCAAATGGAGCCCCAAGCACCTCAGCAGCACAGGTGGTGGAAAACCCACAGTGATTTGGTTTGCAGAGATGTCTTTGCACACTGGTGGGGTGATGTGACTGCCAGTGTATAACCCTATGGGGCTGTGTCAGCTGGGGCACATCTCTCTCTGGGGAACTGTGTGCCCTGCGTTACTCATCATGGCCTGGTTGCAAGCTCCCTGGCAGGCACAAGAGGTGAATAAGGATTTCATTCAACTGCCAAACCCTTTGGACAGTAAGATATGGTCACCACCCTACACAGAGACAGCAAATGAAAGCGTGACTCCTACCTCGGTCCCCTTCCTTCTTGCCCCTCCTTCCAAACTTGCTTCCTACGGCAGGTGCACTGATCAGGGCTGACCAAGCCCACCACAGACCATTAACCTTTCCATAGCTGGGATGGAGGTAATATAATGCACTCCGGTCATGAGTGCCATGTCCGGAGAACCATGAGCAGCTCAGGCAATTTCAGAGATGCCTCTGGTCACCTGCATTGCTCTGGGCTGGCTAGCTGTGCTGGTTTTGGCTGGGATAGAGTTAATTTTCTTCATAGTAGCTAGTATGGGGCTATGTTTTGGATTTGTGCTGAAAACTGTGTTGATAATACAGAGATGTTTTCGTTATTGCTGAGCAGTGCTTACAGAGAGTCAAGGCCTTTTCTGCTTCTCACCCCACCCCACCAGCAAGTAGGCTGGGGGTGCACAAGAGGTTGGGAGGGGACACAGCCGTGACAGCTGACCCAACTGACCAAAGGGATATTCCATRCCATATGACRTCATGCTCAGCAATATAGAAGCTGGGTGAAGAAGAAGGAAGGGGGGCATGTTCAGAGTGATGGCGATTTGTCTTCCCAAGTACCCGTTATGTGTAATGGAGCCCTGCTTTCCTGGAGATGGCTGAACACCTGCCTGCTGATGGGAAGTAGTGAATGAATTCCTTGTTTTGCTTTGCTTGCGTGTGCGGCTTTTGCTTTCCCTATTAAACTGTCTGGAKCTCAACTGACCAGTTTTCTCACTTCCACCCTTCTGATTTTCTTCCCCATCCCACCAGGGGGGAGTGAGTGAGCGGCTGTGTGGTGCTTAGTTGCTGGCTGGGGTTAAACCATGACACTGGCTCAGCAGCGCAATGATATAAGCTAGGACAGGGTAGAACGGGATAGGATAGGACAGGACAGGACAGGATAGGATAGGATAGGATAGGATGTAAGGTAGGGTAAGCAGGAGGTGCCCAGGTAAGGGAACCCAGCACTGGGGCAGCTGAGGTGCCACAGAGCAGAGTTACAAGAGGACCAGAGAGCCAGCAGGGCCTCCTGGGTCATGGAAGTGGCCACAGGCATGATGGCATGAAGCTCCTGACATAACCTCACTGGCCAGCTCAGCTTTGCTGGATGGGGAGGCTGATCCAGCCCTTTCCAGCTCGTGGTCTGACTTTTATCTTCCAGCTGGTGCATGCTGGTGGCCAGTTTAGCACTGCTGTTCACCAGGGCTCTGCAACCTGCCTGTGTTTGCTCCTCATGTCCTCACAGAGGCCATGTCCACCACCATGGCAGTGTGCCCTGAGGATGGAAGGTCTCCCTGTCCTGCCAGCACCCACTGCCCTCCTCTGTCTCTTCCCATGTTGACATGGTCTTTCTCAAAGGTGGATGGGTGCTAGGCTCCTGTGGCCTCTGTGGCACTAATTGCCTAAAAAGTGGGACAGTTGTGTTCATTCAAATAGTGAACAAGATGGGTCCCAGGTCTGCTCTTTGGGGCACTCCTCCCTTCAGGCAAGTCCCTCCTGGGTGGTCTCTGCCTTTTCCATCTCTCCTCAAGTTGTTTCCATGCTGGTCTCATGGTTGGTGAGGCTCCACATTCTCCAGTTGAACTGGTGATTTCCCAGGTGGCCCAAATGGCTTGTGTGGGAGCAGAAGAGCCCCTCTCCAGCAGCTGTTAAAGATGAGGGATTCATCTCATGTCAGGCTGCATGGTTCTGCTGTGTTCGTCCTGTCTCCTCCATGCTGAGGGGAGCTCCTTTGTGCCTCCTCCAATGTCCATGCTTCTTCCTCACCCAATGCCCACCCATGCCCAGGACTAAGAGGGAGGTGGTGTTGGAGGTAGATGGTGAAGGTCTTTTCCAAGCAGCTTCATTTCACTACAGCAAGAAGGGGAAAAAAGCACATTGCTTTTGGCTGTGGTAGTGTCACATTGCTCCCAGTGAGCTCAGGCTCCCCTGGGCTCTTAGTTGGGATCTCAGGCCCTGGTCAGACATCCCCAGGCAGTCACAAGGATACAAGACAACCAGCTGCAGGTGTTCAAAGGAGGCAGTGAAAGCAAATTGTGAATAAAGCTGTTCTCTTCATCTTCTACAGGGCCAGAGTGAAGCATGGGTGACAGGAGACCAAACCTTCTGCCCCAGGCTCAGGGATGTGTGTGGGCATGAGGTGCCTGTCCGCAGACACCCTTGACTCAAAGCAGCTTTGAGAGATGCCCGAGGGCTCCACAGGCCCCAACAAGCCCACCCTGGGGTCTGTAAAACTGACAAAGAGACAGGCAGGAGGGACTTGTGGTCAGGGCAGGGCATACCTCTGTTCAGATCCTAGCTCTGCCCCAAATGACATGACAAAGTCCCTTAATCTGGGTTAAATAAATAAAAATCAAGGCTTTTCCTTCCTGTCGCTCCATGGAAGAGAAGCAGGGACCTGCTCAGGAAGTGCCTGGGCAGGGAGGAAAGGAAAGCTGCTCTGCTCCTGGCTGTCCATTGTGCATCCTATCTGGAGTGGGAGATGGGGTACCCCCACCACTCTCCCCATAGCTCTATCTTCAACGGGAGCATATTTATGCTGCTACAAAAGCATCTGCCCTGCCACAGCCCTTTCTGGTGGGAGGGGATACCACTTTCCCGTGGATATGGAGCTGTTAAAGGGTATGGCCATGACAAGAAGAAGTCACATGCTGGATGGAGATGTGCTCAGTAAAACAGTGCTGCTGGAGACGAGCGGGGAGCAGATCTGTGCAACATTTCTGGTTCTTGCAGCAGTAGATGGTGCTGTTGCCCTGCCAGGATGGTGCTGGCATGTCCGGCTGTGCAGAGGCAGGTGAAATCCAAATCGGCATCTCAGGAGTGCTGGGTCCATCCCAGGCCTCTGGCAGGGGAACCTGCACCGCAGAAAGCCTTTTCCAGACCCTTTTCCCCTTTCCCCAGTAGTGCCACTCTCAAAACCTGCGATGCAGCTGGCAGGCATTGCTTTTACAGGGTTTAGCAGTACGCAGGGCTCTGCTGTGTGGGCTGAGCCCTGTGCTGCACCAGCATCCCCATCCCTAGTGTCCCAGGACATAGCATCCCTCTCCCAGGTGTTYGTCTCACAGCAAATGGAGCTTGCATGGTCCAAAGAGTCACCAGGGAGCCCTGAGCAAGCCTGGTGGCAGCCAGTGCCCCAGTTGCAATTCCCCTTCCTCCCCTGGGATGCAACTGAAACCTAACCTCCAGCTGTGGCATGTGCAGCAGCTGTAAAGCGTGTGCTCAGCACGGCTGGGGCATTGATTTCCTGAGCAATGTCATGGCAGGCCGTCGATTCCTGGCTGGAGCAGCTCTGCATTGGCACCTGTAGCACACCCAGGCTAAAAAGGTCTGTGGCTTCAGCACCTCTGAGTGGGGGTCCTGGTGCTGTAGGGCATGTGAGGCTGGGAGGGAGCAGCAAGCCCATGTGCAGGTCTCCCATCATGGCACAGCATGGCCCAGAGGTGGATGGAGGGTTTTGACCTGTTTTTTTTTTCTTGGCTGTAGAGACAATATTGCAGAAATCACATTTTCCTGTTGGAAAATCCCAAACCTGAAAAGGGAGATGAAGCAAACCAATGTTTTAAGTCAAACTACAGTGGAAAACCTAAAAGGTTAATTAAAAATTTGTTTTCAAGATAGTAAAGGGACATTTTTGCATAAGCCTCTTATATGGAAAAGGGACTAGTGGTCAAATGCAGTCTGTGAAGGATGTTCAGCTATTATCATAGTAGAAGCCATGTGAGAGGGAGCTCAAATGGGTCAATGGTCTGTGCAGTGTTTTTGTTTCTCCAGTGGTGAACTTTACCTGCGGTAAGGATTGGCAAAATCCAGGAGAAATCCCCGGTGTTGGTGGCTTAATGGCCCAGGCCAGGGCTGTGCCCACCACTTTGAAGCTGCCTCTGTCCTGGATAAACAGGATGAACAGCCTGTGCAAACAACAGCCCATCTGCAGGCTGCCCACGTCTGCTCTCCTGGCCCCACGACTGCCGAGGTCAAATCCAGCATTGCCAGACTGGAGCTGGCATAAACCTGCATGCCCTGGTTTCATGTGATCGCAGTGGCACTGCACTGATTTACATCATTTGGCCCCAAGCAAGCAAACAAAGACACCGGACCCTGCCTGTGCCCCCTGCCAAGGCCAGGAGAGCCGGCACTGCTGTCCTCTGGGCAATGTTTCTGCTCATCACCAACGGCATGAGCAGAGGAGGGTGTGGGAAAGCTCATCATCAGCTTAATCTGCCAGTTTTAATCTGTGTTTTAAGAAATAGTTGGTGCTGGGGGCTCCCTAAATGTTATTTGCTGTTAAGGATTTGAAGAGAAATTATGAACAATTGGGCTTTTCTACTACCGTTCCTCCTGTACTCTGGTTTTATGTGTGCTGTGCCCTGAAAACCTGTAAAATGAGGGAAAAGAAGATACAAGTGAAAACAGATGGGAAACATGCTGGCCTGCAGTGCCCCTGGAGCCCCCGACCACTGAAAAGGGATGTCCAAGGGGATCTGCTTAATCTCCTGGAAAACAGCAAACTGAGCCTTTTTTTCTGCTTGCTTCCCTGCTCCCAATGTCCTGCCATGGCTTCAGCCCAGATCCCCAGCCTTTGAATTCATAAAGATCAGTTTTCCTGAAAATCTAGGGTGGGAAGCATTGATGTTGAAGGGATCTGGGTGAAAACGGAGGGTTTGCTGGAGCCACTGTACTCCGCGGCAACGTGGTGGAGACGTAAACAGATGCTCAGGTTTTCACTTGTGAATCAGCTCCAGTCTTGATCAGAGTGGAGAGGGAGCATTCGTACTTCAAGTGTCTTTGGCTTTGCCCATAGAGGCAGGGAAAGTCTCAGCACCCCTCAAACCATGCTGGCTGCTGGGTTTCTGCCCCAGCTCTCAGGCCAGCATGGGCTATGCTGGCCTGGCTCCGGCTGTTCTGTGCTGGCACCAGCCGGAGGTTAGCAGCAAGCAGAGCTGGCAGTGTCTGGCTGCAGAGATGGGGCAGGAGCAGGAAGGTGAGGGCTTTCAACTCCCAAATCCCAGGATAAAGGAGCTGGCAGCAAAACTTGGATGAGCTTTTGGCTTCTTTGTAAAGTGTTTGCAGAGCAACGAGGGGACCTGAAGCATCCTCCAGCATTGCCCACAGGCCATGGGAGCTTTCCTAGGCCTTCAGGACAGAGTCATCTCCAGCTGACCATGTGGGAGCTGTGCAGAAGGATGGGGAGACCTGTGTCAAACCAGGCTGTGCATGACATGGGGGAATCCAGCCAGAAAACCTGGCAGGGGGAGGTGGCAGGAGAAAAGTCTGGCAGGAACAGCCCAGCATTGTTGCAGAAAGGTCTCGGAGGTCCATGGGATGAGTCTACCACCAGTGTCAGGTTGTGCCTGTCCTCATGGCACCAAACGCAGTAGAGAGGTTGCAAGAAGAGACAAGACGAAGGTATCATTAGCCTGCAAGTGATGGAAGGAGACAACGTGCCAGGAAGGGGATATGAGCCTCAACCCTTTGCTCATGGGAGAATCAGGGGCAGGTCAAGGCTGTGCCCTTAGTTTTAGTTTAGCTGAGCAGATTGTGTGTGTGAGGGTAAGCCGATGCTGAGCTGTGGCAGGATGCTGTATTTTCCAGGTTCAGCATTTCCAATGTGCACTATGGTCCCTTACCAGCCCATGAGGAGTGTTCTTTATGTTTGAATTACTACAGGGGGATAGATAACAACTCCGTAATTAGGTTTACACCTTTGAAATCTTATATTTCTTTTGCAGCTTGAATATTTATGCAATCACAGAGCTTAGCGTGTCCCAGTTCTCCACGTTATTTATTTATTTATGTTCAACAACGCCTGTAGTTGTTAAATCACAATGTTTTCAATAAAAAAAAAAAGAAGAAGAAAAAAGCCCAGAAATGCTTTTTCCTCCTCTCCCCCAAGCTTCGAGCCCTTACCTTAGATCCTTTCTAGTTGGAAGCCCTGGGGATCTGTTAACTCCAAATTCATGATGTGTTGTACAAATTAATATAATTTGTTTCTCTAAAGGAGAAAAAGGCTTGGCCAAAATGGGAACTGGGGATTTCTTGCTGAAGGGTTTCAAACACGGATTACTGTAGTGATAGATTTCAGCCCTGGACAGACAGAGTGTCCCCATCGGTACAGCCGGGGACAGGGTTGGGATCCTTGGTGCGTTGCTGGGAAAGCTCTGTCATACTGGGCCAGAGAGAGGTCAAGTCCCACCTCCCACAGAGACACCAGTAGTAACCTCAGGATGATAACAAATTCCAGCAACACCAGTTACCATCATGGAGCTGGATATCAGACCTTGGGCTGTGGAGGAGTGGGGGAGTGAAGATGATTGCCTGGATCCACATCTACAGGGCGATAGCATGAATATGGCAGGATGACAGACTGGTGAGAGCTGAGGCAGTACTCACACACTTGGGAGGACATGATGTTTCCCTGACTCCTCGCTGCTATGAGACATGGCTCCCATAAGAACAGGAGCAGCAACAGGCTGCAGGGATCCCTTGCAGGGAGGCTGTAGCCAAGAAGAAGCAAAGCTGGAGGAGGATCAGCCACGGCAAGACCAAGACAGATATAATCAGGGATGAGGAATGGGCTTGCATGGTCCTTCGACTCCAGCAGGTGTAGCTCCAACCAGGGCTGAATAGGGCTACTCCATGTCCTACTCTATGCCCACGGACCAGGACACAGCTGCCTTTTTTGCAATAAAGGAATAGGAATAGGAAACTTCAGCCATGGTGCTGTGATGTTTCTGCAGCTTCCCAAGTAGACTTGTCCTTCAGGATTCCTTGGTCCCCTACCCATCCTATCCCCCAACGCAGGAGGCTTACATGGTCTCACTTGTTGGCCACAACCTCTCTTACCCTGCTCATCCATGACTATCATTTGTGCAGGGCACAGAGCAAGCAGCCAGTGAAAATTGAGAGCATTACTGTTTGGGATGATTTCTGTTTGGAAATGCTTTGTACATGGATTAGGAATTAAAATAAATTTATGAGACAATTACCCACTTCAATTAGATGAGGACATTAAAACATATTTACCCATTGCTTGCTCTTAGCAGCTAAGTGGGCTGCAGAAGGACGTGGCTTCTGTAAAGTGTCTCATGTATTTATCTTTTTGATCGCTTTTTTAAGCATACATGGTTTATTGCTTTATTGATTGAACAGAGCTTTGAATAATCAATACGGCTTTAAGAATTCACTGGGAATGACAGAATTGCAATTAAGTAGAGTATGTGGAGAGACTGTTAACCCATCTCATTAATTAATGAGGTCACTTTTTCAAGTGTTTCATAGGGGCCTTTGGGAAGAAGGTGGCAATTTATTGTAATCCCTGGAGATGTTTTTTCTCTTTCCTCCTGCAAAGTTATCTCAGACTCCCTGCCCTGTGCTGGTGACCTTCATGTGTCCTCCTACAGCTTCTTTGTGCAACGCAGGACAGGACTGGAGTTGAAAGGAGCTGCAGCCTGTCCAGGTGTCAGGGACTTTTACTTTGTGCCAGCCAAATCCCTGGCCCTGGGTACACACCCCAATGGGGCAGCACCGATGGAGTCAGCTCTTTGTCCTCTCTCCCTGTCCTGGGGAGATGCCTTCTTAGGCCAGGGAGAGGCAGCAGCTGCTGGCATGTCTGCAAGGTGTATGTGAGTTGTAATCTCAAAAGGGCTCAAACATTTCAGGTTATGCAAGTTTATTCACATGCTTGTTTGAAAAAAGTAGATGTCTGGCCATCTGGGTAGCTCTGGATCCCATAGACCTAGACAGAAATTATATGGGGCAAAATCTGATGTGGGAACACAAAGGATGCCGTTTTCCTTAGCTGGGTGGGCTGATGGGTCCTGCTGCACTTGTCAAGGCTTGACACCGGGCTGGGGATCAGGTCAGAAGCAAGCTACAGAGGACCATTTCTCACAAACTGTTAAGAAAAACACACTGCAGCTGCTCACAAATCCTTCTCAGATGGAAACTCAGGCAAAAGTACACCTGATGGCTTCTTGAGCCAGTTGAGCATTTAGGGAAAAGTGATTCATTTTTGCAAATAAAAACATGTTATATCTTTGCTTGCACTTTGCAGTCTGTGCATTGCTCAGATAGGAAGAAAACTGCTGATAGATCACAGAAAGGTTTCCAGAGCATGAGGATTTCACAGAAGTTCAGTGCTTGCTTGTCCAAATATYCTTATCAGAGCCTCATTACTCATCTTTCCCTTATACCAAACTTTGGTCCCCTCCTAATAACGAGCAAAAAAGTACTATTTTAGGCTTTCTCAGTGAATTGCTCATGATTAAAGAGATCAGTTGGGAATAGTCTAAGACACTGAGAAATCTCTGTATGAAATATTGAGCAGTACTTAAGAAAGTCAACTGTACTGAGGTATTTGTGCCACAGAAATGGGACTGGTCTAAGAATGACAATTAAAAGGAGACAGAGAAAGCAGCAGTGTCTGATGACTCATGAGGAGAAAACAGTTTCATCTGGGCCAGGCTGAGAGGGATAAAGTGTCTGGGTCAAGTTGGGCAATCATCTTCATCTGCTTCTTGATGGGACAATTCTTAAGTGGTGGTGGCTGTAARCAAGGGCTGAAGAAGTGCTACTAGACATGTGATGACATGAATCTTAAGATTTTAAAAAGGAAATTGGCTTGTGATGGGAAATGGGTTTTGAGCAAATTATTTTGAAATTATTGCTGCTTGATTTCTGTGAAAAATGGGGATGTTGCATTGAAATATCAAACTGGCCAAAATGGAGTTATTTTTCTTATTAAATTGGATGCAATAAACCCCACTGCTAGCATTGCTGGTGCAAGAACATTGTGCAATACGAGCTCCAGAGCACTGAGCTGATGGAGACCCACACTTCATCTCTAGTCCTGGAGAGGACCATTTTGCGCGTAGGGCAGACTTTGGTCTGTACTCAAAGACTTACTTTATGCCAAGCTCTTGTACTGGAAAAAATCTTCTCCCTGAGCGGTGCACCCTTCTTAACCTGATGCCTGATTTGGCTTCAGCAAACATGGGACCTTGAGTCCTGGCCCAGCTGTGTGTCTGGGACTGCCATCCAAGTGCTCTGCGGTCCCTGCACAAGGCTTGAGGTGTTTTTCTGGAGAAGCTAGACCCACTATGCATTGCACAATGTTGATGGCCTGCTTACTGCCAGGTACAGAAGACCCAGCCCAGGCCCTACTTTGAATGTTTCTGAAAGCAGATGGAACCACGTGCCAGCTCATGGGACAATCTCTTGTAGGACACGGTTACGTCAGAACAATGATAACTGATTTTCCTCTGATGTGTTCCCTTCCCCAGACAGCGGGACTGATGTAACCAGCACAATTTCTACTGCTTTGGCAGACTGACATAATTAAAACAAGAGAGCTGCTATGGGTTGACACACTTTTAAATGGGAAGGACTGATGAGAATCTGAGCAACAATAAAAAAATATTTATGTAAATTTTTTTTTATTAAAATTCTTCCTGAGTGACTTCCAAGTCCCTAATATTTATTGATGGCCATCAGAGGATTAACTAAATGCAATGGAGATTTTTGCATATATATTGTGCAAGCACACACTTCTTCCATTTGAGTGACAAGGTGGGTGATAAATAGCATGTATTAAATCCATAGTGGTTGTGGAGAATCAATCCATCTCCTCTGGGAAATTAGCTGTGTCAAGGAAGGCAGCACTGAGGGAAAGGCAAGCAGCAGGCACGACTGGGGAAGGACAAGGTCTCCAGCCCTATTGATCTGCGGAGAGGCCTGTTTGTGGCCAGGAGAGGGGCAGCCTGGCCCAAAGCCAGAGCCGGTGCTGCTGGAGGGTCTTGACCGGGAAGGTGATTCCCAAGGGGGAGAGCAATGAACATTCTCTGCTGGGAAGTGCCGCTTAGAGTCACAGGATAATTCAGGTCAGGAGGGAGCACCAGTGGCTGGTTGGTAATTCTCTGGCTCCCTCTTTTTGATGCTGGCCCTATCTTTACCCTTTCCTGCTTTTCTGGAACATCACTTCCAAGTCTCGTTTTTCCCATGTATTTATGCTCTTTTATCATCTTGAATTTCCACCTCTCCCTGTTTATTTCCTACATTTCTAGCATGCATCAATGAGAACCATGTGGAAACCAAAAGCAGGTCAGTGGGACAAATTAATTCTCTCTGTCCTCTGTGCTAAGACTTTATGACAAGTGGCTAATCATCTTGGATTCCTCTGGTACTCCTGGTAATAACATTAGCCACGATCATTTCATTTAGCTCATCTATGGATTTAACATCTAATTCAATAGCACACGAGAAGAGAACAGGCAGCGATGTTCAGGGAGCAGTAACCCCTTTTTCATGTGCTTGCACTTTTTTAAAGCAGTTCACAATGACCTTTTGAAATTAATTTATCAGTTGTGAGAATCTGTTAGACCTCGGTCATCAGGTTTTTGCCTCAGGGTCCCTGCTGATGAGTAATAGCAATTCCTGCTTTCCAGTAAAGGGCAGGGCAAAGCAATCTTTCTTGCTGCCCTAGAAATGTCTAGCTGGGTTCAGGCAACCTCTTCCGCCTTGTTCATCATGTGTGGAGCAGGATGAGACTGGGTATCCACCCATCACTACCAGCTATCTAATCTCCCACAGGCTGTAAAACCTCTAACTTCTCCTTGTGTTGGTCCACCACCAACATCTTCCCTGAGCAGGCTGTGTCACGTGGAGGGGTGGTGCTGTGCCCATTTTCCACTTAGTCCAAGGAGGCACATGGTGGGGCTGAGATCTGCAGTCTGCACCAGGCACCCCATGACGAAGGATAACGCTAAGCCTATTTCAGTTCCAAATGACTCCATTGTATCTAGTTTACACGAGGAGCTATAAATACGCATCCCTGCTCTCCCGCTAGCTTGCATGCTGTTTTCCTTGTTTGCATTTTTAATTGTTGTGGCAGCTGCGGCAGTTTTAAATTCAGTGGTGAGATGTATGTGACTGGAATGTGCTGGGAGGATGTCTGACACAAGTCCGTTCAAGCCAAGGAGACAGGTCCCAATGTGGTCAGGTCAGGGCCATTGCCCTTGGGCTTCAAAAGGAGAAGGATTTGAAAAGACAGAAGGAATGGGATCATTCAGCAGTATCCTTTGATATGCAACTGTCCCTGTCCAGACAGACCCCTGCTATGGCATCTTTTCTTCCATTTAGGCATAAAGACTGGCCTGAGGCACCTTCCCTAGCTTGCTTTAGACTCAGGGGCCTTTTCATGCTGGTCTTCAAAGGACTTTGCTTTGCCAGGCAGGTTTGGGTCAGCAGCAGGAGCACTCTCCCTCTGGTACTGGGAACTTGACCTTTTTGTGGTTTTATTTTGGAGTTGGGGAATGCTGCAGAAGACCAAATTCTGCAGAGGAGTTGTGTTTGTAACAAGAACTGATGAGAGAGAACATCTCCTACACCACATTCCCCAGAGCAATTCATGGATACCAGGGCACGGAAGCAGTGGGCAGAAGTTGGATTCAGGGTGGATTTGCAGCTGAACTGAAGAGGAGAGGGGTTCTGGCCTTTGGACCGTCTGCTTTTGCAAACCCACAGGTWTGCCCCTGCTTTTCTTTCTCTGCAGCCCTATGGGTGAATTCAGTACCAGCCAGGAGTTTAGGTCAGTTGTGGAAAGGATGGAAAGGAAGTTATTCATATGGCAGCAGCTAAAGCTTTTGAGGCCACTGTGAGCTGCATTTTCCCTAAAACCACCCCTAGACCCATGCCTGGGCATTGAGCTGCAACATCCAAAGCAGGAGGGAACAGCCCCATGTACRTGAAGCATTTCCTCCCTGGGTGCTGCCTGCTGAACGTTGTCCAACCACTGCAAACAGGCTTTCCCTGCAAGGTCCCCCACCCCTCTGCTGCAGAGACACCTGAGCAGAACTCGGAGCTCTGGGTGGGACAGAAGGCAAAGTATATCTGTTCCCGCTGACCCCCTCCCCACTGCTGGTGTGCTCTGCTCAGCAGTATCCAGGCAGGTTACATGGGTGTAGCAATGGCAGAGAATAGTCAATCGGAAGACACAGTTATCCCATAATGTGGGGCTTGTACTGAGCTTGTGAATCAGATATACAGCCTTGGGAGGTGGGTATCTGCTCTTGTGAATCTTGGGCAGAGAGGCTGAGAACTGGAGCTGATCAGATGTTCCTTCCTATGTGGAAAATTTCTATTGAAAAAATCTGCAGTTTAAACAAAAGCTGAAAAATCCCCAATATTTTCACTGTGAAGAGTTGCTTCGGGAGTCCCTGGGAGGTTTTACTGGAAATCAGGTGCTGCTATTCTCTTTTCTGGACCCACCTTTCTGGGTGTCTCCAATGATGAACTGTGATCTACCCTCTTGGGATGGAGAGCAGTGCACAGTGGCAGTTGTGTGGCTGTAAGGACTATGGGAAGAGGAGGCTGAAAGGAAGCCCAGTTCACAGCAAACACGGTGCCTGTGCTCCAGCTCCTGAGAGGCACCACTGTGGCCTTGCAGAGTCCAGATATCCCTGTGTTCAGACTGGGTTTTTTTCTTCTTTCTTCATAAGTGAATTGTCCTCATTTTTATGAATTGGGACCATCCCATTCTGTTCTTCAAAGAACAGGACATGAGGAAGATTCCTTCCAACAAAATCACAATTGCCTGAAAGGAAAGCTTCATGAGAAATGTCCTGCTCCTCCTGCTCCTCAGAAACATGTGGGCTGGAGCATGGCACTGGCAGGGGTCTTTATCTCCCCCAGTTTCCCTGGCAGTTGTTCCCTGTGTTCTGGCCAGCCTTCCTTTGGATACCCACACAGAGTGGATGGCATCCAGACAGTTGGGTGCAGAGGAGGGATCTGGGGCATCTGTAGAGACCCCCCTCAAGACTTTGTGCTTCTGCAGTCTTTGACTTAAGCCTCCTGCCCAGAGTGTTGGGTCAGAGTCTGGGTGGCCTGGGATCTTCAGCTTGGGGTCATCCCTTTTGGGAGGCCTCAAAGGYCTATTTTTAAGGTCAGTAGAAGAGCCTTGAAGGTCAGACATCTCCTTAAAAAGACTTGTCACAGGCCAGGTGGGAGTTAGCAGAGGAAGTCTGGGAGGTCAGTGCAGCCCGGGAGGAATGAGTGGGTCAAGGCAACGAGGGCCATGCAGGTTCTCCATGAGACATGATCTCTAGTAGAAGAGATGGAAAGAGACCCTCTTAAGGTTAATTTAGCTATATCTCCTTTATGCCCATGTCTCTGATCTGGGCAAAGTCCAAGTGTAAGCTGGCGACCCTGGGCCCCAGCTCTGGGGAACCAGGCAGGGTGGAGGACTTGGGCTTATGGGAAGTGAAAGGCAAAGCCTGAGCTAATGGCTCAGATTCCCAGGACCTGCCTCTACTCATCAAGACCACCTTTAGGTCATCCTTAACCAGGTGGAGCCACACGAGCTATCCCTCCCACGCATATCATTGACAGCATCCTTCGTCATACCAAATGCTATCACGTACCTTTGGGAGGTGCCCTCACATTTGCATGCGCCTTTGCATTAGCCAAAAAAGAATTAAGGCTAGCCTCAAGGGCCCAAAAGTGATACTTGTGCCTCCTTTCCCCTTCAGCAGTGTAGTGACAGGTAAGCATCATTCAAGTGACCAGCTTCAGTCCCCCCTCCCTGGCGGTCTATCATCACAACCCTAACCACCCCACCACCATTTCTCTTTTGTATCTCTGAGCTGGTCCCTGACAGAAGTGGAGCTGTGAATGGCTTCTATAACTGTACCTACTCTTATGGAGAAGTGGGGGGCAGAGGGTTGGGAGCTGGCAGGGACCTTGATTTATTTATTCTTTGATCTGATGTGGGCTTGCACAGGACCTTCTGCATACTCAAGTACTGCATAAGGGGAAGGCTGGACTCTGTCCTGGGACTAACAAAAGATACCCTGATCCTGGCTTTGCCCTAGTCCTCCACGTAGACTTGCGCAAGCTGCTCCTGTGCAGCTGTGACTCAGTAAGCATGGGCAGGAGCTGTCTCTGAGGGGAAGGGGCCGCCATAGGGACTGGCAGTGAGAAGCCCATGTGTCTGTGTAAAATCACAGCAGTGATAGGAATTTGTTTGAGAATGGTGTTAATAGAGATATCTTTCATAATTAAGACATCAATTAAACTCTTGAAAATTAGGCGGAAATATCAAATAGCGCATTAACTGGAAAATTTCCGACGAGTGTAATCCTATGGCCTTGTGATGGGTGGGTTAATTATCCCTCATTAAATAGAGCTGAAGTCAATCTCAATATTTCTGTATTATTTCAGTTTGGCAACTGAAAGGCAGTGAGAGTTTATTGTTTTCCCAAATTTTCTGCCTGCTGTACCCAAGGTGGGGGGGAAAGACTCCCAGACACGAACCCCGCACTGTGTCCACTGTCCCACTCTCCTCTCCCCCAGCCAGCACTGTCCTGCATTAGGAGCTCTGCATCCTTTCCCTGAGGGACGAGGGAAAGGACTCAAGGTCCCATCACGCTCATGGGAAGACCAGGCCTGGACAAATGGAGCAGGTAGCCCAATTCCCACGTGCCTGTGAGTTACCCACAGACAGCCCTGGGGTCTGCATCCACATCTCTCCCGTAGTCCCTGGCTTCTGCCCTTTACTGTAGCCCCTGTAAATCACACTCTTGCTGAGGCGTGGTCTGGAAGGGACCCTGTGGGTCACCAAGTCAGTCCCTTTCTTTGAAGTGACCACCCCAAGTGATCTGTTGTTTGCATAACATGCAGGAAAAACGCAGCACCCCTCGGCAGGAGGTGGAGACTCGCTCTCCTGTCTCCAGCCTGATTGTCTCTCTGCCAGCAGAGCAGGGAGCCTCTGTTAATAAGCACTCGGCTTTTAGTAATTACATTATTTATTGCAATATGAAAACAGAATAATAACGATAATCACAAGAAAGGAATTAGCCTGGCCAGAATGAGGCTGTTAATTTTGCTGTGTCGGGTTTGACAGGATCACTTTCTGGAGCATTTTGCTTGGAATGGTTCTGCCTCTGCTAAACTCACTTATTAAAAGCTGGCTGCACTGCCCCTGCTAAGCCATCATCTCAAGGTCAACACCAAGCACCACTCTATGGGGAGTGTAGTAATGCAGGGCCTGAGGTCAACAGATGAATAAACACACCTTTCCCTTGTTATAAATCTCTTTTATCCCATGTGCTCTGAATGCAGCCGCCTTCCTTTGGCTCCAATTTGCAATTTATATGCCAGTGTTTTCACTGCTGGAAAAATCAATACACCTGGACAAGACTTGAAACCAGCAGGACCCAGCACTGACCAAAAGAGAAGGCTGGAATTTATTTGGAAAGTGAACTCCCAAGCTTTATCTACAAATTAAAATCATGTGGAAGAGTTCAGGGAGGGGGGGGCACACAGCCYCAAATCACTTTCTGGGCCATGGAGACCCACCATCAGGTCAAGTGGAGTCCTGGCTCCCATCCCATCCCACCTCATCCCATCCCATCCCATCCCATCCCATCCACCTTTGCCATTTTTCTTGTGGGTCCCCAAAACAAATTTTCCCAGGGCTCAAACCCTCCCCAATTAGCCTGAGGTTGCAGCATCTTTGCTTTAAGTCTTTATGAGTTACCAAGTTAGAAAAAAAAAAAAAGCATCTGTGTCTGGAGGGGGGAAAGACTGGGAAACATAAAGCTTTCTATGTCCTTTCAGGCAGCAGTCCAGTGCCCCGTAGCTGTGGCTTCTACCTGAGGCAGTTTTCAATCTCTAATGAAATCCTTCTCTCCCTCTGAGCAGAAGGCATTAAAAACAAACAAGCAAATCTTAGAAAACTTGAAGGTGGCTTGATTGTTTTTAAGCATTTCCAGTGCTGTCACCTCTGGTGATTTTAATTGCAAGTTCTGAGATGCTGGGAGTTTCCTTCAGTCCTGGGATCAGGCTTTGTTTTGTTTTTGAGAAGTGGGGGTGGAAAAAGTAATCTATGAATGCTCTGAAACAAGAAC
The DNA here is from genome assembly GCA_035582835.1 of Phoebastria nigripes. Lineage (NCBI taxonomy): Eukaryota > Metazoa > Chordata > Aves > Procellariiformes > Diomedeidae > Phoebastria > Phoebastria nigripes. The sequence goes on from JAYKAV010002799.1 coordinate 1,359,006, forward strand.
AGCCACCTGGAGTGGGCTAAAGAGGAGTTTCTTCCCATGTGCAGTTTTGGAAACTGTAGAATCCTCAGATTTCTGCAGTTTCCAGACATCCATCTTTTAAGATTAAAATTTTCAGCCAATTATTTCAGTTTTGAGTTAAAGACATTATTTTTTTTTTTTTTAATTACAGACTTACAGTATTGAGTTTTCTAACCTGAACTAAACGCTTGGAGGACAGCAGGCGTTGGAAAGGATCATAGCATGTTACGGTCCAGCCCTTCACCCTGGCAGATGCTTGTCTCTGTTCTCACCTCTCCCAGCCTGTATTTACTTTTTTACAGCTGAAACCCATTGCTTTGTGTCCTGTCCATGATGGACTTGATGAACCAACTGGTCTGTTCCTCTTTGCAGTTGTACCTGGAGACATACTGTTTGCATTCAGTCTTCTCTACATGAAATGAATCCAATTCATACAGTTGTCATTCACAGATCTTATTTTCTTGCCTTCTTCTCTTGCTTTGTCTTGAACTCTCCAGTTGCTCCACATCTTTCCTCTGCCACAAACTTGTCCTGCTGCTCCAATGGGTCTTTATCCATGCCGAGGAGGGAGGCAGGGTTATCTCACATACCTTATAGGTGTTGGTGTTGCTGCCTTTCCTACATCCCCAGAAAGTGCTCCTCTTCCTCCAGCAGCAGGACCTTATTACAGATGCTGCAACCCATGATACCTCCCACACAACTGCCCTCTTACCACCTATAGCCACCGAGCTGCTGGCAAGCCTTCTGCACATGGTTTTCTCCGTCAAATTTGCCCCAGCCTGTAACTACATCTAGTCTGGAAAATACTTCTCTTAAAAAAAAAAAAAAAAAAAAAAAAAAAAAAAAAAAAAAAAAAAAAAAAAAAAAAAAAAAAAAAAAAAAAAAAAAAGAAGAAGTTTTGGTGGGCCCTGCTTGGATTATCAGACCAAAAATATCTGTACTTCTCTTCTTCTAGGTCCCTGAGGACATTTTCTGTCTGCTTTTACTGACAGGAGCAGAGCACCCATTTGCAAACTGAAGGAGAACTTAGAAATAGCCATCTGGGGAGAAGGGCATGAAAGAAACCCTTGCCCCAGGTGCTGACCATTTTGTAGCAAGCAGTTCATGGGGCCATTCACTTTTCATAGCAGGCAGGCTGATATGGGCACTTAAGCAGGGCTTGTTTGACTGATTAAATCTCTTAATTATCATGCTACTTTTTTTGTATGTGGGTACAGGGGTTGCTTCCCTATACACATGACAGAACTGACCAGGGTCTCTGGGCCATGGTCTTGACCCCCAGGACAGGACAGCTACTCTTCATGCACACATAGTTTGGCTGTGTTGGCTTGGCATGCTTGGGCCTCTCCCAGGACAAGCCTGTTCTGAGGATCATGGGTTGCCCTTGCTCGCCTCTTGCTCAAGACCTTCTGTTGTATGATCCAGCAACAACTAACCCTGATGCTGGAGAGCCTCTCACCCACCAAAGGGCATGTGGAAATCACATACAAAAGTCCCTCCTGATCCACTTTCTTTTCATCCTCCTTCTCTCTCCTGGTTCACAACACTTGATGAAGTCAGTGTTTAGTCAAAAGGGTCTGTATAAGAAGCTACTAACCTTCAAACAATGACAATTTATCTCTTAAATCAAAAGAAGCCACATCATAAATCAACTGCAGGGGACCCTTACTTTGAGGTTAGTTGTGCAGAGTGAAATGCAGCTGGCCTTCATTGGGAAACAGAGTCTTTCCCTGAATCCAGGCTAAAAAGGAGTTGGCTTTCAAATGATAGGTTTCACAGCTTTCCCAGTTAGACTCCAGCAATTTAGCTCGGCAGTGATGGGTCCAAGGCATYCCCTGACTAAGCTGCTAGACCATTAGGATGGTAGTGCAATACCCAGGTAAAATCCCGTTCCCCCATGCATGGTGATTTTTTACTTCTTTAATGCACAGGGCAGCTGCAGCTCTCCTAAACTTAGTCCACGAATGGGACTAGGTTTAGTCTTATCTCTGCAGTATTTTCAGAGGACCCAGCAGAGCTTGTATTTAATCATCACCTGCATAAACCTGTAAAGTGGCAGATAGCCATGGTGAGGAGATTTTGTTTCACACCACGGGGTCTGTGATGAACATGACAAGGCTGGGGCAGAACCTAATTAGTCTTAACCTGCCACCTTCACCACTATACGAGACTTTTAACTGGGCCATGGCCCGTGCTGTAACTGTGACTAGGTTGTTTCTGTGGCATTGAGGTCTCGCGTCAGGCTTGAAGCACATCTGAGATTCCTTGCTCCTGATCTCCCAGCCCCACCTCATAGCTTGTAAGTGAGGTTTGCATGGATGTTTTTACTCCTGCAAGGGGATAGGTTACCTCTTCCAGGGAGGACCATAGCCCAGACAGCCCAGCCACGACAGCACAGCTCAGACCTCTCCTGCAGGCAAGAACCATCAAGCCAAAGGTCTGTCCATGGGGCAATGGACAGTGGGGGCAAAGTTAACCCTCCTTTACCAAGGACCATCACATGCCTCCAGCCTTGAAGAGGAATGAGATCCAACATACTGTTCCTAGCTCTGCTGGGTGATTTAGCAAAGTAGAACTGTTTTCCCAAATCTGCCATGCGACTGTTCAAGGCGGAGGAGTCATCATGGGGGGATGAGCCCTGTAGCAAAGCCACATGTCTCCGCAGGGGTTATGAGGCACAGCGAGCTGTGCTTGCCTTCCCGACCGTGTATGCGGAGAGAGTGCTTTTTCGGTTAACCAAAGCCAAAATAATTTTAACCCAACTGCCATTTGGGGGTAGTTAATGAATCATACTTCAGCCCAAATGAATTTTATGTTCCCACRCGGTAAACAGGAGCACACATTATCCTTGCAGTGATGAGTCCTAGGCAGACCACAACAAAATTGATTTTTCTTGAACCAAGCTTCGCTTGCAGTAAGGAAAGTTACGGTACATAGATCTTGCTATTGGCAAAGCGGGAGCCAACGTTAGGCTTTTCTATTTGCGATACCTCACTGGTATCACAAAGCAAAGTCTGAAGCAGGTCGGAGGAATCTGGCAGAGTTTTTGACAAGACAGATGGACCGCTGGGAGAGCACAGCAGGGTTACTGGATAAGGACCAATTTTATGGATGTTGCTGGCTCTCTAAGAAAACAATTTTCCTTCCTCTCCCCTGATTTGAGGATTCACGAGTCAGGTCACATTCTTACCCCAGCCTCCTCCATCTTCATCTCGATCTAGTTATCCATCCCCGTGTAATGAGAAGTGGTAAGAAGATATTGTCAAAATGTGGGCAATGACTTCAGTTCCAGCCCCATCAGCAACTTCACAACAATTTCTCTRTATCAGTGTTCATCACAGAAAAGGTAAAATGTAGCATGAGCAAGGCACTGACCTAAGTTTGGAAATATGTGCTCTGAAAACATGATCCATGAGATCTCCCTGCCTCCCTGATAGTCTGGGGCCACTGAAAGGGAAACAGGATCTATTTTATTGTGTAACCAAATTTAACAGCCAAAGTTCAGAGCTGGTAGTGGAGCAGAGAGTTTTTAACCAAAGTCCTGCAAAAATGTGGGGATGGCTGTAAAAGTATAATTAATACTTATTTTTATGAAATGCAAGAAAAGTGTTTTCTGAAATTTAAAATATGCAAAGGTGCACTGTGATCTTGGAAGAAGTAGCAGGTTTGATGCATTTTAGTTGTGGTCAATTCCATTTAACTGACTGGCCAAGCTATTACGTTTTGGAGAAAATTTTTACCTAGGTTTCAGACATACTTTTGAGAAGCTGTACATCTCCCAAGAAAATTTGTTCAAGATATTCAGATCCTTTTCTTTGCATTCAGGAAAACCATAGCAGTGAGTGCAGTTTGTTCTAATATATCTAATGGTTTGTTCTAATATATCTAATGGTAGTGGTCACTGTAAAGACATGGAGACCTGGACTGAAGTATGTTTTAGCTGCCCAGCTGCATATCTTGTGTCCTGGACTGATGTGAAAGTCCTGTGCTGAAATGYAGACATTACCCATTATCAGCCTTGTTCCTCATACCTACTGGATGGATGCTAAGTCAGTGTGGAGGTTTCATGCCTCCTGATTACAGGGTGGATGTAGTCCTAATGTCTATAGCTCAATTATTTCTAAGATGGAGATCTGCTACCCTAGATTGATCTATGCTGCCTGCACAATGAGGCAGTGAACACAGTGGGATGGAAACAGTGGGAAAACTGCTGGATTATTATTATGTTTATCTCTTAGACTTGAGCAGCAGGTGGGGACGAGAAAGAGACAGGTTGTTTTGAAGAGACAGGGAATCACTTGTTCTGGGAGTTACATCTGAGGAGGGAAAACAAAGCATCAATTCTCCTCTTGGGAGAAGAAAAAGCTTCAGGCCTGCAAGGAAGCCTGCAAAGAAGGGGTATCAGCAGTGTTATCCTTTAGACAAGATGAAGCATTGATAAAATGAGACACCTCAGCCTGGCCCAGGTTGGGAACTACCTGACTGGATCTACATAAGCCCAAGACTAAACTTGAGGATATGTTTGTAACATTGGAGGTACGTAACCTCCAGGTACCTCTCTGGAGGTACGTAGCCTCCAGCTTTGAAATGTCCCCCTGCTTTGGCCATTTCTGAGAACTGCTTTTTGGTTTTCAGCTACCCACCACATAGTTACCACAATGTAATCACATATAAAGCTGGCTCCTTCATCCAAAAGGCTTTCTTTGCTAATAGCGTAGGAGCACGTTGCTTGTGGCTGGGCATGGAGAGAGCAGGGCAGAGCTGGGGAGTCTGGTCACACACTGCTGCGAGCTCAGCAGGATGTATTAAGAAATAACCCTGAGCCTCATAGTGGTTGGAAGGAAGGGGTGATGTTTTTAATAAAGTGCACATCACCTGTTTCAGATAAAACAGAAAGGCCCCCTAGGGATTTAATTGTTTGCAAACCGCAAAAGAATGGCCATTAATTTTCTCCCAGCTCATAACATACAATTTTCCACTAATATGAAAGCTTTAATAAGACTACCCATAACCTTTATGTGTTCGGTAGCAGTCCAGGAAATTACAATTATCTTGTGCTTGCAATAGAATGGGTAATCCCATCAACAGGAAAAATGTCATCTTGTGAAAAGGTTCCCAGCCAAAAGCCATCATTACTGTATCGTGTAATTTGTTGGGTTGTAGTTAATACAGAGCCATGATCACTTTGGGTAAGGGTTAGGACTTTGAGAGGGGAGTTTTAATGCTCTCCTAATGGAGCCTTGCCACACGGAGGTTAACCAGAGCCTCGTGCATTACCCCTTTTTGTACAGCCGTGGCTCTTGCCATCGTAGCGGCCGGGCTCCCCTCGGGCACCTGGAGCGGGGATGCTGTTGGGCTGGGCATCCCACATTCCCCCTGCAAGCTGCAGACGTGGCTGCTGTTCACAGCATCGACATGATACTGAGATTGTTGTCAGAACAGCTATTCTGACAGCACTGATGTTAAACTTGCCATTTAATTGAAGACCATTTTTCTCACCTTCTGCCTGGCTTTCCCAGGAAGACTGCAAAGCAGCAAGCTTTGTTTCACACCACGTTACTGTTACTCCATTTCACTAGGTGGAGATCTTTAGTTGTCCACTAGCACGGGGCTCTTGTTTTTCAGTCTGTGCAATCAAGATCTGCTGAGAAACTCGGCTGATGGATTTTCAGATGCTCTTTCAGATCTTTAATTTTCCTCTGGGATATACAGCTCTCTTTGCTGAGAACATATGGGCTGACAGGAAATAGGTCTTTTTGTGGTTCCACTTTTAGAACATTCCGTGTCTGATTTTTTTCATGAGAATGAAAACACTTGAAAGAAGATTTGCCTAACAAACTAATGAAAAGTAAACGGGAGCATAAACAATGAGTGTGAACAGCTCTCTACTACCAACATCATGCAGTGGAGAGATCCCGATCTCAGCAGCCCTGCCAGAACACCCCTCCCAGACAGGTGCTCCAGACACACCCTGACCTAAGTAGGACTAAAACTCAGCCCAGGCCCTCTGAAGTTGAGCTGTTGCAGAGTTTTACCATGTCATCTTGAGCAGAAATTTTGTTACTAAAGATATAGCTTTCTCCGAGCAGCCCTCAGCAAGCAAAGTAGTACATGCACTCATAATTCTTTAGAGAGAGATGGGGAACTAAGATTGGCAGGGCCAGCAGGATTAAGCATCACTCTGTTCCAAATTTCTAGCTAGCGATAGCAAAGAAAAATGAGATCCCATGGGAAGAAGGTCAGTTTTTCTCCACAATAATTCTCTCCACTGCAGCCAGTAACTAATTAGGAGGCTAGCTGAACCCTGAGTGTTGTCAGAAGATGAATATTAAATTAGCAGAACTTGGATGCACACAACTAGGTGCCTTAAATTTGACAATAACGTTTCTGGTAAAACAAAATAGTAAGTGATAAAAAGGTCAAAAGGATGGGGCAGCCACASAGGGCAGGTTCCTGGACTTTTGTTTAGGGATTCCCATGGAAATTTGGATGAAAAATKAAGATTCATTGAAAAGGAATGATTTAATTTTTGCCACAAGAAACCATTGAAATRTTTCTAGATCTTCACTTGAAAACAGAAATGTTCAGCTGGAAATTGGTATTTTGTCAAAAATATGTTAGAAATATTTAACTTCAGGGGCAAATCTGTTCAACTGATTGCTGAAAGCTCTTCAAACTAAAAGAAAGACTGAAAAATATCTTGCAGAGGGGTATTTTTCAGATAAGTGATAGCAAAATGCTTTTGAGTGGATCATTGCAACCTGCTTTCACTTAGCAACTTGCATTGTGAGTTTCCGTTTCATCTCTTCACCCCTACCTGAAGTCTCTGYGCAATGGTTGGCTGCATTTTTTACTTGGGAAGGCTAAAATATCAGTAGGAAAGAAAAACAAGAGCAGAGCTGGGAGCTGGGCGTAGTGAGGAGTGTGGCAGGTTCATCCTAGGGTTGTGGTGGGATGAGATGGTAGGTCTTCAATTGGCCTGGCACCTGGAGGAAAGGGATTGGGATGCAGAAATGCTGCAAGACAGGAATGCAGAGAAAAGGAGGAGAATGGAAGAAAGGTGGCAGAGCAGAAAGGAAATGAGATGGGGTGAATGGAAGAGAGTGGCAGGGAGCTGGGTCCGGGCACAGCTCTGATCTGTGATGAGGCTGCCTGTTGGATGTCCRGATGACAAACCTTGCTTTGAATACTTCTCAGCATGGGAGAGAGTGTATGCTCTTCAAAGAAAACAATATTTGCCTGGGAAGATTTTCTTCTTTGCAGGGAATCACTGCAAGCTACAAAAAAGTTTTTCTTTTTCCTTTTTTTTCTTTTCCTCTTTCTTTGCCTTTGCAGTTGCCTTTTTACCTTTGTCTTCTTTTACTTTCTTTTTTTTTGTCCTTTTCCTTCCTTGCTTGCTTCCTTCCTTGCATGTTCTCTCCTGGAATCAGCTGTGATGGTTGCATTGAAATACTCAGACAAGGCAAATGCATCTAAGCTCTTTGCAATCATTTCTGTCAGAAAGACTGATGGACATGTGCAAATGAGGAAAGACTGAGAAATTACTTTGACTCTGTGCCACAGATTTCCTAAGGAACTGAGCCACAAAGGCTCTGGCCTCTGGAAATATAGGGTGGACTATGGATGGGAGGGTGATGGACTTAGATATTTAATTTAAAGCAATAAAAGGAAGATAGGAAAATGTAACAGCTTATTATGGGGACGAAACCAATCAGAGTTCTCCATTTCCTTGTGCTGGGTTTGATTCATGCAGCTAAACGCAGGGAAGAGATTAGACTCCCCAGAAATTACACTTCCATTTACACTTAGTGTGTGGGCTGCCATATGGCCTCTGGGGAGAGACTCAGCTCCTTCTGAAGGGTCATTCCTCCATATATCTTCATCAAAGAAAACCTTTGTACAGCCAGATTTGCTCCCTGGAGGTGCTCATCTTTCTCCAGTGACTGCAGGGGGAGCCTTGACACCAAGATTAGGCTGGACAACTAACTTTCAGACTGGGTAAAAGAAATTACCCATTCTGTTGGAAATATGTGAATCAAGCCCCAAATGGGGGACTTGTAAGTCCAAGAGTACAGTCATTAGCCAACTGGCTGGTACTTGGCTACTCATAGTAGAGCTTCTACCAAGACAAAGCAGGTCAAGTCTTTTAGCTTGCTCTGAAAACAAACTCTTAGCTGCCTCAGAACATCTTCAATTAAGCTCAGCATAAGTTGTCAAGCCTTAGGGGGAAAAAAAAAGAGCAACAGGCCACCTGGTATTCAGCTTCAAACAGCCCACAGCCAGAGAGCTGGTGTAGGAGGAACATCTGATGGGAGATACAGAGAGGGAGAGAGACCCACTTCCAGGGTTACTGATTCCTAAACAGTATCTGTCACCTTGGTATCAGTTTCTTGTGCTACTCTGTGAAGATGACATTTCTTTGTTCCTCTAGCCTGGCTTCCTGCTTCTGGTAGCATCTATGGAGACGTATCCTAATAGATGAGAGTCTGGACCAAAGCTCCAAGAAGGAACAAACACAGCTTGTGTTTAAGATCCCAGCTGGTTTCCACCAACAGAGAGTAGTTTATTCATTGTGGRTTGAGCAGAAGGATACAGGAAAAAAAAAAGCAATGTTGCAGAATTACTCTCGGTCAGTTTGGTTTCAGAATAGAGCTGTACTTTAATGAAGGAACAAACTCAATGCTGGAAAACACAAAGTGAGAAAAGGCTTTCTTTTAAAAGCCTTCATGTGGAGAAGCTTCTGTGCTCTTCAGACCACTTCTGTCTTGGAGAGAAAAACAAGAGACAATTAGAAATAAGGCATCAGCTTTAGTACGCTTTTAAGTGCTGGAACAGTTACCCAATGGAAGTGATGCAGTCCTCACATTCTGCTTCCTCAAACTCTACTGTGTACTTCTTCGGTAATGCCAATTTAGTCAAGATAAAGTTGGTGAACTCAGTCCTGAATAACTGGGAGAAATTCTGTTGCCTAGGGCACATAGGAGACGGGAGAAGACGACTAAAGTTTCTTTGAATACCTGCTTGACTACTGCAGCAATTAGGATACAATCACTTTACTGGTGAAATGCACCTCACATGATCCTGGGGCTCAAAAGAGCTTGAGAGCCAGGAAASAGTTCAGAAGAGAACTGACTGTACAGAGACCTGGATCCCTCTAAAGTGGGAGCTCCTAGATCAAGTCATCAGTGGAGAAACATCAGCATTTGAGAGTGGGAGCCTGACATCTTCCCTCCTTCTCTGGAGCAAAGTAGGAGCCAAGAAATGTCAAAGAATCCCATAATATCCTTATAGCCAAACTGGTGAGATACATACTGGATTAAGATGATAATTTGGGTAGAAAATTGGCTGGAACACTAGGCTTAAAGGATTATAATCAGTCTTACAAAGTACAGCTGGTGGCTGGTTACTTGCAGCATCCCTTGGGCTGATACTGAGGTCAGTACTGTTTAATGTCTTCATTAACAGCCTGGATCATGGGACGGAGTGCACTCTCAGAAWGTGTGTGGATGAAAGCAGGCTGGGGGGGAGTGGTCAATACCCTGGGAAGGTCAGGGCTGCTCTTCAGATGAACCTCATGAACTTCAACAAAGGCAAATGCCAAGTTCAGTGCCTGGGATGCAATAACTCCATGTAGCAGGACAGGCAGGTGGCCAATTGGCTAGAAAGCAGTTTAGCAGAAAAGGACTTGGAGATCCTGGTGGACAACATATTAAGCACAAGTCAGGAGCATGCTGTAGTAGAGACAATGGCCAAAAACATATTGGGCTGTAGTAGCAAGGGTGTAGCAAGCAGGGCAAGGGGAGTGATTATTCCCCTTTATTGCTGATGTGTGAGACCACATCTGAAAGCTGTGTCCAGCTTTGGGCTCCCTGAAGAAAGACATTGACATACTGGTGCAAGTCCAGTGGAGGCAACCAAGATGATTAGAGGGCTGGAGCATATGATGTATGGAGACAAGCTGCAAGAATAGTGCTTGTTTAGTCTTGGGAAGAGAAGGCTAAAGGGGGAGAGATATGTTATTGCTGTCTTCAACTCCAGTGGGAAGATGTAGGGAAGACAGCCCCTGACTCTTCTTGGAGGTGCATGGAATTTGGCTAAAAGGCAACAAGAAATAGTTACAATGCAGGAAACACTGATTACAAATCAGGAAAAATATTTTAAGTCTGAGGGTGCTCAGACACTGGAACAGGAGCCCAGTGCGGCTGTGTAATCTTCATTCCTAAAGATATTCAAAGCTCAACTGTACAAGGYCATGAGCAATCTGCTTTAATTGAGAAATCCGCTCAATCTACATAATCTTATGTTTTGATGATTCTCATCTTGCAAGCACCTAGCAGAAAGCAAACATGAGAAGGAACAAGAGAAGGGGTTTATGTCTGGATGCAAGAACAGGCTGTTTATCAGTCTGGCTGGGCTATCCAGTCCTTCAGAAGCTCCACAAACATGCCATTCAAAGTAGATAAGTTTAGTGAAATTTGCAGAAAAGAAGATGGACCTGACACACCAAGGTGAGTCTTTGAATGACTTATCATCATGGATTGGCAGATGCAAAACAGGGTGAGCAGTGCCTCTTCAAGGCAATACATGTTTTTAGATGAAAAACAGCTGTTAATCATATGGAAGAGTTAGACTCAATAAGAAATTGTACTTTTCTGGAAAGAAAACACCTTCAGAAATTCCTGGTGAAAACATTCTCTGCTCTCTGAACTCCTGGAGATTCAGCAAATCCCAGTGTCCAACAAATGGCACATTTTCCTTGTTCTCAGCTGGCCTCAATATGGGCTGCAGGGAGGTGGAAGAGGTTTTTGTGCYGCTCCCCACAGCAGGACAGGATGTCTGCTGGAAGGATGTAAAGCCCACCATGTCTTGCTGCCCAGTATCCCATTGGGATATCCCTTAAGGAGCTGAACTAAATGCTAATTTGTCTCTTACTGAGGTTTTGCCTTTCTTTTATCCTCAAACCCAGCAGGCTGCATTCATGTAGTGGGCCAAGTCCTGAAGTCCTACTTCAGCAGCTCTAGAAAAGGTCTGCAGGAATTCCCGGTGCTCTGTCCTTCACCCTTAAATCCCCAATCTCCTCTTATGTCCCCAGTCCATTGGGGGCCAGGGATTGGACTGGGATTTCTCCATTGTGCTGTATGCAGGCAGCTCTCAGAGCACTGTCTGTCCGCACACAGGATGGTGCTGTCTAAAAAAGGGCATTTTCATTATGTGCTGGGCTGGGAGGCAGCTGTAGTCTTGCRGCAGGTCATGCAGTGGTGACTCTTAGCAGGATGGATATTCAGACACAGAGTCTGAATATTCCTTCATGCAAGGAGGGGTGCAGCGGGGAGGGAACTCCTCTGCCTGCAAGGGGACACTGTGGACCCCTTGGGATTTGTGTTCTTCAACTTGCTCAGTAAAAGCAATGTTACCATGAGTCATGTGCAGCCACAAAATGTCCTGCRCAATTAATCCACTGTCATTCTTTTACCATGTCTGAGAACTGAATAGTCCAGTCATGGAGCTGGTCCATTTGCACCGGAGACTTCTCCAGTCTGTTTCCATGGCTCTCCCAAGGTGTTTTTCTCTGAGGCTGAACTAGGAAATGCCTCTCCAATGTGCTTTGCATGAGCACACCCTCCCAGGGTAACAGCAGAGCAGACCTTCACCTCCCTGGTGCCTGCCAGCAATTGGGATCCAAAGGTTTGCCCAGCCCAGAAACAGCCCAGGTCACAGAACAGGAGAAAAGACCTGAGATCCCAGGAGTCAGAACTTCACAGGCCTGGAGGTTTGTCCCTCCCAGGGTAGGTAGAATTCATCCCTCTGAGCTCACTGAGGTCTCAGCCYGCTTTCTGCCTGTGAGCTGGCTGCTTTAACAATTATTCTGCCACAGGTTCCCAGTGCCACCATGGTCGTGCTGCTAAGCTGTCTCCAGCTGTGCTCAGCTGGTGCTGGAGTTGGGAGCATGTAGAGAATGGGATATTCCCACCTCCAGGACATCAGTGAGCATCTCTGCACAGTGCTGGGCTGTCAGCCAGACCAGTTGCTTCAGAGTTAGCATGGGGACATTTGCACAGACCTGCACTGTACAGTGAAGAAATGTCCTTAACCTTCTGCATCTTTAGATGTGAAACAAGCATCTCTCACCTTTCTGATGCCATTTGAGAGATATCAGAGTGCAAGGGGCCCAGGAACTCACCTGTGTAAGAGAAGATGAAGAGGCTTGGGATGAAGAGATGTTATTCTCGTCCCTGTGTTGCCTCTCACTCTTGGGACCCACATCTCAATTCTTCCTCTGTGCTTGCAGCTGAGGAGAGTCACCTCACTACTGCAGCACTGGGACAGCAGCAGAGTGGTGGCTGAAATGCACTTTCCTTTCCTTGTATGTCACAATGAGGTGATGCAGCTGCTGCCCACTACTCTCTTTATCTTAGAAAGATCCTATCCCCTGGCTTCCCCCAGGGGCAAAGAGTGTTGGGGAGTGTGTTTCACATTCAGAAAGTGGAAATTCAGCCCTGGAGTGGGGCACTGGTGGTCCAAAYGCACCACCAGTAGCATCTGTCTTGGCTGGAACCCACTGCTACGATGTTCAGTGAGCGACCTGCCGCAACCCTGTAGAGAACATGCAAGCATCAGGCAAAGAAAGAGGTGCCAACGAGCTGGGTCCACTTCTTTAAATTGCCCACCCCCGCCAAAAATCCCTGTCATTGAGGAATAACCTGATGTCTTCAGACACTGAGATTCCTGCCAGGATTAATTTTCTAGTTGGCAGAGAAGGCCAATGACAAAAGCTTTTGCCAGGAACAGTGGAGAGCAATTTCTAGAGTGGTTGATCTACTATTCAAGTCAGCACCRTTGTCACAGGTGGTGGAGAAAGCAATTATGCTGCAAACAAGATAGACTAGAGACTGAGATCCTAGCAACCAGACCAGGAAGGGACAGAGTTGCTTGCATGGCCATGATGACTACAGTTTGCTTCTTAACCCTGCAGCACAATAAAACTCAGCCCAAGTTGGTGCAGGCTCCCTTGTGTGCTAGGGATTCAGCAGCTCCCATGGCCTGTGGGAGTTTGCAGTTATGATCAGGAATGGGTCTAGAAGGACTTTTTTTTCCATGCACAATCCTTCTGCTTCCTAGTGCTTTATAAAGAGACTACTGCTGTAAAAGATAGCCCAGCGTAGCTGGAGGTCTCTGCATGCAGATAGCACCACTGAGATTCTTCCCAACTGGGGAGGAGCAGGTGAGGGCTGGATATTGTGTAGGAGTGGAGAGATTAGACTTCARTCTGCAGTATTGGGATGCAATCTGCAGGCAGGGGTCTTTCACAAAAGCCCCATGTGGTTCTTGCCATCCATTATATGCACATGCACACTAGCTCTGTGCCATATACCTGAGCACATCCTTGGGATAGATGTCAGTGGATCCTGCAGTGGTTGACAACTTTGTTCCAAACAGGGAGCCCTGAAGGGACTAGCTCACCACATAAGGGAGGAGAGACTTTCCTTCCTGATGGCTGAAAGACCAAGCTAGGACCCCATTTGAGTTCATCCTTGCTGGGAGCCAACTACCTAGAAATTTTCAGGGCATGAAGTAACACCCAATGAGGTAACCATTAGCAGAAGCTCTCCTGCTCTGGGTGCCACATGCAAAGCTTGCTATAAATCTGAATCCAGGACTTAGTGAAGCCTGTGAGCCATCTGAAGGATGGGTGGAGGAGCCCTCTTCCAATTGAATGTGTCACCTTGCTCCTTCATCTTCTCCCATGCCTTGTTGCTCCCACTCAGTAGCCTGCTCAGGCTCCCTGTGGTCTTGTGACCCAAACGCTGAGGCCGCTGGGCTCCTTTTTCCCTTCTTCCTGCTATCCAGTTAGATATTAGCTCCTGGCCAAGGATAAAACAGGGCCGCTTCCTTGGCTAACTTCAGAGCCTAAGACATCTGTACAGAATAACTTCTCTGGGGCACCCAAAACCTCCAAGAAACAGGATGTGAGCACCAGAGGAGGCTGAGACAGATATCTAGCATTTGACCTAGTCTCCTGTCTGCTCTCTCCCTATCTACCATGAATGCATTTCTGCCCATTGCTTCTTCTTCCTCTTCATTTTTGAGAAAACCAGGGTCTTAAATAATTCCATATTAGGGGCAGCATGACTAATGTTAGCTTCTGGTGGACAACAAGGTGAACATCAGTTGGCAGCGTGTCTTACGTCTATGAAGGCCAACTGCCTACTGGGCTATGTTAGCAAGAGCGTAGTGAGGAGGTTGAGGGAGGTGATTATTCCCTTCTATTTAGCACTTGTGAGATTGCATCTGAAGTGCTGTACCTAGTTTAGGGGCTGGAGCACAAGATGGCTGTGCTGAGACACAGGGAAAGGCTGAGAGCACTGAAATTGTTTGGTGTTAAGAAGAGAAGGCTGAGAGAGATGTTAATGCTGTTGCCAACTGCCTAAGAGAGGTTATAGAAAAGATGGAGCCTGACTCTTGGTGGAGATGCATTGCAAAAGGGCAAGAGGCAATGGACACAACAAAGAGGACTCTCACTAAATGTAAGGGGAAACAAAAATTTCAAAATGAGGGACACCCAGCCCTGGAGCAAGGGCATAGAGAAAGCTGTTTTCTCCATTCTTGGATACTTGAAGCTTGACTGCATGAGGTTCTGAGCAACCTCCTCTGACTTTGATGGTATCCCTTCTCTGAGCAGGGGTTGGGCTGGACACCTCTGGCAGTCCGTCCTGACATGAATTATTCTATGAATCTGTGATTTTCAGACTGTCTGGGGAGAAGAATGATGCTGGAGACCTGATCCCAGCAGGGGTGAATTCGCTCAGCTGCTAAYCAGAGAGGAATTGCTTTCTTGGTGTACTATCCCAGCTTTACACTTAATCTGCATCTTTGCTGCAGGAGATGGGAAAATAACTGATTCATTCATAGAAGAAATTCAATTAGGCAGCAGACCCAGCCTCGTGAATATTTAAAGGGCTGGAGATGTGCTGTGAAGGGCATTGGTTGGCCAGCTGTGCAGAAAATCCTTTTGTCCCCTTGTCTTTACTACAAATTTATGAGGCAAGGAGCAACACAGCACTGAAGAGTTAGACCTGTTTTCCTCTGGGAGAGGGAGCAGAGCCTGTGACCCACTCTGGGGCTGGGATGAGGAGAACATAGGGTCCAAGCCTGGGCACTAGCTGAACCAGACCATGTGCTTGGCATGATCATGGATGTTAGAGCAGGGCTTCCAGCAGGAAAATCTCCCTGCAGTGGCTTTACCTGCAGAGGCAGCTTGACTTCTTGTTAGCTCTTGCCTGTTGAGAGCAGTGCTTGCACGTTCCTGGCTGCTGCTCCCCAATCAGGCCTGGATTTTATGTATTTTCATGCTGTAACCAATGTAACACCTTGTGATGTGTAGGGTCAGGGGACAGGAGGGAGTCCAGATGTGAGGATGGTGGTATTTGAGCTCCTCAGCACATCAGCAGAGCCATAGAAAACACCTCACCCAACTGCAACCTAATGGATGGACTTTAGCCCCTACCTCTCTGCTAAACAGGGCTGCACGCAGATGAGCAGTGCACGGCACAGCTTGTCCCCTAGTAAGTGAGGCAGGGTGAGATGCAGCCAGCACAAGGGTTCACCTGCCTCTGCAGGCCTGTCRGCCCCATTGGAGTAAAGTGCCTGATGCACACTGGAGAGCAGCCCCCCAGGCAGGGCAGAGCCTCTTGGTAGCTAGCTCTCTCTCACCTCTCCTTCACCTCTTCTTTGGAAATTGCAATTTAAGGTTCTTCCTGAGCTCCTCTATCTGTCTTGCAAGCTCAGGAGAGCAGAAACTCCCCAGCAAAGGAAAAAATGGGAGCTCTCCAAGTACAATGCAGCAGGATCCCCAATATGCTCCTGCCAGCTCCAGCTCCTCTGTCCTACCCATGCCACAAGCACAGTSACCCAGTGAAAAACTGTCCCTGCCAAGCAAAGCCCCTCATTGCTGATGCAGCATGGCTGGGACACATCCAGAGCTTGGTGAGCTGTACTGCCAGAGCCAACATGAGGCTTCTTGCTCAGACAGGAGGGATTTGAGAGCAGAAAGTCCCTGCTTTAGTATTTGCTATCAGTGACACATCCAGAAGCATCATCATCACATGTCTGTGATCAACCCAGGATCATGGCTTCCKCAAGTGACAGTCACCATGGTGGCACTGGTGGCACCACCATGGGCAGCAGTGGTTGCTCAGTGTGTTCCTGTATGGACACAAAACCCTTAGCACTAATCAGTCATAATTTAAATCTTATTCAGTAACTTTTAGAAAATATTTTTCAAGCTGCTGGGATGACTTCACTCATGGGTAAGCATGATTTAAAGGTCAAAAAGTTCTGCTGCATGGCAGAAAGCAGTTAGCAAAGCATTACCTTGTGCTTCTGTTTAGGCATCGGGGGTGCAGGTACAAGAAGGCAGTACCACAGTACCCAAATGATCTTTCCAGTGTCTCTGTTTACCCTCCCCCTGTCCTCTGTTCATAGCAGTTTTCAGCCCTGCCGCACTTCTGTTTCAGAGGCGGCCTGTGCACCAATCCCTGTGACTAATGTTTGCTGCATGTGTTTTTTGTTGTTGTTGTTGTTGTTGTTGTTGTTGTTGATGATGATGATGATTCTCCGAAGGGACCAACCTGCAAAGCAGTATTTGTGCTCATAACTATGTCCACACTGTTCCATATCTGTATAAGATGATAATACAAGCAGGTATCGGTGTCAGGTGAGACCAGTGATCCAGCCAGCCCAGCCTGCTGTCCCTGAGAGACTGCTGCAGGGAGTGTCTAGGACATAAGGACAGGACCAGCATGTGGTCATATTTTCCCAGAGCACTTTCCCAGAGCACTTTCCCAGCCTGTTGAGCCAGAGTTCAGGGTTTGTTCCAGTCTGGACTTCTAGGACAGCTGCATTTCTTGCACAAGTGAGATCTGCTCTCAGTGAAGAAGATCCCATCATGTTAAAAGAGCAGAGTTGTCTGCTTGAATCCTCATCCCAGTAATCTGTGTGAGATTTAGGATTTGATATGACAAAGTTCAAATTAGCTGTCATGTTCCTTCCCAGAAATGCCACGGTGCATGAAGTCCTGCCCGTGATGCTCATCCAGATCCACCTGTAGAGCTGTCTGTCAAAGTCTAGCTTTTCAGAAGAATCCTTTGGGATGGAAGGTGCTGAATAATATCATTATTATGTATCTGCTTCTGAAATTAAAATCAGGTGCTCCAGTGCTTTGGAGAATTTTGCTGTATTGGCATTTGAAGAATCATCTCCAGGGTAAATCCTTCTCCAATTGAAACCTAGGATGAACACAAAAATGCCTCCCTTACCTGGAGAAGGGAACGTCTAGGAAGTGGACCTTGAAGAAATGAAATAAGTAAATGCAGCAGTTTCTCCTAGTGTGCAGCTGCTGAAGCAGTGAAAGACAGAGAAATATGAAGGACAGGCTGCTGTAACATATGAGCTCTGTCAACAAAAGAAATGTCATGTCAGCCTTGGATGAACACACTCAAATCAACAATGGACATTGGATTGACTCAGCTGGTGTCAGGATGTCCTATTAAGAGATGGATGACTTCAGAGGGGGATTTCTCAATCCATTTATATGAAGGATTCACTTCTAAATTCAAAAGGAGATTCACAGCAGAATTGCTTTAAAATTTATTACCCAGCATCTGTATCTCTTTTGTTTCCCCAGTGAAACAAGAGGCAGTAAGGTGAAATATTCCCAGAGTGTGTCTGGACCTCACACCATTGCTCAGACCCTCCACACTCAGCAGCGCTCCTACTGCTGGGACCCATAATTCTTGTCTCTTCCTGTCCCTGGCACTTATTCTGGTTAGGCCAATATAATCCAGGGCTAGATCATCATTTCTGTTATGGGCTTGGACTCCAGACAACTATGCCACGGTCATAGGCTTTGAGAGCTGTAGGTATCTTTTGTCTAGGATGGCTTTCCCGTCCTGAAAGCTAAAGTCAAGAGAAAATCATTTGCATTGGCAGGCTGGGGAAGGAGGATGGGGAACTGCCACCTATCTCTGACCCTTTGAGTTTTCACATGTGCTCTTTCTTCTTTTCCAAGCACCAGACTTGGCTTTCCACTCTTCCACTGGTGTAAAKCAGCATTGATATGCTAAAGGCAACTGGCTGAGTTCACATGGCATTTAGACACCTAAACTTAGGCATCAGTAGCATTCCTCCATCCTCATTTAAGCCCCTTGAGAGTTGGGCTTGGAGTAATCCCAGAGATGCCCGAGTCCCTGCTGCAACATGTGTACATGGTAAGAAAAGCCCTGGCAACATGCAGAGCTGCTTGAAGCCTCATTCCTGCCTTACCCCACTGGTACTTACAACACCTTTCACCTGAACAGGATAGCCACCAAATGTGATCACAGGAGTGATGGTAGTCACTAAGGTTTTCATTTGAAGTGAGTGAGACCTTGGTTCATGTCCTTGTTAGGGTCTAACCTTGAGATGGCCTGGGGTAGTAGCATTCTCCTGCTATCCCTTTCCATGGGATAATTAATGCTTACGGGGCCAGAGGGAAYGTCCTCCACGTGCTAGCTGAATGCAGTTTGAGAGTGGTGGGGAGGAAGACAAGGCAAGGCACACCTGGGCTTTTGACCTTGCCCAATGAATATACTAACTGCTTGTGAGTGGAACGGCTCCAAAAGGCCAGCCCACCCTCTTGTTCGACTGAGCTTCTTTTCTAGCAGGCAATCCTGGACCATTCGTTTCCAGTCCCTTATTTACCAGCTGTGATCTCAGTACAACCTGGTGTGATATCAGCAGGCCCTTCTGGCCACATCCAGTTTTCCTGACTTTACTTGTGTTGTGAGTGATCACATGGCATATACCGTGCTGGACTTTTCATGGCCTTGGGTAACTTACAGTGCGGGTCTTTTTCCAGCAAATGCTGGGCACTGCCCCCTGCCATTTCTGCTGGTTTTGTTTTATGTGTTAACCTAAACCTTAGTGTCTCTGACCTCACTGGGAGAGTGTCTGGTGTCTCCACCAGGATGAGCTTTTCATCCAAGGATGGCTTTAAATAAGGCTGGTCAAAATCACTCTCAGAATCAGCAATGCTTGATGAATTTGTCAGACTTTCAGGTTCTTAAAATCTGCGTAGGGTTTCAGTTAAACCAGTTTTAAGTCGTGAACATAGCTCACTCATCTGCATAATCTCTGGCTTGCTCTTCCTCTGTTAAAAGCTGAAAACTTCCGCTCTGTTGTCAGTACTGTCATAGCTGTTAGCTTTCCTCTGAGTGAAGACTGTTGTAAAGAAGATATGGACCACTGCAGTTGTTATCAGTGGTACCCTAATAAAAATAGAAGGAAATGCTAAAGGGACATCTTCATGGTCTGACTTGGGTTTGGCTATCCAATATTTGTGTTCCAGATGTGGGTGATGGAACAGAGAGGACACTTAGTGCATCTGCAGGTGAAATCAGGTGGGCAAGACTGCAGAATGTTGGAGCATGGGATCAGGATTTGAAAGGTTCTCAACAAAATGGGAAGACTGACAAAGAATGGACTGCTTTTCTGTTTTCTGTAGAAAAAGATCTAAGGCTTCAGAGCTAGCATGAACACAAGTCAGGAAGATCACATTGCTGAGGAAGGAGCACAGAGGGCTCCATCCTGTCCCTCAACATGCACCAGGACAGTGTAGTCCATTTATGTGGGTGAGAGATGTACCCAGCACCCTCAAGTCATGTCTGGCCTCCAACCATGGACATTGCTCTGACCATCACTTGGCTGTTAGACAGGCACTTTCACTTCAGGTCTCTGCTGATCTGGGGCTACCCTGAAGATACACAACACTGTCACTTCTCCCACAAAGAGTGACAGGTTGGCCACAGGCAGAGATGATCACCTGTGTGACATGAGACCTGGGTGTGTGCAGGAGAGCAGCTTCCTCACCAGTGAGTCTCCAGAAATTCATGGCCATGGCAGAAACAAGAAGCTGCACAGATATCTGGAGGTACCTCTTATAGCTCCTTCCCATCTGTGGTATTTACAGCTGGCTGCAAACTTGGAGCGTTATGTTTCATTTTCAGGAAAAAAAAAAATCGTCCTGTTTTAAATGCTTTTATGGAAAACACTCATTCGTCTTTCCTCCTGCTCCTTGGGCTCCCTTTGATCTCTCACCAGTATCTCATTTCAAGATCATAGGAAGAGGGAAGTTGTTCTTTTTACAACCCCGTAAGCCAAGCTGCACTCTGAGCTGAGACTAGGCAGTTGTGTGACGAGATCTGCCCCAGGAAATAACTTGTGTCCTCAGCGAGATCTTTTCACAATTTGGCATTTCTTAGTCTTGTTTTGCTGCTCAGAATGAAGGCAGCCACTCCCAGGAGCTGCCAGATCTGAAAACGATCACGTGCATGATTCTTCATCCCACTTTTGCCTCAGTGCAGAGTATGAGGCTTTACAGGCAGTCTAAGGGCAAGCAGCAACATACAACACAGCAGTTGTTACCCCCTCTTAGGAAGGCATCTGGAGGCACAGCCGACAGCCAGATCTTTAGCTTCCTTCTGACTGCCTGGGAGGTTGGCTGTGTTGTCACTTCATCTACACAATAACAAGATGTAATAACGACTCAGTTCTTCCCATAGCTCATCGCCTGTTGCTGCTCTTCGTTGATGTGTGCACAGGTAATACACAGGCATCCCCCCTTGTCCTGTGCTCACTGGTGGTAGATGCTGTAAAGGTCTCAGCTTCAAGTCTCTCACTCAGTGGCTGGGCATGGGGCTTTGGCTTGCCCAGGTCAGGGGACAGTCCTGGGGATGGGGAGAGCTGGCAGCTGTCCATGACCACGCAGAGACCTGTCACCCAGAGCATCAACCACCCCCAAAAAGCTTACCTATTGGCTTGTAGGCTGTTTTACGGATGCAAGTCCCACGGGGAAGCAGAGYGGGTGGCGGGGGCTGTGCTAACCCACGCATGCAGGGGGATGGGGTCCCTCGGCGTATGTTATCCCCGTGTCTCTACTGCTCCCTAGCACATTGCCTTTGTTTGGTCTCCTGCACCAGTCATGTTCTTGGGCTCTGTTCCCACATGACAGTAAGAAACTAGAGCTGACCCACTCCAGATCAGAGGACGGGGTTTTATTGTTGTACAGTTGCTACTTGTGTTGGTGGAGAAACATCCAGGGAGTGCCAGGAGATCCCTGTGCAGAAGATGTGGTGTGGAGGCTGGGCCCCTCTGTCTGGCATCGCTCGTTTTTACCTTTCTTCCCCAAGGGTCTGACTGTGGAGTGCAGAAAGGAAGTGCAGACAGCAGCTACACAAGTGAAAAATAATAAAAAAATAATAAAGCCACAGAAATGCTGATGACAATTAATGTTTGTTAGATGTTATGAACTGAAGATAACTGTCAAACTGAAGCACCTGGGAAAATCTGCAGCTGGCACAACAAAGGGATAATAAAGCAAAAATTTTGAAGTATATAAAGAAATAAATCTGTTCTGAATTTGGGAAGAAGCAGGGTGAATAGTACATGAGGATGATGAACTATTTTCCGGTACCTTGACAGCTAAGGATGATGTTAAACAGTATTTGTCATCAGTGAAAATATTTATATCAGCAAGCATAGAAAACCTGTGCTGAAGATTCCTGAAAGAGCTGGTTCCCTTGGCCAAGAGTATGAACTGCCAATAGGCCTGGAAATGCTGGGGAGATTGTTAAAGGTCGGAAGAGTGTTCACGGTCTGCCAAATTGCAGATTGGCGAATGCTTGTAGGCTTGAGAGATCGACCCCAATCATAGAAGCACTATAAAAGCTGAGATGAGATTCTGTCAAGAAAGAGTGGGAATATATTTAAGACTAGCCAACAACCATAGAGAAAGTAGGTCTCATCTGACTAGCCTGATCTCATTTTTTTTARTGATACACAAGTTTGATTGATAATGATATCTACAGAGGTGTGGTAAAGATATTTCATAACACTGAGATGGAAAACCATCTCCCTCCAGAATGAATAAAGCCCACGCCGAGGGAATGAGGAATCCAGCGCCTTCTGAAGAAGGATGTTGAGGGAAGAGTCTCACCACAAGGAGATATTTCTCATGGGTTTCCAAAGGAGACTGGATTTACTGGGTATTCCAAGGACTTTATTTCGAGTTATATAGTGGAGACATAGCTATAAGAGTTGAAAGACTGGACAAGGAAACAGGTCTCTGGTTCCATTCCCAGCTTGGCCACATGATTTCTTGAAACACTGGGAAAATAATGTCAATTTGCTGTTCTTTAGTTTTGCTGGCTGTATGCCAGAAATATGTCTGAATAAGAAAGGGGAAGATTAACGTTCATGGCCTGGGGCAGAATACGCTCCGCAGCCTGGAAAATGAAATCATCCATGTTCATTCCTGCTGGGTGGAAGTGCACCCCAGTCCAACCTGCCCCACTTTTCCATGAACTAGAGCTGCTGGGGATTAGTGGCACACGTGGTGGCTCTACCAGGAATTGTTTGATTGTCCTGGAAATCAGGACCCTGGCCTTGACTTGAGGGTCAGCAAACAGTAGTGGTAGCCCAAGGCTGTTTCAACAGGGTTCAGTCCATCCGTGGTCATCTTCCTTAACTGTTGGTCTGCAGAGGGGACTCTCACTCTGTGTGAGATCTTGAATTTACGTATAGTGTATCCCATGCAACATTTTTTTCCCTGTTCCTTCTGCTGAAGATACTAAAGATGGCACTTGTATGCGTGCCCTGCTTTAGGATCTGGGGTAGGACTGGTCTCCTTTAGGTAGGAGTATGCAGTAACTTTATGCTTCCACTTTGACACTTCATTTGTCACTGTCTCAGGGCTGCAAAAGCTTCAGCTGAAGTGACCTTTTAACATAGGATATTTTCTTCTCTAATTTTTCGTAGCACTCACAAGAGCACACCATACCTCTGTATTTGCCATCAGTGTTTGTGTGATCTGGCAGGTTTATTCCAAACATATGATATTTTAGTAGGTTATCAGTCCCAGTTTCAAGRGTGCTGTCCCATAATCTAGTAATGCCAAACTAGATTCTACAAACCTCTCAAAGGTCCTTTTTCAGAACATACTCCCTTTTCCCACCCAGTCATTAGGCCACATTACCCTGGGCATGGTGCAGGAGGCTTCACACCAAATTTCTGCAGAACATATACTGACATGACAGCCCAGTGCTGACTCCTGCCTGTCACTGCCGTCTAGCATCGGCTGTCCCACAGATACCTCATGTATGCACTAAATGACATATTTAGCAACCACATTCCTTAATAATTCCAATTCTCACTATTTGGAACAGCAACAYCTCTCTCATTTTTCTTCGCATAACCAAATAACCTGGGCTAACCACAAAGCAGATTCTTTCAGAACCTATATACCTGCATAATATCACAGTTTGGAGTTAGTTCTACYAACTAACTGCTGAAATGAAAAATAAAGATTTAAYGCCTGTTCAGCATGATGGCTTGATCACTGGATACAGTTATAGCTTGAAAGGTTTCTGCATATAATTTTGTTCCTTCTTTCTACCTGCTTTGTAGCAGTATCAAAAATTGTTTTGCCTTTCCTTTGTAGTATTTGTCTCCTTCCCAGGAATTCAACTTCTCCTTTATCATGATAATATTTTTCCTTAGTTCTGCTTTCTCTTCATCTCCCTGTTTTCTTTCTTGCTGTGTGAGGTTATGTCCTTAGCAGTATAATTTCTGTCTGAGAGACCCAGGGCGGGATTCATGCAACAGATTTAGATGTCTTCAATGCAAATATTTACTTCTGAGCTAGTCCAGATTCTCTTTATAGTTGACAGAAGCTCTAGGTATTCTAATGTACATTCATCTCATCCTTAGGTAGGCGTCTATGTTGGGGCAGATGAATCATGCTCCAGAAGTGTCTGTTCTSTCCCCTGGTTGTCAAAGGAGTCGAGGGTGACTAGCTCAGATGTTGTTTTCTACAATGAGGTGACATGAATCCCACTCTCTGTAGAGGAAACATTCTCAGCCCTGAAATGAGTATTTTGCTTCCCAAAACAATTACCAAATTATCCTCATAAGATTTTGTTTTACCTCTAAGTCAGCTCACAGAGTCCCACAGTAGAAATGATTTTCTCATTGTCTGATCTGAATTTTAGATCTTTTCAGTCTGACTAGGCTTTCTTATCCATGTTTTTTGTGCTTTCAGATACAGTGGGAAGTCCTACACCACTGGTCAGTGCTGAAATGAAAAATAAAGGTTTAACGCCTGTTCAGCATGATGGCCTGATCACTGGATACAGTTATAGCTTGAAAGGTTTCTGCATATAATTTTGTTCCTTCCTTCATCCTTTGTGATTTCTTTCTGCTTTGGTATTTTCATTCCCTCAGGCTTTTGTAAAACGACTGTATTTTTTTGCACGTATTATGTCTCTGTCCAAAAGCTGGCACTGTCTATGTTGTTCTTTTTTAAAAAAAAATTATATACAATCCCTTCTTCAGCTTCTCACAGGCTTCTCTAATTGTTTGTTGCTGTCCTGTCCTTGGAATATGCTCTTTTGATTTTTCTCTGCACACTCCTTGCATTTTGATAACTCAGTCACCTGCAGCTTCATCGTCTTTCTCTCCCAAAGTCCCTAAGACGATCTGACACTGTCTTTCAACCAGGATACTGTTGCAGTTTTGCTAAATTTAAGTGAGGATCCAGTTTTCTGGGGTTGGATCCCCATTGTAATTGTCTCAAATTCAGAACTCCACAAAACTGGGACTCACTCGAGAATCTGCTCTTTGCAATCTTTCCAATTGCTCACATGACACTTATCTTTCATACTGCTCTTCTTCAACTAACATAATTGTGTTTTGTTCATTTTTCAAGTATCTCCATTCATCTTCATGAAAAGACAAACTCTTACTTGAATTTCTTCCAATTATCTGCCACATTACCAGAGAGCATCAGCTGTGCTTGTACCCTTAGCTTCTCCACTGTGCCCTTCTCTCACCATACTTTCCTCTATTGTGTTTCTTTTGTGTGCACTTTTCTGCTTTGACCTCCTTCCCATGCCACGTTGGGCTCTGAGGTGAAGGTTAAGAAGATGAGTCAAGCAGGAGAAGGAGGAATCTGTGAGGGAAGGAGAAATTCCTCATGAATTGAAGATGCTCAGATGAAACGGTATGTCTCAGCATCCTAGTGAGCCATTGCCTCTATGCAGCAGAGACGAAGAAAATAATTTGCAGTGAGAAGGATTGGAGGTCATTGTCTTCAAGAATAATTATTTTTTTCCCCCCTCAAAGTCAATAACTTTTAGGGTATGTTAATAAATACCATCATGCAGTCTTGCACTTCGTACTACTACCAAGAATGAAATATTTTCTTTATGTGTATTTATTTAAGCAGTTATATAGTTCAAATTATATTTACTAAGATTTTTGGTTCGTAAATTTTATTCACACTAAATTATGCATCTTTAATTGATGATTTGTGTCAAGCTCACTTGAATATAAATTAAAATTCAATCAAAATACATTAAACTAGTATTGTTAATTGACTTTAAATTAACCGGATTCAGGGAAAAATCTATGTAAACTTGGTCTGCATTTAAAATGGATTTATCAAATAATYGCTATATTGTTTGCAAAGATGTGTAACCAGACAGTTTCTGGTTACCATGTTCTTCAGAACTTGAGAACTAGTAGAAGTCATCCTCGGGCATCTACACTCTTCTGCAGAGAAACTTGCTTGCTTTCTTGATAAACATTGCTGGCTTTGCCTGCTCTGGGCAATATTATGAAAACTTGCTGTTCCCAGCCCTTCCTGTGAGAGTCTCCTTCCTTCGCCTGCACTAGGATAGCTCTCACTGACTCCTCAGGTCCTTGGCTGCAAGGATTTATTATGAATTTTGTAAATATTTTTAATTTATTGATTTATAACATAATTACACTTTAGGGTTATGCGTCATAATTTTATTTTTATTTTAATAGCTTAAAAAAGTGGTGTTTTTTTTAATGTTTTATACATGCAACACACAGAGAGTGGGGTCCATTCACCCAAATTTAGCACTTGAAAAGATAGGGATCAAAGTCTAAGCCTACTGTTCACGAGTCCCCTGTGGTCACTGGAAAGAGGCAGACTCCTCTTGGGATGGTGTGTCCCATCTTATGGCAGATGTGGGAGGTAGATAAGATGGGTCACCATTGAGACAGGCCACTCTCTCCACACTGACTGTTAAGACAGCTTAGCCCTGGGTGGCTGCAGGCAGCSTGGGTGGACCAGGGACACCCAAGGGTTTGTTGGGTCCAGCATGGCCCAGGGACTGGGAGGGAAATGGTGAGGCAGGAACAGGAGTGGGCTCCTGAGGGGACAGGTCTCCCAGACTGGGTGGACACGTCCTTCTACTGGCTTTGGGGTGCCACAGCAGTTGGGAGCTGGGGGCTGGACTCTGCCTGCCCCCTCGGCTAGGCTCAGAGCCTGCTGTGCTGCAGTAGGTTGCAGGAGATATGCCGATAATTGCTCGGCATTGGCACCAAACGGCTGTTAAAGCCATTGTTACGATGCACTCTGCTAGTGCTGGGTCGTGATGTTATGACCTGGTTCACCTCTGCTGATTCAACCATTCAAATGGACCTGAGAGTCCCTGGCAGCGACCGCCCATAGGTTTGGCTGATTGTTTGAGTGAGCAAAATGTTCAGGCCATGAAAGCCGTTACAGGAAGTTTCTGGGTTTTGTGCCAGACCTYCCTCCACTCAGGCTCCTGCTGGTGGTCCAAGAATTGGGCTGAAGGCTCTGCATACCTCAGAGGTTTTCTTGTACAAGAGCCCTTTCATGCCAGTGACTGATGTATGCCAGGGTAGGCATTGGCATTGTGCTCCTAAAGAACAGTGGATAGAGCTTTTTTGATTACGTGTTATAAACTGACAGCAGTTGTTATCCTGCAGACCGGAAGATACTTGGTCAAACATAAAAATCTGGCCAGCACCGTCTCACCTACAAACAGGCTACAGCAACCTGATACAAAGCAGCTGCTGAAATGGAAAAGACTCTGCTACACATGACAAACCCTGCAAGAGTTATGTTTTGGAAAGTATCCCTGCTTGCAAGCGATGGCAGGAAATGAAGTACTTGGTTCAGAATTACTGAGCTCTGTAAGCAGACTTTGCTTTGCACAAAATTCCCAATGCTTTCATCTAAACCTGCTCATGAAGGACTGCAGATTTTGTCTTAAGAGGATTTTTTTCTCGGTAACACCTTGCACTCTCAATTTTTCATGTTCTTTGGGAATTCAAAGGAAGAAAATGTTTTGAAGGAGATACTAAGTAATTTTATTGGATAATTTTGGTGCTTAATTAGATGATAATGTCTTTCCTTCAGTGTGGCAACCTATGTTCTTTATCAAATGAGAAGCCTCTTCAAAGCAGTTAATTTGGGAATATTTTGTAATAAAGATGAATATTTGTATAATAAAATCAGTATATCTGTGTCCTGTGAGAAAGATACTTATATATGAGTTTAGCAAGGTCACTTAATGCTGGAATTGCTTACTAAAATAAGGAGCCATCTATGTGTAAACATCAGTTATATTAATTGGGGAATTACTTAGTTATCTGACAGTGCTTAAGCAATTTTCTTACCAAACTTGGAAACACCAGCGAAACCTCTGCAAAGATAATTAAGATGAGACAATGCCTCCTTTAACGATCATTCACAATTTAGACTTTCTTTAATAATTAATTATGCTCAGAAAGATTATTTTGAGAGTTAGTGGACTTTGCACTTAACACAAGGGCCTAATTTAATGCAGAACATCAACTGTCTGTTAAGATCTGATAGAAGTGAAGGCTGATCTCAGAAAACAGCATGAACATGGGAAAAGCCCCATTTTAAAAATGTTCCAAGAATTTCTTGCAGAAACTTCTTAGGAGACAGCCCCAGAAATTGTGCTGAACAATGAAAACTTTGGCAGGAGGCTTTTCTAACATCTGTCTTGAAGAAGTGTCCTTGGTGAGCTTATGACTGAGCATAAACCTCTCTGAAGCTGCATATGGCAAACTCCTGAGCATCCCTCAGCCTCCGGAATGGRTATTGCATCCTCTCCAGCCCTGCAAGCCTGGCTGGCTGCTGCAGAGAGCTGGGAAGTTGGGAGGAGGCAGGATGCAGGCACGGGGCAAACTTCACCTCCTGAACTTTCCAGCTCCTGCTTCAGGGCCAGGGGCCAGAGGTCACTGCTGGGGAATTTGTGCCATTTTGCTTGTAGTGGTTTCATTGGGATGTCATGATTTATGGTGTTAGCAGTTCCCCTTTGGCAGCAAATTGCTTGGACAGGGAGGGAGCCAAGCTTTCCCCTGGTGAAGGGGAGGCTGAGGGGAGCTCTGACAGCAGTACCACACTGCTCAACGGGTGGTTATAGTGAGGACAGATCCAGAGCGGCACAAGGAAGGGACAGGAGCTGGTGGTTACAGATTGCAGCGAGGGAATGTCTTCACCATGAGAGTGGTTAAGGGTGGGAAGGGTTTACCCAGAGAGGCAGTGTAATCTTTCTCTATCCTTGGGAGTTTTCCAGATCCATGGCTGACCTGACCTAACGCTGATGACCACTCTGCTCGGAGTGGGATGCTGTACTGGAGGCCTCCAGCAGTACCTGCACACCAACACTTCCATGTTTCTATGATCCTTTCACAAGCATTGAAATAATCTGTGCCTACCCATCAGAGCATCCTTTCCAACCTGGAAAGCTGTGCTCACCACACTCCTCTGCACTTCTTGTAAACCAGTGACAGTACAGACCGACCACAGAAATTCTGGTCAAATCTTCACACCTCTGGGGAGAGAGGGAAAGATTTCTGCTTCTCTTCAACACACAGAAACACTGAGGCACAGAAAGATGAAGGTCATCTTTCCAAAGAGTGACTAAGCCAGGGACCGAAACTAGGAGTTCTGCCTTCCCTGGGAGACAAGCCTCTGATGGCAAAAGAAACAGGATCCAGATGTCCTGTCTTTTGAAGGATGCACCATAAGCTACATTTTGTACACCAAATTTCACATCACAATCAATTTCATTCTAATTAATTACAGTCCAACAACCTTATGGCGATCACTTAATGAAATCACTAAAATTACAACTTGGGCCAAACCTTTGCTCAAAGGTCCTAGTGACTGCGCACAGTGGCTCTTCATTACGCTGCGAAGCTCCTGGATGTTGGAAAGGCAGTGGACAGCCTGGCTTCCAAGGTAATGTTTCCAAGTAATGCACAAGAAAGTGTCCCTCGAGGAGGAGCAGCCTTGGCTGGGAGCTGCTGGCCCTGGGAGAACCATGGACATTGCAGCTCTCGTCTCCCATCTGGGGATGAATCCGCTGTGAGTGCCTGCTGAGGGCAGGCAGCCACACTGGAGACAGTGCACCCCTCTCCAGAGGCCACTGGGTGAAGAGCATAATGGTGTAGGCATGTTCTCTAATAAGGAGGCAGTTTGTGGTGTCTGATAAGAACTACTTTACAACAGAACATAATCTACTGTAACACTTTATTATGCTTAATGCAATGGGAGAGTAAACAGGGCTGACGAGAATTAAAATCAATTGCATTCTTTTCTCAATAGCGATATCAGTTTGTCAGTAATTACTTGTTTGTTGTCTTCATTGTGAATCCGAACAATTCCAAGGTTGTTAATGCTCCGAGAGAGAAAATGAAATTACATATTCAATTTATTCTGTGCAGAAACAAATTACCAAGAAGAAAAGAGGGGATTTATTTGCATTCCTGTGGTGGAGTTGGTGACATCCTCTGTGATGGAGCTGCCTCCCCACCAGGTCCCCGGGGACTTGGCAGTCCCCTCCCAGTCATGGCGGGCTCCTGCCCAGSCAGGGGCACTGGCTGGGAGCTTCACTGGTGCCCGGCTTGCGGGAGCCATCTGGGGCTGGGATCCACATCCCTTGCCACTTTTCTGCAGGGAGGAGAGGCTGTTTGGGGGTCCCTGCAAGCACCGTGCTGGTCTCTGACACAGGGTGGTAAAACTGGACTATACCGAAGTCACAGCGTGATATCTAAAGAGACACAGCTGGGACTTTGACCCAGCTGTGCTTTGTGATGTCCAGAGCAGCCCAAACCTGCTCTCTGTTACACTGGTGTGATGACTTCAGAAGCACTTGCTGTTTTTCTATGGGAGTAAATGTGTGGGGATACAGAGATAAGGGAGAGTGTTTCTGCAATGAAGTATTTGAATTAGTTTAAGCTCTTTACTGCAGGAAATGGTTATCTTTATCCAGTTAATTTCTACAATGCTTAAATTTATCTTTCTGCAAATCTGACTTAAATATTAATGATGCTTTGCATTTCTAGTGCCTTTCATCTGATGATCTTAAATGTACCTCTGGAAGAAAAAGTGGTTGGGGGGGTGGAGATTTCCTTTAACATCTTATAGATGTTAAAATGCAGCAAATCATTAGATGGACCTGCTTCCACCCAAAGACATGGAGGCTGCATTTCACTCTCTTGGTGCCAAGGTCCAGCCTCAGCGAGCCTGTCTTACGGTCTGATGAGCAATGCAGAACAGGACATCTCAGCTGAGGAGGGCACAGAGCTTTAATAGCACCTCTTATAATTAAATATGGATGTTACTTGAGCTGAGATGTAATTGAGTGAGACACCCAGTGAAAAAGTGTCTGTTCCAGAGAGAAGGTCATTTGTTTGGTGGCTAGGAGCASAGAGTTGGTCTGTAATGAGACTCAGGACATCTTTGAACCTGTTCGGCAGGAAAAGTCAGCGTTCAGAGCAGTAAGAGACAGTCAGGAAGAGGGACATATATTCCTCTGGGAGGGAGAAAAGGTGTTGATGTGTCATACAGCTGGGGGAAGGAGCTGGACACCAGCATGCACGGGGCAGAGGGACAGGGAGTATGTTCATTAGGGGCAGGGCCGAGGAATGAACTCATAACACTTACCATCTATGGATGGGTAGGGAGGAAGG
Organism: Phoebastria nigripes; assembly: GCA_035582835.1. Classification (NCBI taxonomy): domain Eukaryota; kingdom Metazoa; phylum Chordata; class Aves; order Procellariiformes; family Diomedeidae; genus Phoebastria; species Phoebastria nigripes. The sequence continues at coordinate 1,389,903 of JAYKAV010002799.1, forward strand.
TGWCATGGTGCATTATTAAGAAAGGAGATGTCATTTCCATGCTGGCAGAAAGGCTGTTCCTCTGGCCAAGGCTCACCAGAGCTGGAGGGATGTGTGTATATGCAGAGGCAATGCTGAGTAGGGAGTGGGACTTGGAGAGTTTGCATCTCCGCAGATGCTGCAGCTGAGGTTGGACTGGGACTTGGCTACAGTGAAGTGGTGCCAATAGCTAGCTGTGCTAGCCAAGCTACTCCCAGCAGAGAGAAAAGCTTAGCCTGTCCCCTACACTGATGGCAGATGTGTGCCCAATCACTGCTAAATCACACCCTCAGCCCCTTTTGCAGTGGTCTAGCTCCTGGACCTGTACTAATGCCCATGCTTTTGGGACCTCTGGATGGGTGTGGTTGCTCTTTGTACCCTCTCAGGGTGCAATGACTTGTGGTGGCTGATGATCCATCGACTAGCAGGGAGCCACTGATGGCCTGAGCCTTGTCAGGTGCTTGCATTGATTCAGGAGCAGCAAGCAGCACAACCCTGAGGTTCAAGTGGCTGTTAAAGCAAAGCAGCTGCAACACATTGAGTCTGCTCCAGGCCCAGGGAAAACGACAGAAAGGGAACGTTTGCCAGAAAAGAATGCAGAACTAAGTGGGGAAAATACATTCTAATGAAATGCAAATATGTTTCCCAGCATCTAGGAGAGAATTAAAAGCATAAATAAATAAATGAAAGCTAGGAGCAAGCATTTGGCACCAAACTTGAAACTCTGCTTAAAGGAACAGTCCCAGCCCATGCTGCCTGGGCAGTCCCCTGCCTGTCCTCCTGCTGCTGAACTTCACAGGGCATCAGAGAAAATGAGCAACCACTGCTACTGACTTTGCAGTTTGTTATATCTGTTGCTAGCACTACATTTCTCAGGACCCTTCTATCCTGTTGAGCTTAGATGCCTCTAATATTTGACTTTAAAATCTGGCTGAAGTAAATCTTGCAGACTCAAGCAGGCAGAGGAAAAGCCAATGCACGTTCTCCTCCCTGAGTGCACCCGGACATAGATCCTTCCAACACTGTTAGCTGCAAGTTTGACATGAGCCCTGCTCTGTGTTTTTGTGGTATGTCATTAGCAGGGCTTTGTGCGGTTCCCCACCTCCACGCCAATCCCAGAAGAGCTTGGCAGGCACCGCAGATGAATCCATTTGTCCCCTTCTCTCTTTTATGTGTATTTAGCCTCTTTCTCTCCCTGGACAGAAGACTGGCTTACACCCTGCCCATGCCTCTGGGCTAAGTCATAACTCAGGCTCATGCAGGGAGGGAGGCAGGATGCTCCTGTCCCCACCGATTGCTCCATGCTCTAGCTGCCCAACAGCCTGGTGCCTGGAGCGGGAGGCAAGGCAGGGAGGCAAGAGTGGAGGGAGAAATCCTCTCCTGCAGCCTGGCAGGGGCATGCTGCAAGCTAGAAGTGCTTATTTCTCTGTGTAGCTCCTGTGCAAATGTTTTGCCTCTTCTGCCCTGATTCAGCACTACTGCAAACCCCATGAGATGCCTATCTGGAACTTTAGGCCCAAATAACTTTGCAAGTTTTATTTTCCTGAGCAACATTATTCTCATTTAAGACTACCCTGTGAGCATAAAAATCTCTCATAATGATTTCCCCGTCAGCTGTTTCTTTTCAAGACCTTTTTCTCATTCCTAGAAATGCATGACACACTATGGAAATTATGTAAAGCTCCTGCTCTCTGTGGCTATGAATAGTGGTTTCTATTCTGTGTTGGTTTATATTCGGGTTTTATAATCACACTCATATTTTAAGTTTAACCGAGGCACAATTTCTCTAACAAGGGCAGCAAACAAAGGAAAGGAGTTTAAGCTGAGCAAACGAGTGTGGTAGTGTATCCTTCACTTTCTTAATGCTTTCCTGCTTCAAATTATTCCCTGCGCGTTCCATTTAGACAACGTATACAAATGATTTGTAGGAGTTATTCACCCTCAAAACATAATAACACAGCAGGGCTGTGCTGCTCGTAGCTCCGTTCCTGCTCGTTCCAGAGCAGCTACGCGCTTTTGTGTGGAACTCTTACCCATTTGTTCTTTATTAAAAAGAAAATTAGCATGAAACCCAGCTCTCCGCTTAATAGTCTCCAAAGCTGCCTAGCAAATACTTTTATTAAACCAATACAAATCTCTGCTGTAATTCTGCTTTCCTAAAGGGAAGAGGCACATGGCGTAAATTTAAATGTTGACCGTGACCAGGGAGAAAACAAGGTAACTGTGCTCGGTGTCTGTGCATTATTAGTGCGAAGCAAGACACGGCTCTCTGAGCTAATGGGAGCAGGAAGGAAGCGAGGGCTGGGGCTAGAAAACAGCATCTTCCAGAGCACGCCCTTTCTATTTAGGTTGCTGGGATTTTATGTGTGGGCAGTGAGCATTTTGTGGCACTTCAGAAGAGTTTTGCTAGGTCTGCCGTAAAAAAGACCATTCTCCAGCAAATCAGCCTGCATACTGGTTAAGTCCATCCGTAGATATCTACGAGTCTGGGCTAAAGGTTCATTGTGACCGTGTGTCACCAGCAAAGGAAAACTTCAAGCAGTCTTTCTGCAAAGGCAAAAACTGGCCAGGGAGAACAGGGCATCGGTCTTTGAGCTAAAGCTACTGAGCTGCACCAAGGATGCCAGATTACCTGGGGTTTTTTGATATGGAAAATGGATTGTGATGCTCCAGAAAGCCAGTGGGCTGCATGGCTCTGCATGCCTGTGGGAGTTTCAAGTCTCAGGTTTGCCCTAGCCACTGGGGGAATAGAAATGCTCTTTATTTTTTGAATCCCAAATAAATGTCTTCTACACAAAGCTTGTAAGACAGAGAGTAAGTGTCCACTTCAAACAGTTTGGATATTTTTGCTGGGAATTTCAGTTCTATAAGGAACCGGTTTGTGAAAGAACAGCAATTTAATGAAAAACTACTTTCATCAAGTTTTTTCTTTCTATTTTTGCCATAAGGGAATTCAAAATCTGAAAAAGAACTTTGTGTTTTCTTGGCCAAAGTTTAAAGCCAAATGTGATTTAGTTGTGCTTTTTCTGATGGTTTTGGTCAGAAAGTGACAAGCTACCTTCTTCATTAAAAGTGAAATTTTCAGCTGGGCCTTGGGAGGACTTACTCATTTTAATGATACTTTTACAAGGATACATCTCTCAGGAGCTAATTCTGCATATTAATGATGACAGAAGACAAAGCACTTTGGAGCATTTAACCTGCCTCTCTTGCTTTATGCTTGGATTTTCTGCTGTGACATGGTCAGATAAATCCCTTTATAAGTCAGTGCCCAGACAGGTTGTCTGTCTCCCTCTTGCCTTGACACAAAGTTGACAGTGGATCTTTGAACACCCATTTTGGAAGGTCTGATGAACCTATTCCTCATTTCTCTTCCCTGGTGTAAGGGCAACCCTTGCCCTGAGAGGAGACCTTGGAGGTCAAATGTTGTCCTGAACTCATCTGCCTTTGTTGTCTCCTGGACTCAGGATGTTGACCTTGTCTCTGCCAAGTGCTAAGATCTGAAAGTGTCAGTAAATGTAGAGACTGCACCAGCTCGATTCAGAGCAGGAATGTGGGAGCTCATGGAGGGAGGGCAAGGGCCAAGGTGATTAACTAAGGAGCATTAACTAAGAGAAGGAGCTCCTCCTCCTCATGCACGGCTCACACCCAGCTCAGCTTCTCCTTCTTCACTGGAGACTTGTCCTAGTGGCAGGTTTTGACATGCAGAAAAGACCAGATGAGCTGTGAAGATGCAGTGGTGAGGATGAGAAATGGGTAGGCAGGCAGGGATATGTCATCTCCTCTCCCTGCTGCCAGCATGCAAGGGGCTGAGATTCCCTGCCTGCTGCTGGTCCTGCAGTTGTCCCTGGGCCCTGACATCCAGCCGTGTGTGGGTCCTGTACGTGAAGAGGGAATGGGGCAGAGGATGTCTGTCTCTCGAGAGCCACAGAGAACATTTGTCAAGAGGTATGTCATAACTCAGCAGAGAAAACTAACCAGCAGTTGCCTTAATGGTTGTGTGAATTACATGAGTGTCACCATTCCCTATCAAAGGCACCTAATCAGGGGAGAATGCCGAATACATGTTTTGAGATGTCTCATTATGGGGTTTGCAGAGAGCCGGGTGTACTTTAATAAACAGGTTTATTAGATGGAGAGAGCCAACACGTCCTGCAAGTCCTGGGTCTGCCCAGGACAGTCAGCAGGTGACAGGGGCAGCTGGAGTCTGGGCAGCCCCAAGCTGTGTCAAGGCAATTTCTCTATTCCAGACCCTCCTCTGTGGTGCAGCTCAGCTACTGCAGATGTGGCAGGAGCATGGAGAGAGACAGATGGATGTGGTGATGGCAGGTGGTGGGTTGTTTCATTTCCCCTTTGGGCTGAAGCTCTTCTAGTTAGTTCTTTCTGTCTGAATACACACAGCACATCAGAGGTAATGTGAAATCCCCACTGCACAATTTYAACCTGGGTGCTACCTCTGACATGTCAGGCAAGAAGGTCCCATTTGGGGCCACGGAAATGTTGAGCATTGAGGATGCAGTGGGCAAATCAAGTTGTGTTGCATGCGGGAAGGCAGTGTCCCGGGAAATACAGGGACATGAAAATTTATTGCTACCTTTACGCTGCTGACTCTGAGCACTGCAGCCTTAGCTGAGATTCCTGAACCCTCATCAGGAAAAGGTCTCTGCTTGAGTTTCAGCCACTTCCCACTTGTCCAGTATGTCCCACAAAGCCTTTGAGGGCAGCCCATCCAACATCAGAGAGATGCAGATCTTTCTAATGCACATGAAGATCCCAGTTGCCCTCATATTTGCTGCAGGTCTCAGGGGTACCCCACCTGCACAGGTGTGACCTGTGATTCTGCTTCAGTCCTGACTGTTAACAGAGGCTTAGGCTGGGAAAACTTTCAGTAGCCTGCCTATTTCTCAGTATTTACCGACTCCAAGCCACAAGGGCAGAAAATGTTCCCTATATTCCCTCACAACTGGCAGGGGAGCAAGCAGCAACGGCTGCTATCAGCAAGTGAAGAATGTGGTCACCGAACACATTTCTGCTCATTATTTCTGTGCTTTTTGTACTGTAGCAGATGGATATTCATTAAGGTGAATGCAAGTTTTAGGGTGAAGCTGCTTTCATTGTTAAAACAGCTCTTCCAGTAAACCTGGCTGTTTTATTGAGATTTACAGGAAAATGACTGAGAAATATAATGGCAAAATAAAGATGCCTTTAACCAGACAGTAGGAATGTATTTCCTGCTCTTGAAAGACCATGCACGGCAAGTGGGAAGCGGATCCCAAGTGGAAGTGGCTCTGGGTTAGGTTGAGTAACTGGATAGGGAGGGTAAATCACAGCTGGACAGGTATCTCTAGGATGAGCCCAAAATCCTCTCCAGAAAATCACATTTACTGGGCTTATTCTCAGGATAGAAAACCCCAGGATGCCAGGCTGTTTCCTGAGGGTCCATGGCTAGTGGCCAGGAGGGACAGGCAATTTGTAGAGGACTTCTTGGGAATTCAAATATGACCTGGAAAATGTCCATAGAAAGTCACTGGCTGGGCAGAGAGAGGGAGAGCTGCTCCCCACCATGCACAGTGTTCCCTAAGTCACCTGGACACTTCTTTGAAGTGTTTTGATGTCTCCTGAGTGAAGGTGGCTGGGCCAGGAGCAACCTGAGACGTGGGTGATGCAGGATACTTGAAGGCTGAGGGTCCAAGAGCCGCTCAGGCTTGGAGCTGACACCCGAGGACAGTCAGCTTTGGAGCCTCAGCCTGGATGGACCCTTCTGGTCCAGGCCAGATGGTTTGAAAATAACCCTTCTTTGGCACTTGACAGGGAAAAGGGTCATGCCAGGGATTCCCTTGCCCGCATGAGGACAGAGAGGAGGGGAACACCAGGGTGACCCAGAGTGACAGTGAAGTGACAGCCACAGCCCTCCTGGTCCCAGTACTGTGGGGGTCACTTTCTCCTGGGTGGTTTATAATTTTATCAGTTTTATCATTTGCAGGAGCGCGGGCTGAGCTGATGCACTGCCCCTTGCAGGTGGGCAGACGCAGCCTGGCCACAGCAGAGGACCCAAATCCTGCTTCCCTGTTGATGCAAGGGAAGCCAATAGGACAAGACACAGAATCATAGAATCATATAGTTTGGGTTGGAAGGGGCCTTTTCAGGTCATCTAGTCCAACCCTGCCCCCCGCAATGAGCAGGGACGACTTCAACTAGATCAGGTTGCTCAGAGTCCAGTCCAACCCGACCTTGAATGTTTCCAGGGATGGGGCATCTACCACCTCTCTGGGAAACCTGTGTCAGTGTTCCACCACCCTCAGCGTAAAAAATTTCTTCCTTATATCTAGTCTAAATCTACTCTCTTTTAGACATGAACCATTCTCCTTGCATTCTCCAGGAAGACTGACTAGTAAAGACACTGAACTCCTGCTCCAGGCATTATGTTTTTAAAAGCCACCGAGTTGCACTCCCAGGACGGCAGAGCAGAGAAAGTCTCTCCTTCAGCAAGTGATGGGGTTGGCCGTTCCCTGGAGGAACGTGTTTTGCAGCCACTGTCACACTAATTGCCAAGCAGCCCAGCCGTGTGGCCTCCCGGTGTGTTTTCAATCCACTCACTGAGCTGCTGTGGGTTTTGTTTCCGTTCAGGATCCTTTGGCAGCCCTGTTATTTTGTTCTCTGCATGTGTCAGTCTTTATAAGCTGGAACTGCTCAGTGTTGAGATAGAGGCTGATAAATACTGTAATCACATATGGCTGTCTGAGGAAAGAGATTTGGAACCACTTCTTTTTTTTTCCTTCTTTTTTTCTTTTTCTTTTCTTTAAGTGTCACATCTTGTACTGTTTTAGCTCTCCCTTCTGCAGCCTCATTCCCTCTCTGGAAACACCTGCTAAGGCAAAAAGGAAGGGGAGTGAGGATGATTTGCAAGTCACATACAGCTCTGAGGACAGAGAACATGACAGAGTAGATGCCTCTCTATAATAAACTGTGTCCTGGAGTTAGGAAATCCTCACCCTGAAGGACTTCCCTGAGGTTTGGAGACATGGGCCTCACAGACACTTTCTATTAGCAGCTATTTCCCAGGGCAAGGCTTCCCAGCTGTGTTAGCAGTGGGGAACGTGCTGTCATGCTCTGGACACTTCCACATSGGTGGCCTGTCAATTGCTCATCTGTTGAGCATGTTGGTCTCAGCTCCACCTGCAGCCAAGGATTCACTCCAGGCAGAGCCCAGCTGTGACACAAACATCTTCAAACCCATCTCTACCTTGTTGAGAGGCTAAGCCAGAAACCTCCTGCCCAGTCTCCCACAGTGTTGGCTGATTTGCTTCTGCTCATCTGTACAAAGTTCCCTATTGGAGCCATCACCCAGAACAGCGATGAAGTCAGACACTCAGAGTGGGAAACAAAGGAGAGCAAAGCATGGCAGAGGCCTCTTATCTGCCCTTTCAGATGCCTTTTCATCTCTAGTCCCTGCACTGGACCTGAAGAGATCATATCCTCTATCCATCCCGTCTACTTTCTCTTACGTGATATTACTTGTGCCTTGCTTCATTTGTACCTCTTCTTGCCTGCCATATTTCTCTCAAGGCACAGTGGTAAAACCTTGCAGACCATGAAAAACAATCATTTAAAGTCACCTTATTAGACACTTAATGTTCCTTCTGATTTGAGATGCACATGCAGCCCAAGCGTGATGTACCCCAGTGGTGACACTGGGAAGAGATGCTTGGTGGGGGAGCACTTTGCGGTCAACAAGCTTGGTCTAAGGACAATCCTTCCGGGGATCTTCTCACAGGTTTAACAGATCTTTTTAAGCTAGCTGTTATTTTTACGCCTTTCCGTAATCCCAGTAAAGCTTCTCCACTGGAGGGATGAAGATTTCTGGGAGCAGGCAATTTTTATTCCTTTGGCTGCAGAGAGAAACTGAGCTACTTATCAAGCTCAGCATCTTTCTGCATCTGTAGGGAACCTCCCTGTTTTCTACCCATCCTTTAAATTCAGCTTTCATTCCTCTCTGGAGTTTAAATCTCCTTAGCACTTCCACACTGATGGGTGTCAAGTCACACGTAAGCACAATGGTTGCCCCCACTATTTAGTTGCCTCTTTAGGATCTGTTTTTCTTCTTACTAATTGTCTGCACATTTTATTTGCCTGTTTATCCCCAGCTCAGTAAGAAAGGAAAGCCTTTGAACAGGGTGCTGACTAAATACTTCTGGATCTTGTACCTTTGTCTGCTTTGTTTTGATCCCATTGCATGAAAGGATCAAAAGGGAACAAGTTTAATCATGGAAGATGACAGCAACAATGCTGAAAGTGCTGGGAATGTTACCTCAGAGGCACAACCTCACTCGGGAAGCTGTAAACATCCCTTTCAACTCCTAAAATAATGAAGGTGCCTGCCACCTTCTTGTCCTCTTTGATCTTTGTCAGCAGTTTCAACTCTGTGTGACGGTGCCGGCAGGGATGTGAGTTGTCAGAAGAGTGAAATAGGGAGCAGCATGGGAGAAGGTGAAGAGCCAGTGTCCAGTTCTGGTCTCCCCCTCTCCTGACGACACTGGAGAGGGACCATCCCCACAGAGCAGGGACTTTCCTAGCAAACAAGCCTGAGACCATCAGTCCTACAGATCCAGGCTCACCACAGATGATAACACATCCCAGGCAAAGAAAAAGAGCAATAAAGGCTATCGCCACATCCTAAGTCCCTGTATTGTCAGGGTTACCTGTGAGGCAAAAAGGACAGTGGAAAATGCTCATTCCTCCCTTGTCGGAGAAAGACGAAAAATGAAAACAAGACCCACAGTACCTGCCAAGCTGCTCAGCCGGGTGGCCTAGGGCTGAAACATAGCTGAGTTATTCACACCCCGAGATGGGAACAGGGGCAGCCTGGGCTGGGGGTAATGCTGGCAGAGGGAGCAGAATACTTCTGTCCCAGGACACATGGAGAGGGAAACATCAGCCCATACGGAAGGCAATGCTCAGAGCAGCTCCACGTTGCTCCCTGAAGCAAAACAGGCAGTGAACTAATTTTCACAAGCCCATAAACTACTGCTGGGTAAAACCAGGGCAGATGTGGCAGCAGTGTAAAGTGCTGGCTGTGGTGATGATGGTTATTAACAACCGACTATTCATCTACAGGTGGAAAATACTTTCTGCAGTACCCTGACAATAAAACACAGTGCTGATCTAAAAGAAAACTCCCCCCTGGGGGTATTCAAGCTCGAGCACCCAGGCAGGCCCTGGCTGTGCTCACCCTTCCTTGCAGATCTCAGCAGCAGCCTGAGAGTAGGGAGCCGGGACTTGGGCACTGCAAACTCATCTTGAGACAGACCACTCTTTTTGTTAAAAGGGAACAACTCTTATCTCCACTGAGCAGGATTCAGCCCTGTGTGCCTCCAGGTGAGACATTTGAGAGCTCATTAGCAAAACCCCGAGGTCTAGCTAATAAGTGCTGCTTGCTGTTCCAGCATGGGAAATCAGGCTGCCTTTCTAGGCAGATACCTTTATTAAATCAAGCTGTGACCTTCGGGACACTTAGACAGACACAGGCTTCCACTCTCTGCACACAGCAGAAGTGGGTGTCTGCTAATTGCTTCCCCTGCGGGTCCTCACATCAAGGGTTATCATTTTTCCCTCCACTTAACAGTAGTTAGAGAGGAGCTGAGCTGCGAACTCCTGGGCTGCTGCTTCGCACCCTGCCCGAAGCGCCAAACAGGAAAACATCCTTGCTCTCTCTTGGATATTTCTGACAAAGTTAACAGCTGTGCTATACCTGCAATAGTGTCGGTGATCGGAGTAATGCTCAGCCGAGAGGTCAGGGCATGCTTCATCTCACAAGAGTCCTCATTCTGGAACAAACCCTCCCTGGGATCCAGGGCATGACTCTTTTTTGAATGCGGCCTCAGTGGCTGAAAATCTCAACTGGTACTTCAGTGTTGCACACAGGCAGATTGATGGCAGGTGGGTTTTTAAGGACTGGCATGTAGGGAACAGGGCAGAGTGGTTGGATGCTCCTGGAGCAGCTGCTTCTGCGAGCAGGACAGGAGGTGGGAGGGTTTCTGCGAGCCGTGACCCTGCAGGGCAGCCCCAAGGAGCTCAGGGAGGGAGACACTGACACGGCTCATGACAGCTGTGAAAAAGCCCGGCGTTACCAAACATCTGTGACTAACAGAAATATTTCACCCCTCTGTGTCTAGCCAATGTCTGTTTTAATCTTCTGGCTGGTTTGATTGAAAATGGTAACCCTTTAAACCCAGCTCTGTCATTCAGAGAGTCGCTCCTGATGCATGGTGGCTGCTGGGTGAGAGATTGTGTCAATTCCCATTACTTCAGCCATTCACCAACAAGTGATATTAGGAATGTCATGCATGGCTGCCTTTCTGTAGTCATCCTCCAATTTAGCAATAAAAGCCCGCCGTTGACTGCTGAGGACCTGGCGTTATTTCTCACCTTGTTGCTGGTTTGATCTTATCATGGGTCTTCATGACTCAGTTTCCCCATTGCAGATTAAACCCACTTCCTTTGCTAGTAAAATATATCTACTGCAGAAAAGTGCTACATATGGGAAAGGGGTTGTCATTCTGCCACAGAGATTAAGAGAAATGGTCAAAAATTAGTAATTGCTGGGGAAAACCCGTCCAAAGTGTTTCTCTTTCACAAGTTCAGATTCTTCAAATTTCCTGTGGGAAGATATTTTTTTGGGGGAAGTTTTTTTTTACATTTTTATTTTAAGTACCAATAAATGTTTGGTTTTTTCCCCTTTTTGCAATTTTTCTTTCCACTCTTCTATTTTTCTGCAAAACTTTGCAGAAAAAAAAAACTGGAAGACTGGCAGATTTGTGCAGTTTCAAAGCTCTCTTGTCACTCTGCCACTACACAACAGTGAGGATTTGGAAAAGGAAAAAAGGGGGAAAAGTAAGGAAACACTTTCTGCTAGCAGAGTAAATGTATGAGGAAAAGATATTAAAAATATAGCTTTAAAGAAATATAGAATTAAAAATAAATATGACAATCACTCTCATTTTTCACAAGTTTTGCATTGAAAAATATGGATAAGCAGCCTTAAGAATAAGGTTCTCCAGCAGATCACAGCCCTCCACAGCTCAGAAAAGGTCCTTTGTGGCTGGGTTCATTTGTGGTTTTGAAAGAAGTAAAAATACTTACTTGAGAAAGCTTCTTGTCTTGATGTCTTGGTTTGCAAATTGTATCTGCATGTGACTGTCTGCAGGTGTAAATACCATCCTCTAGAACAACCCTGGCAAGAAATAGCTCCAACTACACTAAACAGCTTTTAGTTTTGTTTTGTTTTTTCTTTTTTTTCTTTTTTTCCCCTATAATTATGCCTTTCTGGAGCTTTTACTTTGGGGGCTGAAATCTCTTATTTAGAGGAAGAGAGTGCATTCAGGAAATATGAACAACATTGCCCCCAAAGCATTTCAGGACATGCAGTATGAGCAGAACCGTGCTGTTTTAAGCCTTCAGGGTGACAGCTTTGGAGACAAAATCCTGCTGTTTGTCCCCACTGCGTTAGAGTCTTTGCTGTCGGGGGGGCTCAGCCCTGGGCTGACACTCCTGCCTTGGGCAGGCGACGCTGTCCCTTCGTGCAGGGATCCCTGCATGTGTTTCAGGCTGTGGCGGTTTGCAGATGACTCATCTGAACCAGCGAAGCCTGAATTGTATGTGAGGAGACGTCACTCCCAGTATGAGCATTTTCCCTACGGAGCTTGTAGGAGTCATCAGTTCCCTTTGGCCATGGTTCACTGAGAAAACTGGAGCCACACCGTAGAGGTCCCCACTGTAACACCTCGCTGTGCTAGCCAGGCTCCCAAGAGCAAGGTGAAGATGGTGGGACTGAGTGTGTTGGAGACATGGGAAGAGGGTCACACCACAGCATTGCTCCAGAACTTGTGGCACCTCCTGAATGACACACAGACATGAGGGCCCCTTCCCCCATGTCTCACAGGAGCCACATGTACAGCAGCCAGTGTATCCCATAGTGCGCACGGTGGTTAGTGTGCAGTATCACACACAAGGGAAAACTCATCGTCACATTAGTGAGACTCTCCTAACACTGATTTTTTTAATGCTTATCTTAACCCTCCCCTTCTCAACACTGCTTTTCTTCAGTCCTCATGAAAACCACCATAATAATTTTAAGAGCATCTCATTCAGCCCCTGAGTGACCTAGAGACTGGAGTCTTCTGGAAGCATTCCCTACAAAGCTGATGGTTTTAAATCCAGTTCATACCATACCTCGAACAGTCTTGCGGTGGTAATGTTAAACTCTAAAACAGATAAAAATAGACCTCTGTAGGTTACAAAATGCATTGAAGATACCATCTCCAGCAGTTTTTCCTCTCTTTCTCCAGAAAAAAGCAAAGTGAATGAGCAGCCTTCCTGGTAGGACATGAATAAACCAAGTTGCTGTCAGACTATGKGGTGGGGAGGTAAATGATGGACTAAAGTATGCCCCAGACTTCTATTCAGTGCCACCAGCTGTCTCCTGGCAGGGACCAGGGAGATACCCATACGTCTGTGGGAGGTGATCTCTCCTCAGCACCATGGCACTCATACTGGCTCTTGGAGCATCGCTCCAGGCCTCTCCACTATGTCCTTGAGCTCTGTGCTGCTGGGACTGAGGCTTTCCCTGTGCTTTCATACACACCTCCTGCACTCCAAAGTCACCTCTGCACTTCTGCACCTCCTGAACTGCTGTCCTCCTCCACCCAGATGGCTGCTGAATGCATTCTGCCTGTTTTGGCACTATGGTGACCTGACAGTTGTTTCTAGCTCAGCGGGGAGAGGGTCTCCATCCAGCTCCACAGCTCCTTCACATTTTTAATTAGACATGGTACAGGCAACCAACAACCGCTCCCAGGGAGCTGTGTTTTTCATGAGCCAGTGCTCAGAGCACCTACGAAACCCCATGGCTCTCACTGGTGAACCTTGGCTTCTGCTTCTTGCAGGAGGAGGTCTGCTTCTGGTCCCTTCAGTGGTGCATCACCTCCTTCCAGTTTTTCCCGGCTTGGCGCCTGGCTTGCATTGCCAGCGATTTATGAAATACAGTCTTTCTAGGAGCTGCTGTCTTTAACAGCGGACACACCAGCTGCTTCTCCATTCTCCTCCTGATTTACCAGGAGTTTCATCTGGCAGCGTCTGCACTCTGCAGATATCCATTGCTGTAGTTAATGCTAAGTCTCCACAATTATCTAAAGCTCCATGAATGCCCCTCACAATGTGTTTACGGATGCTAGAAACAGTCCTGTTTCTGGGTTTTGGCAGAACCTCTGTTTCCATTAAGAACCAATGTGTGGATGGCACCATGTGGCAAGCAAACATTTTATAAACGGCAGGGCAGTTGCATGTGTTTCATGACTCGTTTCAAGTTTATTTACGATCTCATCTTCCAAACGGGTATGAGGAAAAACTGCCTTATGACAGCCTTCCCAGGAGTGGTCTCCATCATGCTAATGTTTTTTAGTTGCTCCTCTTCCAGCATATGCCAGCATACAGAAACATTCTGGTTATGGTAACTTTCCCTTCAAGTCTATGGCCCTTCTTTGCTCACAAACCTTTTTTCGTTATTACTGATGCCCAGCAGATTTTTTATTGCCATCTGTGTGCTGAGGCTCTGCCCCTGCTCAGCAGAGGAGGTCGGCTGTGAAGGGAGAGCCATGGGGCAGAGCAGTGGGGAGGCAGGCAGAGGTGCCAGGGGGTGACTGGGGACCTGCAGGAGGGAGTGATGGAGCTGCAGACGCAGTGCCCAAGAGCCGCGTGCACAGGACAGGAGGAAGAGATGCTGTTTGACTGYATGGCTCACTCTGTTCCTGCTGCTCAGGTGATTTCCTCTGGCCCATGAAGTAGAGAGCTGGGAGACCCATCCGGCACTGCTCTGTCTGGATAGCCMTCGAGAGAGAGCCTGCCATCCTTGATTCATGATCACAGCTGACCAGCACATCTCCTGGTACATACCACTGCTTTCTGGAAACTCTCCCTTCATTAGATTTCCTCTAGCAACATCTAATTAACCTCCCTAACCCACCTGTATTATATAGCTTCACCTCAATTGACGCAGTATATCATATAAGCTCTCTAAGTGCCTGGTGACAGCGAGAGGGTGATCCGTCGCAGAGAGGTGAACCCTTGCAGCACTGGAGCAGCAGGTCACCTGCTCTCAGCTTCCCTCAGGTCTTGCAAGAGCCTCCTTGCCTGGGGACAGCACACACCAGGGATGGGCTCCGGGAGGAACAGGGCAGGTGTCTTCCCCGCAAGATGAGGTCCTCATGGCTTGTGAAACACCAAGGCCCCATTGAGTGCAAGAAAATGCTGCAGGCAGGTGTTTGTTCTCTGAAACACCCACGGCACTGGTACTGCCAGTGCCTTTACAAGGACAGAAGAGCTCTGAGGAGCTCTGAGGAGAGCTCATCCATCACTGCTGTCCCCCGGGAGGGGTGACCAGGCACATGGCTTATCCTGCTCCCTGCTACCTTGGTGCCATCTTAAACAGCTTTTCTCTTTCTCTCCCTCTGAGCAAGGGCTGTCTCATCCATGGCTCAGGGGACCTGAAGAGCAGTCAGTGCTGCGACCTTGGGTCTCCAGAAGACAGCACATCCTCTGCCCCTTTCCTCAGGCCTGATGGTGGGCATTTGCTGTGGGGACAGCTATGAATTTGTGTAGCTACTGCTGGTCATCCCTCCCTGTCTGACATGTGGGTGCCATGGGTCCTAACAGGCTGTGAGACCCTTTCCCCTGCCTTCTCCAGCTCCTCTTGCATTCGGGGTTGGATGATTTACTCTTTCATGCTTAGCTCAACTCCGCTGCCACCACCACCCAATAAAATAATAATGCAACACTTCAGCTCTGAGCTTGCTGTTGCACCTCGGGTTGCTTCTTTTTCTGAGCCCTATTTGATGTAAAACATCCCCCTGTTCACCGAGCCCCCTTGTGAATAGACTGCAGGAAGAAATGAGAGCTGCAACTCCAAGATGAGAGTAACCACCTGACTGTAGCAGATCATGCTCTTTTTGCAATGGGTTCTGTCATATTTTATTTTAAATTAAAACAATGCTTAACCTTGATAAATTGTGATTTAGGCTTATGAGAAAATAGACTCAGGAATAAATAGCTTGCTCCAGCGTGAAATTGAATAAATCTGAGTTGAATCACAGAGTGTTACTTACAGAATAACAGTAAATGATGTGTGTGGTTTATTGTTAAACAAGAGCAGAGCTCTGGAAATGAGGTTAAAAGGAAAGTTGTCAAGGGTGCATTTTGCAGCTGTTTCCCAGGCAAAAAAGAAAACTCTGTTAAAGAGGAATTAGGAGGGGAGCATTTATCAGTTATTGACTGGAAATAAGCCTTAGCAAGGCAAAACTAGCAATATCAGGAAGAAGATGGAGTCAAGGGGCAGGACCAGGTTAAAAAACAAAGACAAGTCTGCAGAGTCAGACAAATCAGAGAAATTCCAGCTTCTTGGAATTTTTGCAAGACTTACGATTTACGGGACCTCTCTCCATCCTTTCTGGTGCTTCAGGTCCCCATGAGGACCAAATATTCTGAAGCACTTAGCACTGGGGAGCCACCAACACAGAGTGACAAGGACGACAAGAACTTCTGGGAGCTGAGCAGGTCCGAGAGTATGGCCAGCCACTCAGGAAGTGAAACAGGGACTGCTGGCACCGTGTGCCTTTGAATACAACCACTGAAATGCAGTCAGGTTGCTGAACCGTGCCCTCACACCGCTATCTCTGTGTGGGGTGGATATGAAAAAGAAAGTCTCCCCGCTCTCTCCAGCAGCCTGCATGCTGGCTCTTAGCAATGACTGGTCAATAAATCATCTCTGAAGTTTCTAGACCATGTAGCATTTGGGATGTGAGTAGACTTAAAAGATCTTCTAGGAGTTTTCCAATAGTATTTTACAGGTTTTCTTCCACCTGAGGAGCAGCTTAATGGTCAACCCTGCCTGCCAGGGCTGGAGGAGAGGGCTTTCTTCTCTGCACACAGGTGTTCATCTGGTAGGGAAGTTACAGCAAAGTTTGGATCTCAACATAACTACTGCCAGATAACAGCTAACACACGTGGGTGAGCAGTTTCCTGCAGGCAGTGCCAGCAAGGTGCTGCAGCCCACATTAACAGGAGAGCAGACCAGAGAGTCATGGAGATACCTCCTCTTGATGAAGTCCATGGATACAGTCAGAGCTCCCGCTGTGGGAGGCTGGCGCATCCCTGCACAGGAGCACAGGCAAGGAGAGGTCTGCTCTGGAGAGGACACATCTGGGGAATCTGCCTCTTGTCAGGTGGGTTTATGGACAGGACAGGGAGGGGGTATCAGAGGCAGCACTGTCAGCCACCGTGGCAGCACGGTCCATTTCAGTCTCAACGCAGTTCTTAGCACATGAAGTTTAAACTTGGAGGGGGGAAAGGAGTGGGTACTGGAGGTCATGTGTCTCAGTACTGGAATCCTGTAACTCAGCTTTAATTCCTGGAAAAATAATTAAGGAGAGTAGTACTTGGAAAATACGTGGAGGTGAGTAATAGTCAGCCTTGATTGTCAAAAACAAATCACATCAAACCCATCTAATTTCTTTCTGTAAGGGGGTAACTGATCTTGTGGACAATGCAAAGGCAATAGATATTACCTGTTCTGACGCAGTGGCACTTTTAACTCTCTCAGTCATTAAATCCCCATAAACAAGCTAAAGAAATATGTGTGAGATGAATCTACCAGATGAGGATACAGAACTGGGCAGCCAACCAGGATTAAAGAGCAGCTACCAATAACTCTTTTCAGCCTGGGACAGCTTACCCCTAAGGCCTTCCCCGGACCTTGGTCTAGTCAACATCCCCATCCATGAGGTGTACTGTAGAACCGAAGATGCTCATGTTCCTTGCATTTGCAAATGGCCTCAGATGGCAAAGGACTGAAAAGGACTTTAAATGACCTTGAGACTGAGGAAACAGCCAAAAAAAAAGCTCTAGTTCAGAGTTCAGTAAGGATGATGTAAAACTCTCCTTTTAAGTGGGATCCAACTGGGGACAGAAGAGGGGATCACACATGGGTGTGACATAGCAGTGTCCCACCACCACAGAGGGTGCACGCTGTCCTGGCTGTGTGCAGGCAGGGCTCAGGACACCAGGACCCTCTAGCAGGAAAAAGTCCAGCTGGGACACCATGCCCAGTTTGGAGTGCTGCACAGCATGACAACTAGAGTAACCCAGAAGAATCCAGAGGTAAACGCTGAGGACAGTCAGTAGCCTAAAACTCTGGAGTGATCTGATGAATTGGGGTTGTTCAACTTTGGGAAAGAGAAGGCAATTCCATACTAAGACTTGGAAAAGGCTGCTGTAAAGGTGGGCCTTGTGCCATGTCCTTGGTGGCCAAGATATGTTCATCTAATGGTATGATCATAATAGCACCTGATAAATTGCATGGGGAAGATCTGAATCCACCACAAAAGTCTTCAAGAAGAAGCTAGACAGGAAGTAGAGCTGATTTTATTTTGGGAAAGGGATGGTACAGGTGGCTAAGGTCTGTGGGATCCTTTGCAACCTTATAGGTCTGTTCCTTCATATAAAATGCCAAGGTACTGGAGCTGACCCAGCATCTGTCCCAAGATGGAGTGAAAAAAGCTGGAGAGAAACACAGGACACAACCTAGGCTACTGCTCATCTACTGAGTCAACGAGCCATGTTTCACTGTTTGTGGGTCCCCAGGGTTGTATGAAGTCCCTCAGCTGTATTCACTGAAAACCAAAAGAACAAACGCATTCTTCCAAATTATGGCAAGCTCAGCTCATGCTCCATGTTAAGCTATTAAGAGAGCAAGTGACCCTACACCTCAGCAGCTACTACTGCTGGCAGCATCCCTCCTTGTTGGCTACTGGGAGGAAAATACAGGAATGGTCTTTGGCAGTGGTGCCTTTTGCCAGGCATTCTGCAAATGCCAGGTGCCCTGAAACACTATCACTACTGTGGTATCCCCTCTACAACAGCAAATGGGGACAAATCCTTGAATCCCCCAGGAGGTGCTGCCAGGGCAGGACAGCCCAACAGTGAGTTATCTGACCCAATTGTCCCAGGGTCCCCAGGAGCTGCAGTGTGGAGAGGTTACCCCTGCTACCTGATGGGCTCCTTTCAAAGGGTTGAGTCCACGCAATCTGCTGGGGAAGTCTTACCAAGCACTCACTCCTTCCCAGCTGCAGCTCTTAGAGGAGGGAATGATAAGGCTCGTGGTATTTTCTACTCTTTCAGTGACAATCCAGGCTGGACACCTGCTATGTAGAGTCATCTCTGAGTTATTTGCAATTACTTTGCCATGTTGGGCACTGACATTAAAACCGATGGCATTTACTTGCC
This sequence comes from Phoebastria nigripes, assembly GCA_035582835.1. Classification (NCBI taxonomy): domain Eukaryota; kingdom Metazoa; phylum Chordata; class Aves; order Procellariiformes; family Diomedeidae; genus Phoebastria; species Phoebastria nigripes. The sequence continues at coordinate 1,408,251 of JAYKAV010002799.1, forward strand.
GTGCAGTCAAAGCTTGGCCACGCACTGCTTCAAATGTGACTGAAAACACTACTTTCTTGTCCATCCCTACCTGTGCCTCATGTGCCATTCACACTGTGAATGCTCACTGAGGTGTTGCCAATGGGTTTATTTAAACTTCGTGTAAGTCTTGCTTTCCTGTCCTGCCTAATCCCTCAGCAACAGCTGAGTGTGTTTCCTTCATGCCAGCTTTACTGTTTCAAGTGGCATCCCAGGTAATTCTGCCCTTTTACTCCTTGGTTATACATGTAACCACTTTGCTGGCTCACATCATTGCCTTTAGGTTAAAACTGTGCTGCAGGCAATGGTGTAAGCATGGAAATTGTTTAAGGGGCCACAGATGTGGCTGTCCAGGTTGGCTTCTCTGAAATATAGCTGGTAGCTATCCGCAGGGGAAGATAACCATTTTCTTACCACATTCCCTCTTGACTATGAACAAGCCTTGTGCTGAAYCTTCCCTGAAAATTGCACTCCTGGGTTTTAGCAAAAATGTAACAAAAACATATCCTGGGCAGTGAGAAATCATGTGGAAATTACTCCACAGGTACATTTATGTCTAGGAGCCAAATTTAGGTAGAACTGCCCACCTGCTCTGGAGCGGTGCCGGCCCCTGGAGTGCAGCAGAGTTAGCTCCACCTTTATGGCACCTTGGTAATTCACGACAAGGCTGGAAGTGGTCAAGAGGGAAAAGGTTGTGGTCTTCCACCTCTTCATTTGACTCGGTCAAAGCTGTGCTTTCCCATGACAGTATCATCTGGTCCTTCCCCTTCTTTGAGAGCATTGGTGACACCAACCTTCATGCAGTCTGAGCTCTGGTTCCTGGTTTCAACTCAGTGGGAAAACTTGTCAATACTCCTGGTGCTTGGAAGTGGTGGCATTTCACTAAATTCAGCAAGACTGGGGTACTGATGTGGTGGTAATACCTGCTGCAAAGGACTCCTGGTGGCTCTACGGCTTCCATAGCTCTGGTCTGTAGCATTGTCCTGGTTTCGGCTGGGAAGGAGTTAATTTTCTTCATAGTAGCTAGTATGGGGCTATGTTTTGGATTTGTGCTGAAAACTGTGTTGATAACACAGAGATGTTTTCGTTATTGCTGAGCAGGGCTTACAGAGAGTCAAGGCCTTTTCTGCTTCTCACCCCACCCCACCAGCGAGCAGGCTGGGGGTGCACAAGAAGTTGGGAGGGGACACAGCTGGGACAGCTGACCCCGATTGACCAAAGGGATATTCCACACCATATGGCATCATGCTCAGCATATAAAGCTGGGGGAAGAAGAAGGAAGGGGGGGACATTCGGAGTAATGGCGTTTGTCTTCCCAAGTCACCGTTACGCGTGATGGAGCCTTGCTTTCCTGGGGATGGCTGAACACCTGCCAATGGGAAGCAGTGAATGAATTCCTTGTTTTGCTTTGCTTGTGTGCACAGCTTTTGCTTTACCTATTAAACTGTCTTTATCTCAACCCATGAGTTTTCTCACTTTTACTCTTCCAATTTTCTCCCCCATCCCACCGGGGGGAGTGAGTGAGCGGCTGTGTGGTGCTTAGTTGCTGGCTGGGGTTAAACCACGACAAGCATATACAGCAAAGCAAAGCTTCAAGACCATGTGATATTTTGTATTGTCCAGGACACTCTCCATTGCTGCTGAGCTAACACGAGCAGCGAGTGTGTTTGCAGTTAATTGCCTGCTGTTTGCAAACTAGCCGATGAGTGTTTAATTAGTTTCCTTAATTTAGACATGATCATCTAAATCTAAGGGGGAGCCATTGAAAAGCTGTCTACAGCTAGAGACTCAGAGCAATTCATTCACTTTTAGTACTTCCTTTCCCAATTTCTTTTTAACTGCATGCATCATTGACTTTGTTTGGCTTTGAGGCTCAGAAAAAACCCTCTTCCAATTGATCTGTGGATCTCCTGTCCATCCACAACATCTATAGCAGCAGTCCAAATTGGCTGGCTGAAGTCTTCACTCAGTACTGCTCTTCAGCAAGGTGCAAAAAGAAGCAAAAAATTTCTCATTGACTCTCTAGCATTTAAGGTGACCTCCACTGAGCAACCAGCCTTTGACAGGCTGCAGCTGGGTGGGCAAGATGCCACATCATTTGTCATCAGCCACATCTGTGGGCTTTCTAATGGTGACAAGTTCAACCGAAGGGGTCATCCCTTCCATTGAAAATGTCAACAAAGGTTATATCGAGTTTCTCTATTCCCAAAACAAATCCTACTTTGGAGTAAAGGTAGGACATCTTCAGGGAGATCCGCTTGTGCTCAGGGATCTTTTCTTGTCCCTCTGAGATATGGTCACATTCACATTTTAAGCTCCCAAAAAGTGAATTTTGCACACACTAAACAGGCATTTGCTAGAGACTGAAATGCCTTAATACTGTCAGCTCTGATTGCACTCCAGCTCCTACAAATCAATGACTGGTTCTCCTGACTGACCCATGAAACCTCAAAGTCTCTCTTATAGAGATATGACCTAATATTGACACAACTCAATGGAAACACTGATGCTAGTGTTTTCTGGAGAAGGTCCTAAAGCATTTATTCTTTTAAAAGATCCATGCAATCTAGAAGCAGCAAACTTTGAAGACTGGAGAGAATAATTATAAAACCAGTCTGCTTGAGAAGTCAGCACAGTCAGCACAGTCTGCTCAGCTGTCAGTCCTGGGTAGAGGAAGCATGGGAATAATCAGGAGGACAAGCAGGGAGGGCTAAAGCCAAAAGCTCCTTTAAGACCATGGAGAAAGGATCAGAAATGTGCAGTTTCACAGCCAGGAAACCTAAAATCCTTGCATTCTGGCACAAGCGCCACTGTTCACTCCAGGGTCTCAGTGGCTTCCTGACCCTTGCTGAATAGGGCATGCCTTCTCAGAATGGAAAGCCAGCATCTGCACTGTGTATTTAAAGAGGGTAGAATTGTGAGGGACCTACATGATCAAGCTGTCTGACCTCCTGTGCAGACAGAGCAAAGGACTGTCCTGTATCAGGGACGATGAGAGTATCTCCCAGGTGTTGCTGTCTCACATGCTGACACTGAAACATGGCAAAGTCACATGGCATCTTCACTCAGGTGAATGACAGATGAAGTTTATCATTGTACTCCCTCTCAGCAAGTGACAGAGGTCACGAGTGGAACAGAAAAGTGAAACAAGACTTCAGGGAGCAAAAATGGTGCAGCTGGGCACCCTCCAGGGCTGTCACTGTGTCAAAGGCAGTGTTTGATTGACTCCAAGTCTTGCAACAGCAGCTGGACTGGGGGATCAGCAAACCACAGCTCAGTAAAACAAACTTACATCCAGGACTCCAGATGTGCCTCAGCCTCTTTGGAAGCAAGTCAGTGACAGTCCCCCATTCCTCTGCAGCCTGTTCAGCTGCAGGTAGGACTCAGCCAGCTAAACACAGGGGTCTAATGCCATTTGAGATGCCTTAGGGTATCCTGCCTGTCTTCCAGCTGTCTTTCCAGAAAGACAGTCTCCTGAACATACTGTGTCATATCTGTCAGCCTTGGGCAGATGTCTTGCTTACTCCAGGATTCCTGAAATGGGACTAGACCCCTGTATTAATTAAGCACCTTAATGACTCAGTCACAACACAGGAGAATCAGATCAGTCCCAACTCGAGTGAAACAAATGTTTTGCTTGACATCCCCTGCTGATCACAAATGTTTATCATATATGTATTTGGCCTTTTTACACTGCACCCTTTTACCAGCAGAGCTCCTCAGGGATGCTCATGATTCTTTTTTTTTTTTTTTTTTCATTGAACATACTGTGAGCAGCTTGAAGGCAGCTGAGTGCTGTGAAGTGGAAGCTGAAATCAACACACTTCCCTTTCTGTGGCTACCATGACCTTGGAGATCTCATTTAACCTCTATGTGCTTAGGGTCCTGACAAGGAGGATGGAGATAAAGAAATGCAAGACTTCCCTACTTCATGTGCTTGAACTGCTACAAAGTTCTTGGAGGGAAGGGCTAGCTGTTGGAAACCTGCAAATCCAGTTGGCAAATGGAGGTGTTCATCCTAGCTCTGCTGCTCTGTGCAAGGTTTTCATTCATTAGTTGACCTCATTGGCAATAATGGCCAGAAGTGCCTCAGCTGTGGCTTGAGTATCTCTTTCCCTTTAATGAGAGCAAGTGCTTGATCACCTTTGTGCTCCATTTCTAGGACCAGTAGCTTATATACCTGGTGCTGACCAGAGACTTGCAGAAACTTTTCCTCTCTCTAAGAAAGAAGATGTGAGTGTAGTCCAAAGCTGGATGGAAATGACAGCTAGAAACTCTGTGAACTCTCATTTGAGAGCTAATTTACTTTCTGCTGATGTTGCAGCAAAACCCACCTCCCACTGGCAGAGGCATCATTTCTCTTCTGTCAGGTTGTGATCTCTCATGTGTCTGAGAAACATAAATATTATATAAAACACCCCTCGGAGCCCACATTTTTTGAGACACAGCACTCTATAAATGAACAAAGTGTGTGTGTGCACGGCTTACAGCAAGGCATTACATTCTGCATTGCAAGGTGGCCCAGGGCAGCGGCTGAGACTGGGTCTTGGTAGTGCAGATAAAGCACCTGGAGAATAGAAGAAATCATTTTTGCAAAAGTTCCAAGTGTGAATAAACAACTTCATGGGTCTTCGAAGTACACAGAAAGGAGGTGGATTGTCTGCAAGATGTGCAGTGACAAGATTATTTACATTTCACTGTCTTCTAGGAAATATTATCATTTTACTAGATAGCTCTTCTTAAAAGGAGAACTCTTATGTTTTCTATTTGAAGAGTTTTGAAGTTTTCCCTGCTCAGAAAAGAATGAGCTATTGCTGTCACATCCACCTAAGCTGCCACTGTTGTTGCTAAAAGATTTTATTTATGTGCCTCACCTTCAGTAGGGGAGCGAAGCCCAAAGCTAGAGCATTTCTGGGTAGACACCTCTGGATCTGATCTACATCGATTAACTTAGACATAGTCATAAGTAGCCCTGAAACGCCTAGAAAGATGGTGGGTTTTCTTCCTATGAATGAGTGGCAGCCCTCAGCCAGATCATACCAGTCTGGCATTCCAGCCAAGAGGCTCAGGTGCCCTGCATCTGGTGCAGAGCACCACTGCATCCTGGTGTACCATCTGAGCACAGCTACATCACTCAAGCAGCTTGGTTGTGCACAACCCTGTTGAACACAACCTCACATTCAGCCCAGACTGGGAGGCTCATGTTACTGAAACAGGATTGTGCAAAGATAACTTTCTACTTCAATGGTCATAAATATCTAGGGATTTATCCTTGTCTGGTAAGTAATATCCCTCTAAACTGACCTTGACAGATCACACAGTCAGTGCAATAGAGCATCATAAACAGGGCAGTGTGCTGTGTGTGGTGGAAATTGAGAGCTTCATTAAACATGAGACAGTAATTTAATTAAAGCAAGTCAGACGTGCAATCCAGGTGAGAGTGGTAATGTAACTAGCCTCTCAACTTAGGCATTGACCCTATGAATTTTGCTGAGGCTTGAATCAGGCTCCCAGACATATTTTCAGAACAGACTGAGTCACTGCCAGAGAAGCTGCCCCTACAGAGGAAAGCTAGACATCAGAAGCAGCCTACAGGTGGACATCTAAGTGCAGATGCCCTGATCTGGAGCTGAATCCCACTCCACATGCTGACMTTTCAGATGGCCATGAAGAGGTGGATTGAACCCCTTGATACGAGGTCCTGACCGATGTCTGCTGGCTTCAGTTTGTAACATCCCACCCCACTACTGTATTTGTGAGATTGATGCTGATATGCTGATCTGTGCCTGCAGCTCCCTCCTGTTCCCCTTGGTCTTTCATAGGACTGGAGAACCCAGCACACCCATTTGCAGCAAATTGTATTCAAGATTAGTTTAGCCCCTTGTTAGTCATTTGCAATGCTAATCTTGCAGGAATGTATGCACTAATAATGGACAGTTAATGGGCTGTCTAAACTTGCTTAGGTCCCTTTCAAGGATGAAGTTTGCAATAATAACAAAAGCTGAAGCAGTTCACAAGGTTAGGGGCAGTGGCAGTTTGCCAAATGACACATTTTCCTCATTGAGAAACTGGGAATAGTATGGGCAAATGAATCTTTAAAAAACTCCTGGCTCTTACTGCTCAGTTTCTTAGAACTTGGTCTGAAGACGGCAGCATGCCCTGCTTTGATTTTATTACTCTTCCTTCCTGTTGTCTTGCCTGGAGAATTTGTTGTTTGTTGGCCTGTCAAGAAAAAATGTAGATGAAGCAGTATTGARTTTGCTTCATTGTTTGCACAGCTCAACACTCAACTTTTTGACACAGATGCCACAAGGCACTTGCTTCCCCTGGATTCTTTTCTCTTGTATTTCATAATCCTACCCAACTTTCTGAGTTAGGAAGTTTAGCATCTGGTAAAGCTCTCTAATTCCTGTATCTTCAGAATGAATCGATACACAAAACCCTTATCAGTCCTCCAGAGTCCTGACCCTARTAATCAGCTTGTCCTCCACCATTGTAGAGAACAAACATGATAAATGGACAAGATGAATCATGACATTTGGAAGAGCGTGTTCACACCATGCTCCTCACCATCTCCCACTCAAACATGGTTAAATCTAGGTGACCCTTTCCGAAGAATACTTCTCTCCAACGTTTGGTGTATTATCCCCCTGATTTGGCGATGAGTTTCAAAAAAAGATAGAGCTGAAAACAATTAGACATTGTCTGCTCATTCAAATTAAGAAACTCTATTGCAAAAAACAGCAATTAAGAACTACGTCCCCTTGATGCATAACAGAAAATCATGAAGTTGCAGATAGAAAAACAGACAGACACATAGACAAAGGGTGTGTTTGCTAGCAAATGAAATCAAGGTGGGTGGCGGGGAGAAGATAAGGCAGAAAGAGCCCACTGTGGGAGCTGCAACTAACATCAACTGCCAGATGAGCTGCACGACGTTGGGACTGCAACAATGTGCTGTGCCTTGGTGGTGGGGTGGCTCTAACGAGGTCCTCTGGGGTGGCTGAAGTAAGGCTGGGTCCATCTCCAGGGGGTTACCCATGCCCGGTTGCCTGAGCTACCCTTGAAGCATTGAACAAGTTTTCTCCTCCATTTGCTAAATGCAGTGCACGCTCACTCTCAGACTGCTTCTGCTCAGAGAAGGGCAGAGATGATGCTGCGGTGAGGGACCCTGTCCCTGGGCATTGCTATTGACCCACACAACCCAGCCTGATTTTTGGTGGTCATGGCAGCACCTAGGCTATCTCACAAGGAGAGTCCAGAGACATTCAATGGTGAGATTGTTCTTGTTCTGGCAGAGCTGCTTGTTCAGGGCTAGAAGAAAGTAACTCACTCTTTGAACTGCTGAGTTATGTCCCAGGAGGAGAAATTAAAGCCTCTTTGAACCAGTATGGATAAAAGGGCTGGGGAACCACGGAGATCAGCTTGTCCCATGACTCTGTTGGCCGAGCAGGCTGAAGGCAGCAGAGTCCTCACCAGTCCTGAGCTGTGGCCAGGAGTACCAAACAGCCTTTCATTTCCACAGTGAAAAGTGATGCTGGGAATATTGATGGGAGGAAATAAGGACTTTGGTGGGAATGGCTCTCCTGGGTGGAAGCACTCGGGACAGGTCCTGAGTAACGTCTGGCATCCTAAAAAGGGACCTGTGAGAAGAAGGAGAGCATGAGGGAAGCCAGGGGAAGGTGACCAGAAGGAGAGACTGCTCCTCATGGAAACTCAGCACCACTTACTGACCCTCACCATGCTGGGAAGTCAAGTTTAAAATCCTCCTGACATGTCACCGTAGGACAAGGGGAGAGAAGCAGAGGCCAACTTGCACCAGCATGGCAGACTGAGACATTTTGGTTAAGAGACTTCTGGATTTCCAGAGGAGTCAGCATGCCCTGGGTGGATTTCATGGCTGATGTTGTATGACTTGAGAATCACAGCTAGTTAGGGTGAATTAAAAGAGCAGCCACTATCTGTTTGCCTGTTGCAATAGCTTATCGATTTAACTGTGCCAATAAGTCAGCAGGTGGTATAGGAGAGACATGAAAAAATGTCCCTCTTTAAAAAAAAAAGGGAAAAAAACGGAAGAGGCAAGAGAGCGCCTGTCTCCCAGTTGTAAACTTTAACTGCTTTTTGCTGTCACATGCCTGCTTAAGAAGTTATTAATCTCATTAAATACCGAATAAAGACAGTATCTGCCAAAGGATATGAGCTGCTAATAAACTGTAATAACTAATTACAATCACCCATTTATTTTCACTTCACTTTAAATTAAGTGTCTTGGCTACTTAATTGTGTACAGCAGCTCCCTCCCCTCACCGAGCAGCAAGTGTGCCAGACAGAGCCCAGGTCTGATGCTGGGAGCACGGATGTCCCGGGGTGCTGGGAGTGCCTCCAGCACTAATTGCCTGGAGAGGCTTCACCAAATTAACTGCAAATGGTTGTTTAAAGCCCTTGAAATTTCCTTCCTCTCAGTTCTGAGCAGCCATGGAAAACGAGATTTGGAAGTGTGAAGGAGGCTGGGGAACAGCTTTGAGATGCATGTGCGGGGGGATTGCTTGGTTTTAATGAAGGCCCTCCTGGCGTCAACAGACCGGCCTAAGGTGCTTCTGGTTTGTCAGGATGATTCAAAGCCCACAAAGGACTCCTGGGAGTCTTCCCCTCCCTCACGGCTGAAGCTGTGCTGGAGAAACTTTGGGCCACAGCTGCTTATGGTCTGGGGAACAGGACAGCCCCATTAAATGCTGCCCACCAGCCCTTCTGGAGTGGTTATTTAATCACAAACCTCTGCAATTTCCCAACGGAGGTGGGAAGAGAAGATCTACCCCTGCTGCCAGGGCCTTCAATGCACCAACAGACATTGTAATTGTCCTGACCACCCTCACGTGGGACCTCTTTCCCATATGTCCATTGACCCAGGAGAGCCACTGAAGCTCAGCCCGAGCTATGCTGTGGGTAGTTTTGTGCCTGGTCTTGTTCTTATATTGTCCTGTCTTGCTGATGGGGCTTCCTGGACTGACCCTGGAGCAGTTCTTGTCACTCTGAACCTATCTGATGATCACTGGACAGTTGACTGAGCCTGATGCTGCTGTGGGACCTGCTCTGCTCACCCTGCTTGGGTGCTGCAGGACTGTGTTCCTCCATTCAAGACACTGTCCCTACCTGCCTTGCTGCCACTCCGGGCTCCCAGATTGTTGCCCTTTTTGGGGCAACCCCATTCTTGCTACACACTGGCACTTGCAGATAGCTCTGGGCTCCAGCAAACTGCTGGTGAGGACTTGCCCTACTGCCRGAGCAGGCAGCACCCTCCAAAATTCCTAACATGGCCTTTCTTTGTGGGATGTGACTGGTCATCTGAGTATCATTACCTTTCTTGTGCACCAGTGGGTCTGGCTGATACGTGCTTTTCAGCTAGGGTGAAAATGCTTGGAGATGAATGATCCTACAAGGTTCCTCTGACAAACATGTGCCAGTGCTTGGACTCACCACAGTTCACATCTCCTTTATTCCAGGATCTCCTACCTGTCAATTTTGCCTTCTGTAATGAAAACAGTCACAGACCCTTATAAAATGGAATTGTATAACTCCAGAAAAGTCCTAAGCCACCACAATGAGAACTGTTGCTGAGGTACTGGCTAATACTTCTTGGTGCTCTTCCTCCTATGAATCAACCCTTCCCTATCCTTATCTTCCACTAGCAAAATGAGATGAAGCCATTTCCTGGGGAGGATTGTGTTAATATCCTGGACAAACTCCCAGTTCCCAGGTAAGCAACATTTTTCTCATATGGATTTTTCATTTACAGAGGACACAACTCCCAGCCAAACTGCAGTATCATGTAAAATAGAGACGAGATGTTTCTAAATGCACCTGCCAGTGCAGTAAGGCTTTGCTGCTCCCTGAAGTCACTGACAGCACCCACTGCAGATGCTGCCCAGACCTGGCTTCTCATCAATGCAGTTTCAGGAATTTAAATTTCTTTCTGAAAAGGTTTTAGCTGGGAAGTATCAGTTTTGTTTGTTTATCTTCCTGCAAACAGAAATGTAAGATCCTCTGTTGGCCAAGGAAAGCTGCTCTGATGAAGCATGAACTCCACCATCTGAAGCAGTTCATGACACAGGGAGAAGTTCAGTGTGGGGTGGAAGGTCCTTTCTCTGTGCTCGTGCCCCTGGCAACAGCTGTGGCTCACAAGAATGAATGAGATGCTGCCAGTCAGCTGCAGAGTTTGGGGGCACCAGGATAAGGTGAAGGACTTAGACCAAGCCAGGCTCTCCACAGGACTGACCACAGCCTAAGCTGTAAAGCAAGCAGTAGCCCAGGTACCAGCAAAGCCAGCATCATCTGTGGCCTTTACCTAGGACTGACTGCAATGCCCTGATCTTCCTGTGGTGAAGGACACTTTCCCATACTTATGGTAAGGCTTGGCATGGTGTAGAAAAGCGACAGACCTGGCTGGTTACAGTCTCTTCAGCTCAGGTCCTGCAGGTGAGCCATTCCTCTCTGAAGACCAGGCTGATAAACATCAGCTAGAGGCAGTGAGCAGAGCTGAGAGGACATGGGAGCACCATCAAGGTGACAAAGGAGTTGAGACAGCCTGGGCTGAAGCTCCAGAGAGCAGCAGCCTGACTATCAAGCTCAGGAAGGGTCTCCAGAGCTGGGGTCATATCAGCTGGGGACCAGCACATTCCTTCTGTTTTCTAGTTACCTTGAAATCACCCTGAACTCATGGCAAAAAGTTAGGGTAGAAATAAAGTGTAATTAGAAAGTCCAAATATAGGTAACCTAGTTACAGTATGTTAGCAGAGCCCTGAGAAGTCTCTTCCTCCATCAGGCAGCATTCAAGCTGTCAGAACATTTGACCAATATCACCCTGGGGGATCGGGCTTTTATGCAAGAACTCTTCATCATAAAATTTCCTCCACAGAAAAGATAGAGGCTTGGGAACACTTATCATCTTCATACACACACTCCCTTAGAGTTTCTATTTGAGTTAAAGCCCTCCTCCTGTCCTCCTCAAGGATTTCTGTTAATGATTTAGCCTGAAGCATTCTTTGAGGTGCCCAGAGCTACTGAACATGGCATATGGAGCTGTCCTCGGAAAGGGGGATGGGGGGCATCTCCCATGGTGTAGATGTCTCTGGTGCAGATATCTCTAAGCACATTGCCTTTGACTCCCTTTGGAGTCACACAAGAGACACGAGCATTTCTAGGGTGTGACTCTTTGACCTATAAAGGCAATCAATGGCTATTGGTTTGCATGTCAAGATCTACAGCATGGCTGGGTGAATTCCAGCCTTGCCTTTCATGGAGGGCTGCATACTTTGACAAGTGACACTACTCACCCACATCACAACACTGACATGATGATAACTAGTCTTTCTGGGATGATGGCAGGTTTGGCATGTATCACTTCTAATCCAGGTTTTGAGGGATACCGTGACAACATTTCTGTTCAAGAACAGTTGTGTTTTTTTCCCCACTATAACGTATGTCACAGAGCATTAGCTTGCTGCAAGTCCTAAATTGTATGTTATGTCTAAATGGGGAAAATAGGAAAGAGCATAAGCTCTGGCAAGATAAATGTAAAATCATAATAAGGCAGGCCAAGAAATATATTTTGAGGAACAACTTGCTAACAGTATAAAAAATACTAATAAATCCTTTTGAAACACATCATCAGCAGGAACACTGCCAGAGAGTCTACAAGGCCAGTAAATGAGTGAGGCATGACAGGAACAGCTCAAGGAAGATAAGGTTAGAGCAGAAAAGCTAAATGAATTCTTCATATTGATGTTTGCTGTGGAGGGGCTTAGGGAAATTCTAGCAGTGGAACTTTTCTTTATGGGATATGAATTGGAGGAACTGTCTCAAATTAATGAAATGAATGGTTTCAAATCCCCATTGGGGTTTGGAAGTGGCAGGCTCATGGATAAATGATAAAAAGTAAAGGCATCTGCATAGCATTTATCAGGGGAAGTGATGTCTTGCAGACGCATTAGTGCTCTTTAAAGGAGAAAAGGAGCATATGTAGAAGGGTGACTTGATTGACGCAGTGTACATGGATTATCCAAAAACTTTTAACAAGATCAAGTAGAAGTAGGCGTAGAACTAGGAAAATATTGGGAACAGCAAGAATGATGTTCAAAAGTATACCGTGATTTCCACAGGGGAAAGATGAAACTGAAGGGAACTCTTCCATCAGGAAAAGCAATGTCCTCRGAGATACAATAACAGTCCTCAAGACTGTAAGTGGCACGAAACAGATGAATAGCACATAATTAGTCTGTTTCTTACAACCCAAAACCAAGAAGGAATAATTTGTAACACACATCAGCAAGTTGGGGGGGGCGGGAAAGGTATATTTTCCATTCAACTTACAATTAAACTGTGGAACTTTTTACTACAAGATATTGTGAATACTGACATGGTGCATGAATTCACAAAGCAATTAAAAACCTGTGAAGACTTGTTAAATAATAATTTATAACGTCTCATTCAGAAACTCCCTAAGTTACARACTGAAATCGAAGAGGAGGACATASAGAAAGACTTGTCTCATATTTTAAGTATGCACTCTGATTCTTTCTAGACACAGGATACAAGGTTAGATGGGCCTTTCTTCAAACCCAAGGCAGACTTCTTTCCTCCTTGTCTTGCTCCGGACCTCTGACAGCTGAGTTGATGAATGTCAATGATATTCACCATAAATGTGCCCAGCAAATTCTTCATGTGGATGTTGTATCTGAGGAATAACGGATACTTGGACAGTTTTGCATTCTACATGTCAGCCCCCATCAGTGGCAGCTTTCCCCGTTTTGTGTATTAGGTGAGAGATACATCCAATACCTGAATGTCTTCAGTATCAATCATTTTGATCTCATAGCAAACATTGCTTATCCAATCTAAACAACTGAGCCAAATTTTACAGGATGAGATCTCTGCAGAAGGATGTGCATTACTCTGTGATATTGACTTTCTTTGGCACCATGAGAAGGAAACCCAAAGTGTTTCCTACTGCTTCYCATGGCAGATCAGGATCAGAAAGCTCCAATGGAGCATCATCCATGATGTTTGGACTTCATGGTTAGAAGTGAAGTTTTGCACAAGAACTCAGTGTGTTATCAATATTCTTCTCATACTAAATTCAAAACACAGCACTAGGAAGAAAATTAACTCTATCCCAGCCGAAACCAGGACAGCTGTATATTTTTAAAGACACCTGTCAGCRGATTCTGCTGTAAAGTTGAGGAAAAAAGAGGCTTGAACTGGAGTTTTTTCAGTCATACTAAAACTGATGCACTTGACTAGAATAATGATTTTCTTTCCTCAGAAGAACCCAGAACTGAATAAAAAATCCCGATTTTCCTTGGCAAATAACCTGAGCCCATCTCCAATTATCTGAGTTCTTGTGCAAAACTTCACTTCTATTCATGAAGCCCTTGTTCATTACCTTAAACAAACCAGTATCTCCTAAAAAAACAATATCATCAGCAAATTTCACGTCAGTATTCAACAGTTTTTCCAGGTTGTCTAAAACTATGTTTGTGAAAACTGGGGTGGATGAGGGACCAAACCCAGATTTCATAAAACTTACGGGGGAAATGAGGACTTGGCACCTAGACAGAGCTTGGCACCTAGAGAAAGCTTGGCTACCTGGGAAAAAGTGGAATCATTTATCACCCATGTCCTATTGCCAGTAAAGCCCTACAAAGTCAAAAGAAGGCAAAATTCATAGCTGGTATAATAATGCACATTTTTAGGGGCAAACATGATCCYGGGCCAGATTTGAATCTTTTGCAAGAGGCAGCRGGGTCCCTCTCCCCTTTCCRTTCCTCCAGCCTCTATCTGCACTGKTCTGACAGCCTTTGTTTGGCAGTATTTGATAACTGTTACTTCACATTCAAAAACTTAATTTGATATATTTCATGTGTGTAAAAGTGGAACGTTTCATTAAAATCAATCTCTCGTACAAAGAGTTTGAAACATTCAGTCAGTGGGATGTTGCAGGAATCAATTACTCTCCTTTGTCAATGAGGACAGAGCAGGGAGCAGTGGGTTTGGTCTGTGACGGTGACAATTCACTATCAGGATTATGAAAACCCCTCTAGCTGGCTTCTGCCATGAAACAAGTTGTCAGTGGAAGTTTTAGTGACATGGGAAGCTCAAAAAACGGAGCTGATTGATTGAAAACTGGGAGGTTTTCCCAGGGGAAATTTCTAAAGTGAGACAAAATTGTCAAATGCTCTGCATTTAAGTTTCCAGGCAACAGCTGGAAACCAAACCAGCATTTTCCTTTTGGAATAGGATGGTTTTTCACTCTGTTTTCAAACTGAAAAGTTCAGTTTTTGCATTGCCTCCTCCATGTTTCCCTCAGTGAGAAAGCCACAGAAACAACAGASAGTCAGGGAAAGCAACTTGAAGAAATAACAACTTTTTCACTCATAAAAAGAAATGTTCCCAATAATTCCTCAGCCCTTTGGCACTTTTGAGAGCCTGTTACCTTCTCTCTGCAAGAAGTGCTTTCTTCACATTGTCACATTCACAGAAAGTAGAGGCAAGTACTCTCATTTTCCAGCTGAAAAAAGCAAAATTGAAGATTTAGGGAAAAAGTGAAAATCCATGAAGTATTTTGCTTGGCTTCTCCCCACCAGCATTTTCAAATYAAAATACATAGAATGGAAATTTTCATTAGTCACAGTTTCTGGAGAAATTGTTTTTAACAAATCCCCCAAACCTGAACAACAACAACAACAACAATAAAACCCCAGAAGTCATTTCACACAAGTGAAATCTAGTCTGTACAAAGAGCTGGGTCTGTAACACCAGAGGAAAGACCAGCAGTGTGCCTTTGGGGAAAAAAAAAAAAAAAAAAAAAATTCTGCTAATTAATTGCTGCTGTTGTCAAACCCTAGGAAGTTCTGGCACTCCACCTCRCAACCCCAATGCCAGGGAGTGGGTCTAGGCTGGATCAGCTGTGTTTGTTGGTTCAATTAACCAGAGTGGTCTGGAGACATCTCCTGAGTTTGGAGCCCAATGAAAGCTGTAAGGTAACATGGTTAACCTATCAAAGTGTTGTCACCTCATTTGTCCCAGTCCCATTTTCTCTTCCTGCAACCTCCAGTGTCCTGAGCACTTATTTTGATATCTTCCCTCTCCACTCTCCAGCTCTTCACATCTCCTACTCCATTTGGTCTTTCCAAGGCTTTAYGCATGACACAGTTTCCCCCAATGAGCTGCCCTGACCCCTCTGACCCGTCTTTCACACACAACACACCAGCTCCCCCAGGTTGTCCTCTGTCCTCCTCTCCCCTGGCACTCTCCCCTACACTGCTAACTCCTGCAGTCTGAACGCCTGCCCTCTCTCCCACCCCTCACCCCCTCCCCATGGACTATGCATTTGTAAAATGGCAGATTTTTCTCCCTCTGGTGTGTGTGTGGGCTCTTTGCATGCTTTGCATGCTCTTTGCTGGTGACGGCACAAGCCAAGGCATGTGTGCTTGCCCTTCTGTCACGCTTCAGTTGCTGGACACATGTTGACCACAGAGTGATGTCTTGTGCCAACAGCTACATTCTTGGGACATTTACTCTTCTAAGTGAAGGGTTTGATGTCTGGCTCAGAGGGGGCTCTGATGTTTTGTTTTTGGATTAAGCATTCAGCTCTAATAGCTGCAGAAAAATTACTAACTCCAAGCTTGACAGTATCACCCTGGGACTGTAATTATGATGTTCAGAAACAAAGCAGTAGGCAGCACAAACTGCTGTGATACTGTGCTTTGCTTTTGCTGTGCTGTGCTCCCTGTTCAGGGATGCTGCTGCTGCAACTCAGCTGGTACTAACTGGGCCATACTGGGGAGAATCCACCCTGTGCCAAGGGCCTACAGGAGCGAGGGCCCTCACGAATCCAGGTCAGGGATGTCTCTGGTAATGCTGGTGCTATGTATCCAGAGGCCACCACTGCCCTTTGCACAGTCATGGATGCAGTTGTCCGACAGCAGGTCTTTCCTATGGCTGGAGGACAGTGATGGATCTGTTTTCTTCACAGCTTCAGACTTCACCATGGTCCTGGGACTGTAAGCTCTGTTTACCCTTTAGGAAGAGTCATTCTTGCAGCAGTTAGGTGGGATTTAGTGGAGGTTTTCCTGAAAAACAGAGAACAACTCCACAGAGCACTCATAGGTCAAGATCCCCCTAGATAAGATCAGTGGAATTTGGGATCCTAGTTGCCTCCTGTGTATGTGGACCTTCATCATCACAGAATCAGTTAGACTGGAAGGGACCTCTCAAGGTTGTTAAGTTCAATCCCTCCCKGCTCAAGCAGGGTCAGCTACAGCAGGTTGTCCAGGACTGTGTCCAGYTGGGTTTTGAATATCTCCACAGGTGGATACTCCACAACCTCTCTGGGCAACCTGTGCCAATGTTCAACCACCCTCACAGTAAGAAACCTTTTTTTGTGTGTGTGTGTTTGGAGGGAATTTTATGTGTTTTAACTTGTACYCATTGCCTCTTGTTCTGTCAGTGGGGGCTCCTGAGAAGTGTCTGGTGCTCACTTCTTCATTCCCTCCCATTGAGCATTTATGCACATTGGAAAGATGTCCCTGAGCCTTCTCTTCTCTAGGATGTCCAGCTCTGCAGCCTCTCCTTATATGAAAGAAGCTCTAATTCCTTTATCATCATCATTGGTCATGTTCAAAAGTAATCATTTCACCAAWGCTGCCAGGCTCCTTTCTGAACCCAAAATAAAGAGGAAAAAGGGGCAGAAGAAAAGCCTTTGTGCTTGGGGAAAACCAGATATCAGCTCATATTTTAGTCATCTTTCCTTGGTCAGTTCACTAGGTCACTGGTGCAGGACATTGTGCAATGATTTTCTCTCCAGGCTCTGGCTGAGGATCTCTTTGTTTGCCTGCAGGGGAACATATAACTGGATGCTTCTCARTCCTTTTCTTTCAACACCTTTGTCTATAAAGTGGTTGGAGATTCAAGATCCTACTGATCTGCAAATAAGAGTTTGTTATTATTCCCCAAGCTCAGAAGAAGCCTTAGTGAAACATAAACATTATGCTGAAGTCAGGGAAAAAGTCTGCTCATCTACCAAGTGTGAAAGGAGTCCTCCTGTTCYTCAGCTCAGTCACTGGTTACCCAAGCTCTCTTCTTCACATCCTCACCTTCTGGAGCTGCTTGTCTTTGTGCAGACCTGAGGACCCCTTTCCTATAGCAGATCATTCCTTGCCTCATGTTCCCCCACTGTTTCTTAATTCAAGTTTTATTTTAYGATGATAGATGTATGTTCCTAGAGGAGATGATCCTCCTCTCTATGGATTTGGAATGATTCACCCACCAAGTGAAACACAAAGAAGTCCAGGGAATGGGGTGGGAACCCATGGCTCCCTTTCCTGGGTAAGAGCTCCAAAAAGTAACCTGAGAACACCCGTCCTTCCTGCTTTCTCTTGTTCTGGACCYTGAAACCTTTTCTGCAGTTTCCACCACAGCTACTCCTACCTACAGCACTCCACAGCTCAGTGCACAGCTGTGGGTCTAAGGAGGGCATCTAGCTTGGGTCTCCCACTTGCTTGGTGCTTCAGTAACAACTGGGCAGTTGCACAGAAGGTGAGSGGCAATGGAAACCCTCATGTCTACACTAGGATGGAGCAAGACTACTCCCACCACAAGAGGACTCCAGGAGGCTGTTGAAAGGCCTGGGGTTGGGGCTCAAATACAGTYCTCCCTGGAGCATTTCTTAATGCATTTGGTGGAGAATGCAGTATCCACAGCCAGTGCTGGGAGAATTTGGGCCAACTTCTCCTCAGAAAGGTACCTCCACCCTGCCCACGATGGTACGTAGTGTTATATCAGAGACAAACAGCCTGGTGCTACTCTGTGCCCTTGACACAAGTCCGCACATCCTCTCTTTCATTTAAAGAAAAGAATTGCATCAGCATCTCCCTGCTCAATCCTGTTTGCACTATGGRCCATTTGCTGCATATGAAAACAAAAAGTCAGAAACCTGCAAGTCATTAATTTGACTCAGTTTTGAACATCCCTTTGGGACTGCARTTAGCTGGTTCTCTCTCCTCTGTGCTGATGCAGCACCCCATTCTGACTCCTCTTCTGCCTAATGAAGATAAGTAGTGCCCTGTGGCCTCCTAGGTATTTGCCGTGCACCGTCACAGGGGGACGACTGAGCACTAGCAGAGGTGTTTTGTGTCGGTATGGGAAAACAGAATAAGCAGATAAACAAAGCAAATTATGTTTACTCTGAGGGGAGTACACTTCCTTCGAGCTCTTGAACAGCCTTCCAACAGGGCCTGGAGCCAAGGGCCAAAAGTTATCTGCTTTTAAAGGCTTATTTCCAAAAAGAATTGTATGCCACAGTGTTTTCAATAGTGAGGACTGGTCTTGCTGTGAGGAGTCCCCTCTGGTCCCATGTTTCTTCATCCTCACAGTGCATGAT
This sequence comes from Phoebastria nigripes, assembly GCA_035582835.1. Classification (NCBI taxonomy): domain Eukaryota; kingdom Metazoa; phylum Chordata; class Aves; order Procellariiformes; family Diomedeidae; genus Phoebastria; species Phoebastria nigripes. The sequence goes on from JAYKAV010002799.1 coordinate 1,426,705, forward strand.
GCTCTATGCAGTGCTAATGAGCCTTCATTTAACTGAGTGATATGTGCTTCTTAATTTGTGAATGTTGTTACTCTCCCCTCCTCTACAGTCACTGAAAGATTGAGTTTTTTGGTAAAACTGCTTGTTCTACGGTCAATGCAAATGGCACAAGGTCTCCCAACATTCGCGTTTCCATCTCAGGTCCCTGAGTTTGTTCATGAGATGGAAACAAATGTCCCAAATGCCATATAACAGACTGTATTTCAAAAGCTCTGCTCCCCAGGCAGCTTCCCAGCTGCTTCATTTCCTCTCCTGCTTTAATCCATTCCTGGTCTTTCCCCAGACAACATGGTTTTGACCCTGATCACATCCTTCTCAGGAACTAGCTCAGCCCTCTGGATTGTGCTGCCAGACCAAATAAAGATGAACTTTGCCTTCAAACAAAAGGCAGAACCTTTCATCTTCATTTTTGTGTAACTCCTTGGTTAATCGCATCACACTTGCACAGATGGAGTTGATAGCTCTCCCAGACAGTGTAAAACAAAATAAAACCAGTAATAAAAATAACTGGCCTAATCTTGTTCCTGCTAGCAGTGCTGGTGAAGAGATAATTTTGTTGTTGTTCCTTGTGATAGATGCTCTGATCCTGTGGTGACTGCTGACTCCAGGATCTGTGTGTCGAGAAGTGTAAATCGGCTGACGCGATCGTGGGCAACACCAGTCCTCATCTCCGTCCTCCTGCTGTGCGTGCTCCTGCTTTGAGTCACCAAGTTCCTCATTATCTTCAAGGAGATAGAATGTGATGGGAGGCAATGGTCCCCTGCCTCACCTGTGTCTAAGGGCTTTCTTGGGGCAGGAGGGTACCTTTGCCAGGTCCTGACCCTGTGTGACAGTTCTGTGACCTCCTGACTCTTTTTTTCTGGTCTGTGCTATTTTACAACCGTCCTGACTTCTCATCAAAAACATTGAGTTACATGTAATGAATGAACCCTTCAAAAATAAGAAGTCATTTGAATTTCTGAATGATGTGAATGCTTGAATGTGGCTGCAAGAGCAGAGCTTCTGAGCTGAGGTGTGAGCGACAATAGAAGGTCCCTTTGTCATTCCCATCCCATGTGCAGCCCAGCCCCAGAGCCAGGACTGACTCCTGCCATGGCTCATGCTCAGACATCAGCTGTGATCACAGTACCACCATCCTTGATGCCAACACAGCAGACATGGAAAGAATAAACATTATCTACACATTCACCATGGCTTATTCGTAAACTCCATGGCCTGGAAATTAGGAAGGGATGATCAAAAATGTCTAGTTTTGTTGGAAATCCATCATCTTCTGTTTCCTTACCATCTAACCCAGATCAGAGTACAGCAGAGTGGATGGAGGGATATGTCCTGGTATCAGGCTCTGTTTTCACAGGAAAGGTCTTCTGGCCACTGGTTTGGCAGCTCAGCCCCCAGTCTTACCCTGAGGGCTAACACAGTAATGTGGAGGGACTCCTCACCTGAGCTGCCACGTGCTCCACGGTGGTGGAGGGAGGATAGGATGGACTTGTAGCAGGTGAAATAGAGAAAGGCAACAAAGACCAGAAGTTGGTGGCCCCGTAGACCAAGTTGGTGATCAGGAAGAGCAAGACTGGGGGTATTCCTACAGCCAGCCAGCAGGACCTGGTCAAAGATGTCCCAAAACCTTCCAGTGGGTTTCTATTTTCTATCCCTCCTCCTGATCCCCCACAAAGACCGGTGTTGGAAGGAAGGGATGTGTGGTTGAACTAACGAAGTCCAGGAAAGCAGATGCCAAATCCTGGGTAGGGGGTATCACAATGTCAGGCATTGAGGCTGACCATCAAATGGACTCCAGTGATAAGCATTCAACCTCCCTGCCCATTCTCTTCTAAGAGATGGGCTCTGCAGACTATACCATGGGAAGGACTCAGCGCAGAGCAGTTTTTTGGTGTGCTGACATTTCCATGGTCTGTGGGGGTTTTGGAGGTGCTTCATCGTCCAGCAGCTGGATGAATATGATGTGATTCCAGGCAGGCATTGGATCTGAGCCTCTTCTGATGAGTAAGGTGTCGCAGGTGTTACCCAAGAATTTTTTTCTCCAACAGGGTTATTTTATTTGTTACTGCTTTTGATCAAATGAACACATGAGGTGTTCGTGTGATGTGGGATCCTGCCACTGTCAAAACCTCAGACAAAAAACTCTGCACTCCGCTGAGTGAGAACGGCTCTGGTTGGGCATCCCTGGGCTAGGAAAATCTCCCTTTGCTCTCAAAAAAAAAAAAAAAAGAGGGCTCTGTTACACTAAAATCAGCTTCCTGAAAAAACCTTGATATTTCCCACACAAGTTAAACCTCAGTGAAATTAGCATTTGTTGGTGACCACTGCAAAGAGGTACAAATCTTTAACCAAGAACTGGGGATCTGTGAAGTAGGAGAGTTAAAGCCCTACATTCCAGACTCATGGTGTCCCAGGGGGATCTCATCTTTCATTGATTTACAGTTGTATTTTAGGGAATTGCCTATCTTTCATAGCTTCACAGAGAAATCTGGAAATGACATAAATATGACCCAAAAATTGACACTGGGAAAAAGACAGAGACCGAATACATAAAATTATATGGAGGTGTGTGTGTATTTATAAAATACTTATAAACAAATATATATATATTTATATGTATATGTTTAAAATAACCTTATAACTTCACAGCAAATCTAGGTATTTCAGGAAGAAATGGGCTTATGATATACAGGATCTGTTGGAAATAATACTGCCTTGTGTTTCAAACAGTAGAAGAACAAAACATGCTTTTTTTGGTTTTAGTTTCGATTCTCTGTGAAGGTCTGAGCAGTGGTAATTTTTTTCCCTAGGGCTTGTCTAATGGCTACCCTCATGGCCTGCCTGMCTTTGTCACCTGGCCCAGCAGTATAATCAGAGCAGGCTCCACAGATGCACTATCCAGTGGAATTAATACTCTGTCACATAAAAGGGTCACAGCAAGCACGAGGATGTTATTCTTTTCTGTGACAGAGAGAACAAGGCCTTTTGTCAAATCATAACATTGCACAGTGTTCTGAAAACTAAATGCAGTTTTCTGCCAGGTTCACCTGAGGTTGCTGAACTCCATTCAAAGCCAAGCGTCTTCCCCCAACCAATGAATAGGCAGCAATGCTGGAGCCAAAGGTCCTTCTCATGTGTGAACAAGTACCTCATCTCTCTGAAGGCTCAAAGCATTGCTCCTCTTCTACTTAAACCTTTGCCCTCCTGGCAGAGAAAGCTTCATCCAAGGGAAGTGGAATAGCTGAAGGAAGAAGCTTGTGTGACCTTGCTGAGAAACAGAGCAGGACAACTCTGTTTGCTCCAGTTTCCCCAGCCTTGCTCCTGGAGGCCTCTGCATCCTCAGCCAACTGCCCTCCACTAGAGTGGGCACTTTCTCTTCCCCATCCATCAGCCTGAGCGAAATTCTGCTCACTGAAATTTTCACATCTATATTACAGCACTATTATTATTGCTATCAATTAGAGTGTGACACATACAACTCAGCCCTTGGCTGGGAGCTTGCCTGGACTCAACACAGGAACTTGTTAAAGGCTGCAGTGTGTGGGGGTTGTGTCCTCCCAGCCCCACACAACTGTGTCCTATGGTCACCACTGGTCAAAGCCACTGCCTAAGGGCACCACACTGCTTTATCTTGTGAAGAGTTAATGAAGCATGCACGTTATTTTGCACAAAGGGAGCTGTTGAGGGGTTGAAAAGATTTATCTGCAGCTGGTCACCCTGGTCCCTGGACTGAGCTTGGGGAGGGGGATTTCCTCTCCTGGGGTCTCCATGAGAGGTGAGGAAGTCAGCTCTGGTGAACCCGAGCGGGGTCCAATTCTGAGATTGGGGCCAGATTCACCCATCTGAGCAAGAGTYTGAAGTTAGACACCTGAGCCTGGGCCAACCCAGTCCCCACCAATGGAGACACGCACCAGCAGAGAGTGGGTCATCTCAGAGGACAGGACACTCACCCCCTGGACACCTTCACCCCTCCTTGCTGAAGGCAGAGAGAGTTCAGGAAACAGGTCTGGTGGGGTACGTTTAATTCTTAGACAGCGAGAGTAGTGAGGTAAACTTAGGACAATTTCCAAGGCAATGAACTTGCTCGATGGTATTTCAAAGAATCTGATCGCACTTACCATGATATCAAGCTAAACAGCTTTAGGACTGGAACAACTGTGCCTGACAAGCTATGCTTATTACAGTGAGTCAGAGTAATGCACTTGTGATAAAACGTGTTTACCTCATGGCAGCAGGTACTAAACTTCTGGAGAACTGAGTGATTCATAGCCATGAATCCACCTGAGGATGATAACAGTCTTTAGTGTAACAGAGCCCTCCTTGGAAGTTAGTCTGTTCTTTAATTGTCATCCCTGGCAAAAGTGTTAAAAGAAAAATATAGCCACCTTTTTAGCTGAAAATGTTATGGGCCTTTAAATAGCAATGAAGATGAATAAGGCAAGGCTGCTGGCTTTATTGGGCTTGTTCACTGCATTTAGAAACAAAAATCCTGAGCCATGGAAAATTGGTAAATATCTCACTCTCTGCACACAGTGCAGAGGAATTGGGTTGCCAGCCAGCTCGCTTTGCATCTGAAGAGCTGCAGCTGAGCTCCAATGCTGAGCCAGGCAGATCCTCAATACCAGCAGGCTCCTCAAGGACAACCTTTGCCCTGGGGCTGTGTGCTTTAGCCATCTGGGCCAGCTGCCCTCATCAACAAGAAGGACAAAAGAGAAAGCAGAGGCTTCCAGCAGAGACCATCTTGGTGACATGCCAGGGAAAATGTCATAGACCAGGCTCTCTCCTGGTGAACTGAGCAGGGCTGGATGCATCGGCCAGGGCTTGGGGCAGGGACCGTGTCTGCATTGCATAGCTTGGAGAGTGCACCAGTGGACCAGGGGGACCACAGAACCCCCTTCCTCTTCCATTAAACCCAGGCTTGTGATATGCCAGACTGACACCTGGTCCCTTCCCTCATCAGCAGGGTCTGGTTCAGTAAGACGTGGCCATCAGCCTGTGCCCACAGCCCACACAAGGCTTAGGCACCACCCAAATTTGTACAATCCTTTCAGATTTATCCCCACATCCCTGACCACTCACCCCCACTGGGAAGTGACTGGGCAATGAATGGATGCAAGTGGCGGAAAAAGCTCTTGTGACACAAGGTGGAGGGTTAGGCCTCAGGCCTGGGGCTTATCAAGGGGCTGTGGGGAGCTGTGTCCAAAGGGAAAATCCAAACTACATCAAGCTGATGTTAGTGTGCCTAACAGAGAGTGCTCACCTGGTGACAGCAGTAACTGGGGCTCGTGGGCCAGTCTCCTTGGAAAGGCCAGTGGTCCTGGGTGGGTGGGAGCAAACAGGCACGTACCCACACTGGTTTATCCGTGTGAGAGGCAGCTTCAGCCCAGAAGATGAGAAGTGGTGTGAGCCGGGGACTGAACCCAGTTTCTTTTCTCTGTTCCTCAGAGAGGTTCATTACCATGGGCTCGGTACTGTTCTCATGTGTGTACACAGCTGCAGGGGCATGGCAAGGCCCAGWTACTGACATCTCAAGTGTCTTTGAAGCTGATAGCTGCCGATCTTTATAATCTTTACCTCCTTTCTCTCTACTCCATTTGCAAGCAACCCTTTTATCATGTCCTCTCTGTCTTCAGACAGGCAGCAGTGTGCATTTAAGCAAGGAAAGAAAGCTGCACACTGGCTCTCCATGCACGGGAACAGAGGCACAGGATGGCACACCAGGCTTGGAAGACCTGTATCTTCCCCATGTCAGCACAAGGTAGACCTTCAGCATCCCACAACCCTTCTCACATGATTTCAGTCCTACAGCACTGAGGAGGTCAACTTCAGTCCCAGAGTGACCCACAACACTGCAGGGATAGGGGAGGGCTTAGATACAGGGAAGCTTGAGGACATGTTGGTCCAATACATCCAATACACACTAAACAAGGGAGTATTGAGTGCTAATTAAACCAGGAACTATGCAAATGCTTATTTTGTAAGGTCTGGCTTCCTTTCATCTAATTGAGCAGCTTAGGAATTTGCCGAGAGAAAAAAATCCTACGCTCTCAAGTGTATGGTGGATATAACTTTGGACTCTAAGGGATGCTTACAGCATCTATAGCTTCAGTGCATCACTTAGGTAAAGAAAACTTGGGCCCAGAGTAAAAAATACAGTTCTTAAGCCTATGCAATAGGGACAGTCTCTGAAATATGTCGTCTCTCTCATTTCTCAGGTCTTTAGGACACTCTCTGCTCTATTACCTCTGCAGGTCTTCTCAGGACTTGCAACTGTGAAGACAGAATTTTAACTACTGAAGTACAGAAAGACAACATCACCTGGGACAAATGAACTGGCGATGATGGGGTGGAGTCAAGAGGAGAAGGCAGGCATGCACATCTGGTACTTGAACCTCAAGACCTCAAATCTCTGAAGGAGGGAGAGCAGAGCTGTAGAGCTCCAGTGGTCCAGGAAATGAAGGTCAAATTCTGCCACGTGGCTTGTATTCAGACATCTTTACTTGCTCCTTTTAATTTTTGACTCATGAAAAATTCAGATGGGTTGTGGCTGTTGCCTACATCTTGGAGGTGAAGTGAGAATGAGAATGACACAGGACAAGCTGGAATTTCCCTGCTTCCCTGCTAGAGGCACGTGGCAACGGCTGCTGGCAACATCTTTGCCACAGGCAGAGCCAGTGGGAGGAACTGTAATTTCCCCGTAGGCTCAACTCTGCAGAAAATCCTCCCTCCCCTTCCCCCTACTCCACTTCTCTCCGAAAGACACTGTAGGCTGTGAAAATGATGAGGACAATAAAATGTGTTGCTCAATTATCCTGTATAGGAGTTGATATAATTCCAGCCCACAAGCACAGAGTGCACAGCCTCCCGTGTCCCATAGATTAACACAGTGTGCATTACACTTGCTGCAGAGAAGATTAGGAAATCAAGGGAGATGGAGGGGCCAGCTTTTATTTAATCTAATGGTTGTTCTATCCGATTTCCTGCAGGCTCTTTTGATTTTCAGTAAGCAGGCAATAGAGATCAGCTGGATTTTTAAAGGCTTGTCGACACAACTCCTGATAAATAAAGATGAGCTTCTACAAGCAAGTATTCTCTGTGAAACAAAGGAGATAGTACCCTGGGATCATTTGGCCAGGGGCACAGGAGCAGGGAGAGTATGACAGGGAAGAATTAACATGCAGAGCTTGGAATCTAATATTTCCAACCATAATAAGCAACAGGAAGAACTTGAAGAGCTGTAGAAAATCTGCTTAAAATGCAAACCCAGAAAGGATGTGAGCGCTCCACTCCAGGGTAAGTGTGCTTAATGTCTCTTAGAGGCACAGTGCTGTTTGGTAGCTTCTTACTCCTCCCTGTGTCACCAGGGGAGCCCACAGGGGAGCGTCCTGCACCAGAAGGACACAAGTTCACCTTGTGCCAGGGCATGCCAATGGCATTGGCTCCCTCATGATGATCCTAGCAGCACAAGGAGAGGCTTCCAAGAGCTCCCGGCATAGAATTTCATTTGAGATGACTATACGTAAATGCAGGTATCGGTGTCTTAGACATCTCAATGGCATTACGCCCCTAGGGCTGTGCACCCAAACTGAGTCCTAACAGCAGTATAGAGGGCTGATTTAGATGTCTAAATGCAGACTACTACAGTCCACTGATAAGTTGTCATCCCAGAGTTAGAACTGTTGGTGTCCCAAAGGGGGCAATTCTAAATTGCAATGTGGTAAACATCTTGCTGGTTCCCACCTAAGCCAGGAGCTGGAGGGAACGAACCAGTGGGATGACAGGACCAAATGCTGACTATAAGCATTCATCTGCTCTAGGAGGGTCCATGACTGGGCTTTTTGACTCTCCCTGAAGTGTCTATGTCCAGTGTGCACTTCTCCCAGAACTGGCCTCTGTTGCTTCATTCCTCCTACAAGTGTGTTAGGTCCTGAAGGGTGCTGGCAGGGCCGTTTTCATGGAAGGGGGCAGGTCACTTAAAAAGCTCTTGGGCCAGGCAGTAAGGATCTGGCTGCTCCTTGTTAGTCTGATATCCATGTAACGTCTGTCATACAAGTTGTACCTGTATCTCACCAGCTGTGCCTTTCCATGTCACAAATGCTCTTGTAGGCCACTTCTCAGTCCCATTTTTCCTGCTGTGCCAGCCTCTTGCACAGCATTCACTGCTGATGTGATCATCCTTTATGTCTCCAGAAGATATCTCTTGCTGGGCTCCCATTTCTTGTTAATGAGACTGACATTTCTCTGTCATTTTCTTTTGTCCTGTGACTCTCCATCACCAACTGACAAGGGCTCCCTGCCCGAGGCACGCGTGGAAGACTCCTCATTAAAACACAGTTGCTGAGGGGACTCGCATCTGTTCCCATGCTGGCAGCACTCTGACAACAATTTCATATTGCATGACAGGTTGTAGAACAAAAAGTTGTCCCGATCATTTCTGTCTGTCCCACAGCTCTTGCTCTGCATCATTATCTCCATCAACACTGAAGACCTGTAAAACTGGGGAGGGGACAGCAGGAAAATTTTCCACAAAAGAGTTGATTTTTGAGTGAAGGACAGTATCAGACTTTCTTCTTTGAGGCTCCAGACACTTGTGCAAAAGAAGGTGTCAGCCTCAGCTGGGGTCCAAAGGGAATACAGAATTACAGATATGTTTAAAAAATAAGCAGCTCTTTATCCAGCACCTGGAGTTAGTGCAGAGGTGGTATAATGAATTCACATCACCCTCCCTTGCCCTTCACAGGAAGAAATGAAAGAGAAGTCAAGATCTGGTGCTCCTGCCAAATACGTCAAGACCTACACACAACTTAGAGCAACCCCAGACTGTCCAAGCTACTCCTGGTGTCTGCTGTACCCTCAGTCAGCATCTGGCTGGTGAAACAGAGAGGTTTGGAGTCACCTTCCCACCTCATTTCCCTCAGCTGGGCCCAGTGCATCCAGTTAGAGAAGTTAGCTAGATCTGCCAGAGTTAGTCAAAGTGGTTTTGTGATGGTTGAAGCTTGTAGGGTTTACTTTCCTCTTTCAAGAGACTCCATAAGTGAGTGTCCTTGACAGAGGACCTTTCTCCCTAGAGTCATCCTGACTTCCTTGTGTCCCCCCTAGCCCACTGTGCTGAATGCAGTGCCTAGTCCCCACATGTGCAGGGCAAATCTACTGCTAATTAAGATTTTGGGGTTTTTCATCTAGCCCAGAACTTGATGTGGACTAGACTTAGGCTCTTCCCTTGTTCTGGGCAGTGACTTCCTTCCCCATCAATCATCCTGAGTGCTGGAGAAACTCTAAATATCTACCTGTTCTTCTCTGGGCATGTATGATTGCCTCCCATGACTGAATCCTGGTCAGTGTGGCAAGGTCACTGTCCTCTTAAAGGGCATGTGCTGAAGTGGAACAACCTGAGGAGTGGTTTGTAAGCAGCCTGATGCAGAGAGAGGCAAAGATTCCTCATTCCCCCTCATTAAGCATTTGTTCATGCTAATGTTTGTTAGCTATTTGCTGTATTAAAGTCTCATCTTTATAATAAACTCCAACTCAGAGATCTTCTTGGTGACCATCATCAAGCATCAAAGTGTCCTCCAAGAGAGCAAAATTACTGAATCTCCTCCTTTTGTGACTGCATTGGGAATTCTGGATCCAGAGATCCCAATAGGCCCTGATTTATCCTCAAAGATGCCTTTCCTTTTGAGTTAGTGGTGCCAGAGCCAGCCCCAACTGTCCTTCCAGCTGGCCCCCCACTCATGCGGAGGAACACAGCAGCACTCTCCCGAGCATCTGCCCCCACAGCATCAGTTTGTGGTGCTGTTGCACCGGCAGGCAGTCCAGGACATTCCCCAGCAGAAGCTTTCTGAAGTGTCAAAGAACTCTGCTTTTTTTGAGAGAAGCAATGTGACAGGACCTAGAAAAGTCTGGTGACAATGACAACTTCAGGATTTTGTCCCAAGARTAAGAGTCGGGGCATGGGATGGCTGCAGGAAGCCACAGGCTCCTCCATGATCTCTGCCAGGTCCATGCAGCGTGGCCATGTGAGGGTCACCCCAGCTGGCCCAGCCATGCTGGCAGTATCATTCCCCGCTAAGGTCTTTGTAAAYGAGCTCAGCAGATTTTGCTGCAGCTCTTGAAAATGTTACTGCCTCAGCTGCCTACTCTGTCCCTTCACTGTCCCTGTGGCACAGGGTGGGCTGGACATCGGCTGCTGCAGACACTTCAGACTGGCAATTTGTGCAAACTTGCTTTCATCAGCAGCTTAATCAAGTAGGTTGAGGTGAATCAGGGTCATTGCAGTGTGGATGCACCTCTCCTTCCTTCCATCAGCTTTGATCCAGTGAGTTCTGACTGTGGCAGCGCAATGGGGACAGATGTCTGGACCACAACAGCTTTAATAACCAGGACTAAATCTCAGAGATCTGTTAGTATAATGGTGCCCTGTGCCTCACACAGTTATGTCAGCAGATTGCTCACAGAGGGAGAAGGGCTGGGGAGAAGAGCTAGCAGGCTCGTTAGACCCCTTYTGTTTGCAGTCAGTGCAGTGTTACAATGCAGTGTATTGCATTGACATGATTAGGCCCCTTTCTGCTGATGGTCATCTCTCTGCTAAGGCATCCAGGAAAAACCTGAAGATTGCAGGTGTCCTAAAGCTCGAGGAGATGTGTGATGACTTGTCAGTTGACATGTGAGTCTGCCAGGGTTGCAAACCCTCTCCTGACTTTAAACATGCTCAGCAGAGAGGCAGAATGGTTCACAGACTGAAATGGGAGGTGTTCAAAATGCTCCAGCTACGGAACACATTTGCCTGGCAGAAAGGCCAAGGTAAGACTCCCTTTGCCCTGCTGTCCTTAGAGGACATTTCATTGACTCATTTCAGGGCTCAGCCTTAGCGGTACTCMAGCACAGCTCTAGGTTTTTTAACAACAGGAATGGGAGATGTCAAGACAGGATTGAATGGTGGTCTCTGTCCCCACTTCAGTGTGCAACACGCCTCTRCCAAGCAGGCAATTCTGCATTCTGGGCACACAATGTTGTGACAGTGGCAGGATCCCTTGGTCTATCTGTTGGCTTTTTTGTATCTCATCACATACCATCAAGTACCCTGGGTGACCAATGGATATTGCTGCATCCAGAGACTGAGGAGGGCAACCCCAGAAGGGCTGCTTCTCCTCACTGAGCTTATTCTAGAGAAGAAGCCCAGAGCAACAAGTGGGTGTCTGGGGTCCTGCAGCTGGTGGAAACCCGAGGTATGTCTGTCTACAGATGTTTGCTGAATAGCTGAAGCTATTCTGATATCAGTGGGGAGTTCTTCCCCTCAGGGTGTACCCTGTTCTTCTTCACCTGGCCCAAATGGCCAAATGCAGGCCAGGATGTGTGTCACCTCAGGTGCAATTAAGCCAAGGAGTCATGAAGTCTGATTTCCTGGACACAGTCAGTACTGCCCCTGCTGCTGTCAAYAGTACAAGGAGGTCAGTTCTGGGGAGTTCACCAGCCCTTGTGACCCCACAGCATTACTTTTGATTCCTGTGTTTCTCCATTGGCATGTGTTTGATTAAAACTGCAAGCTTCTTGACTATCTTAAGTGAAAAGCTCTTGCTGAAGACCTCCAAGTCCCTGGTGAAGCAGGTGACTCTAGCGAGGTGTCCTAAAGTGTAGGACCAGCAGCATGAGTCATTTGAAATCTGGCATACAATGATAAGCTGTCTCTGTGTACTGGGGACTGAGTAAGTGCGTTTTGCATTACAACAGAAAGCCACTCACCTTTCCTTCTGCTACAGAGATATGGACTGTGGATGGGGAGGGCAGCAGGATGGACTGTGTGCTGATGGGGAGCATGGAGCTTGCTTGGGTCCTGGCTGCAGTTCACCCTTCCAGAAGAGACAAGAGACCTCTGCCTTAAAGTACTTGAGATAATGGGTCACCTTCTCTTTAGTTGCCTGGGGACTAGGTGATCTCCAGGGGCCCCTTCCAGCCTAATTTTTTTCTGATTTGTTCTAAATCATGTTAATCTCATGAACTTCAACAACRGAAAATGCAAAATCCTGCACCTGGGAAGGAATAACCTCATGCAYCAATACTTATCAGGGGCTGAGTGGCTGGAAAGAAGCTTGGCAGAAAAGATCCTGGGGTACTGGTGAACAGCAAATTGAACACGAGCCAGAAATGTGCCCTTGTGGCTACCAAGGCCAAAGGTGTTCTCTTCTTGGATCCTTTCTACTCTCCAATGCAAGGAGCAGAAACAACASGCAAGGCCAACCCTGGCTCTTCTAAGGAAACTTGGTGGTTGCTAATCATACTACTATTCTTCACTTCTTAGGGGAACAGGAAGAAAMAAACACCCTCAACGAGGCCAGACTGTGTTAACAGGAGAGAACTTAACTGGGATCATGGATCAATTTCCAAGGCGATTCTGTCACAGGTCTGGGATGGTTTGGGATGTCCAGGTGCTGAGCAAGGTAGCATTAACTGATTAACAGTTTTCCAAGGAGCTCCAGATTCCCATGTGATATAAATCAGCATCCTCCTTTGATTAGGATGGGACAGTAATGAATGGCTCCATCATCCCCTTGCCTTAAACCAGTCTCCATGAATATATRGGGAGAGGTGCAGAGAACTCTACAGTTAAGGCACTATGACAGGGTAGGCAAACAAAGGATCATCCAGAGATAGATGGGGAGTAAATGTGCAGGGCAGGAGGAAAAAGAGACTACAAATTGTATACAGGAACATGCAAATGGCAAGTAATGGCAAGTGAGATAAATAGTCTCACATTCTGAACACAAGAGAGACTGCTAATAGCCCCAGCTCATTAAACACCACCTCTGCACAACGTCATTTCACTTCCCAAATGAATTTAGCCTTTCCACTGAACACCGCTTCTCTATCCACTGCAAGACACAAGTGAATGGCAATCAGGGATTCCCTTCAATGGGACTCAGTCACTTTGTCATAGGCAGCGTGCTGAGATGGGAATCCACAAGCGATGGGTCAGCCATGGATTCAATTGGTTTGGCATGATACTGTGTACTTTGTAATTACTGAGGCTGCTTTTAAACTTCCTTTAAAGGCCAAGGGAACAATTTTTGATTTATGAAATAATATCTTTTCCTTTTCTAAAGTAAATATTTGGTGTCTGCTAAGGTTGACGCTAATTCATATCTTGCTGCAGGGTAAGTTCTGTAATAATGTCACTGTGTTTGCGATAACAGACAATAGCTTTGTTATAAACTATGGGAATTCAAGTACCAACCAGTGTTGCAGCAGAGAATCCCAAAGGAGAGGGACAAGGGAAATGGCTACTCTTTATTACTGCTGGAACATTAGCAGCAACTAGGTTAGGTCACCTAAAGACTTCTGTACTAGATGTTTTCTAACTGCTCGTAACTTTTCAAAGCTTTGCAATTTTCTGCTTGTCATCATTTTTTCTTTATGTGTGATCCTAGCTGATCCAACCAATTTTTTCTCGGAGAGAATATCTTATGAAAAAACATAACTTTTGCAACCATTCTGATGAAATGTGGTTGATTGACCACCCCTGGTCAGCAGAGCACTGCTGTACCACATTGATGGAAGGAGTCATCTACCTACTTATAGGAGGCCCTTCCATTTTCAACACCTGCTCTAATGGGTCGAGACAACAGAACTGGTCATTTCTCCTCTACTGCTATGCAAGATGTTCACTTTACAAAGCACTCACTTGCTAAAGCAGGCACACTGTTATGGGAAGGGTGCAGGAGCTGTGGGAAAACAGCATGATTGTGTCTTCTGTGTGGACTAGGAGCTACACTGTGAAGGCTTTCATTCAGAGGCAGGCAGCTATAGGTAGGAGAACAAATGTCCAAGTTTACTCCTAGATCAAAACAATGTTCAGAATTACTTTTGTGGAGTCTATCACTGCACCACCTTGCTGAAGAAGATGAACAAGCTTGACTGAGGCACGCAAAGAAGCCTTGTGTGAGGACTAAAAAGACAGCCCTTGAAGAGCAAGGGGGAGAGAAGGATTTTGAGGCTGCAAGAGCAGAGTGCACTGTCACCTGGAAGTAGGACGTCAGGATAAACTGGGTCAGTGACCTTAGTTTCAACTGTGGTATCTGTTGGCTCTGTTAACAGCTAAGAGCCCCTAACTTCTGCTCTTCTTGGTTTGTCCGGTAAGACTGAACAAGCCTCTGGTTTGACAATTTGTTCATATATCCCAGTGCCTCCAGGTCCAACAGAGCAGTTCAGCCAGACAGCAGAGTCCTGGCAGGCTTGAGGAGCAATAAGGGCTGATAGACAGGAATAACACCCTGGTCCCTGTGGGAATAATTGCAGATGTCTGCCTGTGAATCCCACAATGCTTGGACTCAATCATGGACAGCTGCAAGATGTGGCAAGCTCAGACTAGTCTCTGCTGTTGTTCAGATATCCCTCCTTTTTATATTTCTTTGAAAATTCCTACGTCTTTTCCTCATTTGAAGTCTCTTCTTTTTGAGATCATCATAGGAAAAAAAAGAAATAAATGGTTTAAGCAGAGTTTGATCTAAGGACGCAGGAAGCCGGTGGGGTGCTTAACAAAGACAATTTCCTTCTGGCTTTGCCTGTATTACAATAGTGCCCAGCTCTTTAACAGTGTCTTTCATCAGGTGATCTCAAAGTACTTCACACGCATTATGGAGCCACTGTCATGACTGTTGTCAAGGCTAGAAGAATCCACTGTAAGCTTAATTGTAAATGCACCGTTCTTCTAACTTTCTGACGACAGCTCCAACCTTCATCTTATTTTTCATGTCTAGGCTCAGCCCAGAGGAGAGTGTTTCATCTGTATGAGTAAGTGCTGAATTGGACAGGCTATTTTTGAGTTATGGGTATCTGAGAAAGCATTCTGCTTTTCAGTTTCTTGGAAGCCTGCTATAAAGCTTTTATGTTGTTGTTGCCTATATATCAGGAAAATGCCTTGAAGCAGAGACTTCCAACTTGTAGTCACTTATCTTCAGGAAGAACTCACAGATGAGATTATTTTGCCATGTTGAAACTGATAGACTTTTTGCTAGTTTAGAGGATCTATGTAAAAAGCTGGAAATGAAAATAGACCCATGTTATACGAATGTCTGGGCAAACTGTTCATTGTGACTGAGATAATTAACATATGCCGTCCCTCTCTCCTAATTAGTATCCTAGGAAAGCTCATGACTTGCTTAGATGTGCTTGGGAGTTGAAGACTGCTATTGCCTTTTTCAAAAAATAGTAAAGTCACTCATGGCATGGTGCTGGTGAGTCCTACTCGTTGCAGCACTTTTCAGAACAGGGTTTACAGTTTTATTCATTTCAATAGGCAGTGATCTCTGTAGGAGATATAACATGAGTATTGAACTCTTTACTAGATGCCAGAGACCATCACCAGTGTTCACATAGCATGACTGGGTATGTGAAGTATATTCAGCAAAGACAGAGCTGTGCAGCCTGAGGAGCCTGGGTGCTTCCTCTGAAGCACGTTTGTTATTTGGAGAACGAATTTGCAGCATAAAAAGATGGTATGATCAAAAGAAATCCAAAGAGGAGAAGACCTTTTGAAAATGTCCCTCTGTCTGGAGTGGAAAGACAGGGAAGATGAGTGCAGAAGGAGCAAACACAGGCATTCAGGCTCCCAGCCCACTCCTTTCAGCAGCACTTCATTGTTGGGTTTGGAGACCCCCACATACAAGCTGAAAATGATGTAAAAGAAAAGGACTCCACACAGCACCATGTCCTTCTCTGATGTTGAGCCTGCCCCAGCCAACAGGACTGGACCTTTTAGCCCCTGCTTTTGGACCAGAGGTCTAGTGTGCAAATCCTCTCTTGCCAATGGTTGTGGCTATACACTAAGAAATGCCAGCAGGAGCAGGGGTATTTGTCAGTGTTACTGATGCTTAAATTAAAAGACGTAGCAGGAGGCAGTGGTTCTGGAATTGCTTATTTTGTCAAATCATTTTGCAATGATGCTGTACCATGCACGTAGTTATTAATAGTCTAATGACATCTCCACCTTCTGCTTCTCCCTCTTTGCAATTGCACAGGGTTGAATGCCAAAGTCTTAACTTTCCCAAGAGGTGATTGCTTGCTTGCACATGCCTTTGGCAGGATTTATGTTACATAATCACAGTTCTTTCCCTCCTGAGGGTGACAGGACTTATTTTTGTACGCCAGGTTGCAGGTAGATCATYCCCCCTATCTCCCACAGAACACCTGCACTCTCTGGCTGGGTAGTCTCTGTGGTGCTAAACCATGCCCTTCTGCATTTGATGGTTCCCAGGCAGTCCCTCTCTTGCCCCTGTGCTCCTACTACCTTGGACCAGAGAAACAATGGCAGGAAGCAAAGGGTGACAGAAGATGGGCAGAAGCACAAAGGACGCCCTCAGCCTGTGCTGATACTGTGGGATGTTCTGCAAAGGCACTTCACAGCGGGAGCTGGATCCATGTGCAGCAGAGATTCATGTTCAGCTGCGCCCCGGTGTAAGAGGGAGGTCCTCTTC
Source organism: Phoebastria nigripes (assembly GCA_035582835.1). NCBI lineage: Eukaryota > Metazoa > Chordata > Aves > Procellariiformes > Diomedeidae > Phoebastria > Phoebastria nigripes. The sequence goes on from JAYKAV010002799.1 coordinate 1,443,210, forward strand.
CATGCTCATGATACTGGCATCCTGGTACAGTGGTCCTGTGAGCCTCCTTGATGGTCATTCAACCCTTCACTGTGGCACGGCTCTGAAGGAGTCCGTGGAACAGGCTGTGAGAGGCTCCTCTCCTCAGCTTGCTGCAGGACTAAGACCTTCCTCACAGCTCCTGGCATGGGGCTATTACTCAGATCCGAGCCAGAGGTGTGCAGACATAGCCAGAGTGCACACATTCATGTAGCAGAGACACTGGGGTGGTCTCAGAGATGCTACAATGGTTGTAACCAGAGCAGGCAATCCCACCTCCCTGCTACCACTCCCTGGCAATGCACTGCAGTGAAATTACTGGATTATTCCATGGAATTTAGTAGACTCTTGGAAACAGCCTGTCCTTGTGTACTTCCCTGAGACTTCCCACAGCAAGTGAAAGATGGTAAGGATGATGATGATCTCTCTAGATGATGGATCATGTCTGGGGACATGAAAACACATACAAAAGTTTTGCGTTGGCATCACCACAAAATATTTCTGCATGCAAACACTTATCTGCAGCTGCATCTTCTATAGTGTTGTATGGGGTTTAGTGTGGGCCAGCCACAAACAGAACTCATAACTACATGGTTTTCCTCCCGTTGGGAAGGTTTCTTTCCTATCTCTGTCAGGTCTGAGTTGGGTGCTGTTTGAAGGGGTCAGCCAAGGGAATCTAACTGTACATCTGACATGCCTTCATGCACCTTGGAGAAGTGGGGTGGTGGGGACGTCTCATTCTGGAAAAGTGGTAATAAAATATGAGCCCAATGGTATATTGCTGTGTCCTGCCTGGTACGATCTGTTGGAACGAGTCCAGAGGAGGGCCACAAAGATGATCAGAGGGCTGGAGCACCTCTCCTGTGAAGACAGCTTGAGAGAGTTGGGGTTGTTCAGCCCGGAGAAGAGAAGGCTCCAGGGAGACCTGACAGCAGCCTTCCAGTACCTGAAGGGGGCCTACAAGAAAGCTGGAGAAGGACTTTTTACAAGGACATGTAGTGATAGGACAAGGGGTAACGGCTTTAAACTGAAAGAGGGTAGATTTAGATTAGATATAAGGAAGAAATTCTTCACTATGAGGGTGGTGAGGCACTGGAACAGGTTGCCCAGAGAAGTTGTGGATGCCCCATCCCTGGAAGTGTTCAAGGCCAGCTTGGATGGGGCTTTGAGCAACCTGGTCTAGTGGAAAGTGTCCCTGCCCATGGCAGGGGGTTGGAACTAGATGATCTTTAACATCCCTTCCAACCAAAACCATTCTATGATTCTATGATTTTATTGGCTAAGGGACTATCATGCTTTGCCTGCCATTGGTTTAATCCCCAGGCCTTGTACTGGCAAGGATGGGATGGCTAGGCCTTCTGTCTGTGCCTGTATATGGTCCCACATAGCCCGGTGGATGTAGCACTTCAGCCAAGCTGGTGGGGTGCCCCTCAGTTCCTTCTCCTCATTGCACACATGGGACTACTCAGAGCAGGACAGGACAGGACTGCACGCATCTCCCCTCTGATCTCTGCAAAGTTTATTTCCATGGAAACTGGAGGAAATCTTGACTTTGAATGAAAGAGAAAAAAGGCTTGCATGGACAGAGGCTTGGCTTCCCAGGATCCCAGTTAAATGTGTTGTGGGCAGTGGAAACAGGAGGGACTTTAATCCAGTGCCCACTGTTTGCAGTASCATGGTGAGAAGGCTGGCAAAGCGCTGTCTGCTCAGACAGACACTATGGGAACCTGAACCATGACAGGGGAGCAGGAGGACAGGGCAGGGACACAATACTGCTTCTACTGATTTTGATAAGGTTCCTCCCAGCACATAAATGTTTTTCAGCAAACAATCCATCTTCTTTCTTTAGGGGTTAATGCAGGGAATGAGCGTCACTGCTTCCTTAGTCATCTGAAAAGAATAACTCCATTGATTTAGCTGAGTGTTTGACTTGGTCTCACATGCTCAGGTCTGCTTGGTGATGAAGCAGTCTAAGGCTGGGACTGCATTTACTTTTTCTGCAAGAGGCTGGGTACACTGGGAAGAYCTGACTAGATAATTAACAGGATGTCTCAGGAGGAGTTTGGAAGGAACCAGTGGGTTTTCTACTCCATAGAAAGTATGTGACATCCCATTGCAAACAGCACGTTAAGTCTTAATTTCTTGTACCAGCACAGTGATGTTGATCTGGACCCTTATTTGCTGGGCAAAGCCTAGAGAATTTTATTTCTTGCTCACTGTCTATCGTGTGCTTTCATCACACTGTATTAAACTATGGGTCTCGTATAGATGGAGGAGAATACTCTCTTTTCATTCAAGAGCTCTGAAAAGCGATTATCAGCTTCCAAAGAGGGCAAAATATAGCCAAATGCCTTGCTGAAGACACTTATGTCCCAGTTGGGTGGTCTTCAGTGTGTCTGTCCGGCTTGGCACACCAGCCACAGCAGCCTATCTGCCTGTTTGCCCATGACCCCAGAGACTCCCCTGCTTAGGTGAGAAGGCACTGTCTCTTTTGTCCTGGGTCCCCCACCCATGGAGCTTTTATCCTGCAAAATTGAGCAGCCCTGGCATTTGGATCCCACTAGCTAAAGGTGATGTCATCTGAATGAAAAAAGGAAAAGCCAGCTCCCGTCCACAGGGGCCATTCATGCATAATTTGACATCTTCTGCCTGGAAAGAGAAGGACATGGAAAATGCAGTATCCTTCGTCATCAAGGTGGAGAAAATTCCCCTCAGGATTCCTAATGTGCTGCATGCTGGATCTTCTTTCTGACTTCTTTATTTTTTAAAGTCCATTAGCAAATCCTGGTTTGCTCTCTACCTCTTTAATACATTCCAAGGAATTTGTGAAAAGTGATTTGTAAAGTGATTTGGTTTGGTGGAGAGGTCCTCGACCATCACACACTTTGTTCAGCACCAGTTAACCACTGCTGAAAGGTGCCCCCCAGGTTGGAAAAGAGGGCAGCTCCAATCTTCTTTGCATTTACACCAGGCTAAATCAGTGGCTTCATGGACCTTCTCTGAGTTTACCCTGGGGGTCCTCCCCCATGCTGGAAGATCATCCATGTGGCATTGACAGACTGAGGCCYGAGGCATTCACAGAAGGACAGTCAGAAGTGGGTGATGACATTGCAATGTAAAGCTGGTTATTTCTTTGTATAGCAGATCAGAGGTGAATGTACCCAATCCCGCTTCTCTTGCAGAGCTGTGGGAGAAGTCTGAAGCCATCAAACCTGGCATTAATGCAAACCACATCCAAGACACGGTGACTCCAGACCCTGATGAGGATATATAACCCCATGCTGGCTTGCATGGCAAGCCCTTCTCTGCCCCCATCCCTGCTGCAGTTCGTTGGATCAACTTGTACTTTACACCTGGGGCTGATCCCTAGAGACTCCTTCACTCAATACATTTCAAGCCTCAGCACTTGTAAGTGTCTCTGTGCCTCCTTYTGATGTCATCCCTTCAAACAACAAAATGGCTGTGGCCAGAGGGCTGAGGCTGACCTGGATCCATCCAGAGGAGAAACTGCTGAGCAAGCCCCAGGTGGAAACGGTTTGAAACCTTCCAAGTCTCCCCTTCCTCTCTGATTCCAGCCTCCCCCATGCCAGAGGCACTCACAGCATGGGTCTTTCCTGCTGCCGTTAGTCTTTCCTTTTTTCTTTCTCTCTTGGAAGCATCAACCTTTCCCACYGCCTTGCTCTGTTTGAGGCCTGTCTGGATCAGCATAAGTCAGAAACAGCTCTGCTGAGGCCCCCTGAGATACCGCTGGGCTTGCAGAGCAATTGAGGAGAAGCAAAGCCCAGTTTCCTGATGGATGCAAAACACCTTTCTTCTGTACACACCTGTTCGCAGCAGGAAAAACCCCCAAAACAGACCTTTACATGTAGATGAAGAGTTTTGCACAGCATTTGCAGATATGGAAACCCTACAGATGCTCCTGTTTCACAGAAAGCAGTTTGGGTCCATCAGATGGACTGCAGACACTTTAATTGCATGTTCAAAGAACCACCCAGCAGCCTGCTCCCTGGTAGGGATGTTTCTGCTGCTGCCTGATCTTTCAGCTATGTGTCCCTGTGCTTTACACAGCTGCAGAGGCACAGAATGGTTGAGGTTGAACATGAGGACTGTGATGGTCATGTCCAGTCAGGTTTTGAAGATCTCCAACGATCAGGGTAGTGCAAAGTGTAATTAGGAAGAAACAGTCCCAGGGGAAAACATGACACAAAAAGTCAATAATTACTCCCCAATAAAATATTGTAACACCAGAAAACTGAGACTTAATTATAGAATCATAGAATCATAGAATCATTAAGGTTGGAAAAGACCTCTAAGATCATCGAGTCCAACTGTCAACCCAACACCACCATGCCCACTAAACCATGTCCCTAAGCRCCTCATCTACATGTCTTTTAAATACTTCCAGGGATGGTGACTCMACCACTTCCCTGGRCAGCCTGTTCCAATGYTTAACCACTCTTTCAGTAAAGAAATTTTTCCTAATGTCCAATCTAAACCTCCCCTGGTGCAACTTGAGGCCATTTCCTCTCGTCCTATCGCTAGTTACTTGGGAGAAGAGACCAACACCCACCTCGCTGCAACCTCCTTTCAGGTAGTTGTAGGGCGCGATAAGGTCTCCCCTCAGCCTCCTCTTCTCCAGACTAAACAGTCCCAGTTCCCCCAGCCGCTCCTCATAAGACTTGTTCTCCAGACCCTTCACCAGCTTCGTTGCCCTCCTCTGGACACGCTCCAGCACCTCAATGTCCTTYTTGTAGTGAGGGGCCCAAAACTGAACACAGTAGTCGAGGTGCGGCCTCACCAGTGCCGAGTACAGGGGCACAATCACTTCCTTACTCCTGCTGGCCACACTATTTCTGATACAGGCCAGGATGCCGTTGGCCTTCTTGGCCACCTGGGCACACTGCCAGCTCATGTTCAGCCGGCTGTCAACYAGCACCCCCAGGTCCTTTTCCGATAGGCAGCTTTCCAGCCACTCTTCCCCAAGCCTGTAGCGTTGCATGGGGTTGTTGTGGCCAAAGTGCAGGACCCAGCACTCGGCCTTGTTGAATCTCATACAGTGTAATGTTACACTTAAAAGAAATTCAAACTTGTTAAAGAAAAAGAGGTTCATCCCAAAGAGTCAAATGACTTTAACTCTGCATTCAGTAGTCCATGATGGGGAAAAAACACACACTATATATGTATATATATATATGTATATATATAGGCCAGTCAGTCTCACGTCTGTGCCCGGGAAGATCATGGAACAGATCCTCCTGGAAGCTATGCTAAGGCACATGGAGGACAGGGAGGTGATTCGAGACAGCCAGCATGGCTTCACTAAGGGCAAGTCCTTCCTGATGAGCCTAGTGGCCTTCTATGACAGAGTGACTACATCAGTGGACATGGGAAGGGCTACTGATGTCATCTATCTGGATGTCTGTAAGGCCTTTGACACGGTCCCCCACAACATCCTTCTCTCTAAACTGGAGAGGTATGGATTTGATGGGTGGACTGTCTGGTGGGTGAGGAATTGGTTGGATGGTCACATCCAGAGGATAGTGGTCAACGGCTCAATGTCCAGGTGGAGATCTGTGACAAGTRGCATCCCGCAGGGGTCCGTATTGGGACCGGTACTGTTTAATATCTTCATCAATGACATAGACAGTGGGATCAAGTGCACCCTCAGCAAGTTTGCAGACGACACCACGCTGAGTGGTGTGGTCGACACGCCTGAGGGATGGGATGCCATCCAGAGGGACCTGGACAAGATTGACAAGTGGGCCCGTGTGAACTTCATGGGGTTCAACAAGGCCAAGTGCAGGGTCCTGTACCTGAGTTGGGGCAACCCCCAGTATCAATACAGGCTGGGGGATGGAGGGATTGCAAGCAGCCCTGCCGAGAAGGACTTGGGGGTACTGGTGGATGAAAAGCTGGACATGATCCGACAATGTGCACTCGCAGCCCAGAAGTCCAACCGTACCCTGGGCTGCATCACAAGCAGCGTGGCCAGCAGGTCGAGGGAGGGGATTCTGCCCCTCTGCTCTGCTCTGGTGAGACCCCACCTGCAGTACTGCATCCAGCTCTGGAGCCCTCAGCACAGAAAAGACATGGACCTGTTGGAGCGGGTCCAGAGGAAGGCCACGAAAATGATCAGGGGGATGGAACACCTCTCCTATGAAGACAGGCTGAGAGAGTTGGGGTTGTTCAGCCTGGAGAAAAGAAGGCTTCGGGGAGACCTTATTGCAGCTTATCAGTASTTAAAGGGGGCTTATAAGAAAGATGGGGACAAACTTTTTAGCAGGGCCTGCTGTGACAGGAGAAGGGGGAATGGTTTTAAACTAAAAGAGGGGAGATTCAGACTAGATAAAAGGAAGACATTTTTTACGCTGAGGGTGGTGAAACACTGGCACAGGTTTCCCAGAGAGGTGGTAGGTGCCCCATCCCTGGCAACATTCCAGGTCAGGTTGGACGGGGCTCTGAGCAACCTGATGTAGTTGAAGATGTCCCTGCCCATGGCAGGGGGGTTAGACTAGGTGACCTTTAAAGGTCCCTTCCAACCCAAAGTATTCTATGATTTTACGATTCTATATATAAAAATCATTCCAATTTAATTACAAAATACAACTAAAGTGATTGACTCAAAAATTATGCTCACTGCAAGGTGCTTCTGCAGGGCAGATGATGCCTTTCTTAATCATATTTGGCCTCTTATCAGCAATGGTAAAGCTGACTGTGTTTTATATCAACCCGTTTTGCTAAAATGCAGCTAAGATTGGCTAGAAATTGCTAAAAAGACAACTGTCTGGGAGCTGGGGAGACAATAATATCCCTTTTCACAAAACAAACATTTCCCGGGTTAGACATTAAATTGCCATTGAAAAAACTGCACTGGAAGTGCCTCCTGCTGCTGCCTTGTGCTGGGACTTGGCCTGGCCATGGACTCAGACTGCAGAGTGGGCAGTGTCCCAGGACAGCCACTGTCCTCCAGGAGGCCATGGGGACAGCAGACACAGCTGATCTGGGTGTCCTCTTTGGGCTGGCCAGGGGCAGGGAGCCTGCAGGTGTGGATGAGGCTCAGTACCTCTCAGCTGCACTGGAAAGTATCTTTGTGCAGCTTTTGCAGCTCTGATCTCATGTGAAAGCTTCTCTGAGAAGAGGTTTCCATTTTTAGGACAGGTCTGGTTCCGCCTCCATTGAATGCTTTTCCTCCTGTACATGTTATGTCTCTCCCATCCTCTGCTTCATCGTGGTGGTCCAGCATGTCCATCTTTGCATTCTGAGCCCCCTCGCCCTGGAAGAGGCCACGCAGCAGTACAGGGTGATTTATCTTCCTCCTCCATATGCAGAGTCAGTGCTCCTGCTAATCCTGGGGAGTCAGGCTATCAGGCCATGGCTCCCACTCTTTTGCCCTAYGTTTCAGCAGAGACCTCAGCAGATGAGTTGCAGCAGTGATAGAGTAGCTGAGAGGCCAGCCAGAGGCGACATCCCCTGGGCAGCCCTCTGTGTAGGAACAGCAAGGCAACGATTTACAGCACCGATTACAGGCTTTGAAAAGTCGTTGGGCATCCTGCCTGTCAGGACCATGGCATGAGTTCAGGCCCTGAACTTCCCAGTCTCATCAACCACAGTGCGTAATGACTGACAGCACTTAAAGCAGCAGAGCTAAGCACAGCCAGCTTTGGCCTCAGCGCCATTCAACAGCAGACTGAGGGACAGCCTTCTCCCAGCCATGCTGGGAACTCATTGGCATTATTTCCCAAGGACTGGTGCAGAAGACAGCCTGTACTGGGACCCCCAGCCAGGTTCCCAGCTGGTCCCATAGGATTCCCATGGGAGCTGGACAACAGACGTCTGTCTGCTRCATGAAGGACCAACAGGACCCCGGTCCCTGCATTTGAAAATCCCATTGYGCCAAGTTGGATCTTTAGGCACTGTTAATGCCCTGGCCCTGTTAATAAGTACACAGTGTCCCATGGCTGTGCCTAGAGTGACAGCTCTCTGCTTTGAATGCCCTAAACACCATTAATGTTTAGTTGAGTCCTGACTTCTGCAAATCCAGGGGCTGGGAGGTGTTGACGGTGTGGCAGTGGCAATAGTTAATCTGGATGGCTCCTGTGACCCAAAGGGCCATCTGCACTTTGCTTCAGCGGCACTGTTTGCACTGAGACAAAGCTGACTGAGGCCATGTAGGACACACCACCTTGACCCGTGTTTCATTGAGCACCTCCCTCTGGAATTATTACCATGACTAAAAGGATTTTCCAAGCAGTTCAGCCATCACCCTGTGCCCAGAGCTCRGAGCTGGAGGAAGCCTGGTGATCCAGGCTGTGGTAGCACTCATATATCAAGTCAAGGAAGGCAGCAAACAGTACTTATAACCAGCCAACAGAAGTTCCCAGTGTTGCCTCGAGATGGGGATGTGCTGGGGCTCTGGAGAGAGGGTAGAGAGGGTTGGGGCATGGAGGTGGATAGTCCTGCTGAGAAAGGAGAACACAGTCAATAATGTTAACCTTGCCAGAAAAGTCATAAAATTGTTTAAAAAAAAAGAAATTGTTGTGGAGGCTTATTTTTCCCCTCTCTTCACCATTCTGGGTGCACATAAAGCTGAGCTTCAAACTGTCCCTGCTACTGTGAGAGATAGAAATGTCTGKTTTTTCCCCCAGGGACTGCTGCGATTCTCAGGCAGCTCTTCCTCCCAGCAGCTGCAAGCTTTAAGGATCGTCCTAAAAACCACAGGGCTCATGATAAAAGCTTTGCTTCAGATTGTATCATGTACCAGCAAGAGCTCTGATTCCAGGCCACTGTCACAGTGACAGTCACGAGGGGTTATCAGCAGAAAGTGCCAGTGTTCACTTCCTTGGAGAGGGACATTATAGTAATGAGAAAATAAGAGATTTCAGCTGCCTTGCCCAGCTGAGCTCTCAGCCTGTATTACCTCGGGCACAGAGAAGAATATCTTTAATATCATCAGTAGAATATGAGTCATCGGGGCTTTTTTTTATCCTTTTTTTTTTTTAAGAAAAAAAATCGGAAATTCTGCTTTGTATTTTATCATGAGGAGAGAAATGGGTTGAAAGGTAATTGGATCCTGTTGCTTCCTAAACAGCTAAATATTTACATATAGGCCGGGCTATTAATCATGGCCCCATATGGCAGGAAAGCTTGCCATAGCACTCTGGGGAAAATTGCTGTGCGCAAGTGTGTTTGTCTCACGAATGTCTCCCTGACAGCTTCACTTTCATCACAATCAGCTGTGACACCATAATTACAGATTTGGGGAGGTTTTCAGCCTCCAAGTGATTGATTGTTTGATACACACAATTTAGAAGATAGATGTTCTTATTTAAATCAACTATTTAGCGAGGGAACTGGCTACAAGGGAAACAAAGTGGAAACAGTCTGTGACTGTGCCAACGTCCAGGACAAACCCCACGCTTGCATTTCCAGCCCTGTCTCCTCCCAGGACTTCTGGGCAGGTATGGTGGCAGACACATAAGAGTGGTTGCTGCACATTCAGCCTCTCACCTCCTGTCTCCTGCTTGCTGATGACCCAGGAGTCCACCGCACTGCTTCAGCTGAGTACTTGACCCTGCAGCTCGTGGGCATTTCCAGTTTTTGGCTCCCTGGAAACACTCATCTTAAGTGGCCAAAGGAAAAGATCCTATCTGCTGTGGTTATTACTGGCCACTGATTTACTGCTTTCAACCTACAGCGGCACTGAACTCTGCTAACTCCAGCATGGGTTGCCCTTGCCCCAGTGGCAGTAAATCCCAAGGAGGGACAGGGTGGATGCAGTTTCTTTCCATTTGCTCCATGTTTACCAGCTGTCAATTTTATGGAGCAATAGCACTCAGGGTCCAGCTCTCTTGTGTCAGGGCTGATCATTTTTTATGGCCTCTTTTGTAGATCCTAGTAACTCATCCTGGCTCCTTCTGCCTTTTTCATGCTGATCTGTATTTAGAGCATCCCTCTTTTGCTAAGAGCATGGGAATCTACGGGAAGGCAGGACAGTCCAGGAAGGTGAGGGGGATTGTCCTTTATGTGAGAGAGCAGCCGGCATGATGGAGCTCTGCCATGGATGGATGATGTTGCAGCTGAGAGCTAATGGGTCAGGATGGGCAGGCAGACCAACACGAATGCTTGTGCACACACACAATCTATGCATGCTGATTTTGCTTATTTGACCATGCTGGCCAGCCTGCTGGTGTTTGCCTGGATGGAGATGTTGGGTTTTAAATGTTCAGTAATTATGATTTGCTAATGGCATTAAGAAGCCAGACTGACGTGTGTGGCAGAAAAAGATGCTGCTGAGATCTTCATTCTACTTTGGTCAGCTGCTTGCAAGGCCTGCAAGTTGTCACAAGCTGGCTATCACTCATGAAAAAAGCTGCTTGAACAAAACCCAAAGATGATGGTTTTTTTTTTTTAATCTGTTGTGTGCCCTTCTGGCTCTGCATCTTCTCTCTAATGAAGCAGACAGAAATCCTTGACCTGGAATAATGTCACATTTCCTACCGAGTGCCACATGACACTCCTTGTTCTTCTCCAGAGGGCTCTCATCACTGGGACAAACCATTAACCTCCTTCTTGTGCTCTCTCCCTCTCTTTAGGATCTTTTCTGGAGTCTCACTCTTTCAGATCCATGATTTTTGTGCTGCTCTCTTCTCAGTGGTCCCCCAGAGGGAGAAAGGATGGAGAACAGCCCCTCCCAGCCCAGCCAGTAACTGAGCAAACAGGGCAACTTTGTGAGAATTAGGAGCTGTGGATGAGCCCTGACAAGGGCTAGGACCTTGTGTGCAAACACAGCACTCTGCTCAGCCCATATGACAACCTGATCCTTGTTCCAGCTCTGAGGAGGGGCTGGGACTCTCCTGAGGTCCTGTCTCCCAAAGTCCTTTAGCCATATTCTGTCAAATCCTCCCAGAGATCCCAGGGATCCCCGGTCTGACATGATCTCCCATACCAAGTGGCTCCTCACAGCTTGTCCCCTGAGTACAAAGCAGCTGTGTTCATTCCTCCTGAAAACCATTTCTGCAGCCCTGGCAATACCTGTATGACCATGGAAGGAGCCAAGGTGTCCAGTTAGCTGAGATCCCAGCTTTGCAGTGCCTGTGTGGCTCGGTGACAGGACCACCTGGGGCTGGTAAAATCTTTAGTCCTACAAGTCACATCTATTTGGGGGGATAAATTGTGATTGAATATGAGATGTCAATTGTTATATCCACAAATTCACAAAGTTTTGTTTTCTTGGACATCAAGAAAGGCAACATAGCAAAGGTCATGCCTCTGTTTTCAGTTCTGGGACTTTTCCAGGCACCGCTTACCCCCAGATCTATCCTTCATCTCAGGTTTGTGCTACCAGTGGTCTGAGGCTGTGTCTGGCTGTTCCTTTCTGCTCTCTGTCTCCTTCTGYGTGGTCTCACCTGTGTCTGCCCCACACACACACTTGGTAATGGAGTACCCTGTAAATCCCTCCTTCTTCACCCACTGGAACTCCTGACAGACCTTGAAGCTTCTTTAGTTTGGGGGCTGTAAGTGCTCYCATGCTTGCCTGGGGAACACCTTCTTCTACCCACGAACGCAGTACAACCTAAATGAATGGCAGAACTCCAACAATCTGTGTCTCACTAATTTTTAACCCAGTCCATGATGCTTGAATTAATATTGTTATGGACATGGAAATGCTGACATGAAGTAAAGGCTCTCTACTTCAGCGTGTTCTTTTCAGGATTAATTAAAGACAGATAATTTTAGCATCTTCCATCAGCAAATCCCTTCCTTAACTGTTTTAATTTTGTTGATGAAGTGCAAAGACTTGTGAAATTTACTTTGCAGGACATTTAATATAAAATAAAATTAGTAGCTAGTAGTTATATTCTAAATGGGCCATTCAGGGAACCTTTCCCAAAATGCAAGGAGAAGGTAAAGAGGGAGGCTTTTAGCCTTCTTTGTGTGTAACGCTTGCCTGAGCATTGAGTGGTAAATTTTAATTAAGCTAGATGGGCAGAAATGATTGGCAGAAGCTAATGAAATTTTTTTTTTTACAGAAATCCTTTTTTCTGCATGGGGATGGACAGGTGCAGCCAGAAGGTTTGGCTAGTGATTGCAAGTCCTTTTCTGCCTGAAATTGCTGATCTGCTTTAGTTAGGGTTGTATACAAGATGCACTTCATCCTGCACTTTGCATGAGCAGTTGGTAAGCCTATCCAGTGAAATGATTCCCTTTGACTCAGGCAGGGCCTGGATCAGGCCAAGGAGGAGTTTRCTGTGCTGCTGGTCATTCAGACAGTGTTAAAGAAGCTGAAATTAAAGTGTGTCAGGCATCAGAGATGGTAGGCAGGGCTTCTTTATACACCTACATTGGCTTCTTTATACATCTACATTTGATTGCACCTCAATTCATGTCCAGGAAAAGAATTCAATACAGTTGTCCAGTGACTTTGTTTCAGAGTACCCATTCTCCCAGTAACAGCACAAGCCCAGAAGTTACTGTTCCAGTTTTACTACCCTAAGTCCTGTCTCACAGTCTAAACATTGCCTCGTGATCAGAAAAGGAGGTTGTGCAGAGCCTGAGCGATATTCTGGTTGAGGCAGCAAAGTCTTGGTCCCTCAACCAAACCAGAATAGCTCAGACAGCAGCAGGGATGCTCTCAGGTCACTTAGACCCAGTGAGCTGAGAGTTTTCATGTGATCCTGAGGGTTTCTAGAGTCTCCCTTGTGCCAGGTGTTATAGACATGTGGAAGTCTATAGTTTAAACAGATGAATGATGTTAGAGAATGAGGAGATAACATGTCCCATCAATAGCCAGGCAGCAGATCAGAGGAAGAATCAATGGAAGAATTACAGCCTCATGGTCTGTCTTTCCTGCAGTGAGAAGAGCACACTGGCAATAAGGCAGTACTACACATGCTAGGGGTTGCTAACAAGGTGGGTGAAAGCCTGTAGCACTGCTCACACATGCTCTGGTTCCCCACCTTGCACTAATARCTCTGCATCAGGGCCCAGTTTCACTCCTGCACGTGTCACGCCAAGCCTCTTCTGCTTTTAGCACTGAGGTTACCTCCTTACTGAGGGTGCTCATACCAGGCAGGAGCTTTTCCATTTCCATAGCAGAACATTGCACATTATGAAAACATTTTTGAAGGACATGGGCACAACTTTCACATTGCTTCAGTACCATATGCCTCCTCCAGACCTTCATTTCTGTATTCCTAATTCCAGTGGCTTCAGTGAAGCTACTTTGGATTTACACCATCTTAGAGGAGAGGAAAATAATGAAAGTGAAGTCCAAAGTCAATTAACGATTGCTTCATAACTCTTACAGAATTGCCTTTCTAATTAGATGTGTAAGTAGCCCCTGGTTGTGAACAGACATGGAAACTGGGTTTTTAAAGTTATCTGGAGGTCTCAAAATGTCATCAGGGATTAGCAAGATTTTCAAAGTGTTTCACCTTCTGTAAATGCCAGACATACTCAGAAATAACTTCTCATTGTTGTAAGACTGTCATTTTGCAATTGCGGGGATCAATTTGAAAGCATGAATACATATTATCTGTAAAAAAAAAAAAAGTGTGTGCATGTGGATGTGTGTGTTAAACAGTATTTTTACCTTTATGCGTTAATCTAACGTAAGAAGAAATACTAACCATTTCTACTAAGGGACAGAATTTGTAAGGCAAATAGATCCTCCTAGGTTGAAATTTGCAATAGGCTTTGAGCTCAATTTCTCTTCTGGCTGGCAGAATTTAGCCTGTTTTTCTGTAAAAATTCCAGGTGAGACAACAACAAAAATAAGGTTGTTTTTTTTTCTCGAAACCTCAAGGCAAATATGATTTAGTGTTGGTGATATTTGTTCTTGACAGAGCTAATGCTTTGGTAGCCTTTCCCTCAACCCCTATAGATGGCATAGCCCGAAATACCTAAAAATGCAGTTTATTATGTGTTCTGTGCTACTTTCCTGGATGTATCTCAGAGATGGATTTGGAGAGAAAAATACCTCATCTGAAACCCCTCAGCTACCTGTCCCCACTCCGCATCCTGAGCAGATGCAGGACTTGTCCTTGTGCTTCGTTTGATACAGGCAGTATTGAAGGGAATTGGATTGTTTCCCAAGTGGGATATATTTGTGGCAAACAGTGAAACCACTTCCAGCATCGAAGTAAAGACCAAGTTAAGTGCCGTGGGTGACTATTTGTTACCAGTGGAAAATGCCATGAATGAGAGGGCACCAAGCCAGAGCCAGAATTTCAGGCTGTATTTGGGGTCTAACAAAGAAATCTTCAGGCTGCATTTCAGTTCCTGGCTTTGCCTCCTGGCTCCTGTGTGTCCTTGGACCCTCTCTGCCTTAGGTTTCTATCTATAAAATGGAGATGGTACTAATCCCTGACCATAGCGGTACGCTAGGAGAACAAATCTATTGATGATTACAAAGTGTTCAGGTAACTATAGCAACAGTGTGCCAAAGTCACCTCGGGTAGATATTCTGCCTTTTTGCATCTTGCAAGAGAAGTCAGACAAAGTGCTTGAACGTGCCCTGAAACCTCTCCTGCACTTGGTGCTGACTCATCACGAGCTACTAGCCCCTGCTTCCCCCGAATTATTTCAGGAAGGTTGCTTATGTTGGGATTGAAGCAATGGAAGAAATTTTTAAAAAGCATCTTGCTTTATTGCTTGCTGGACAGATTATACCCAGCATCACGGTTTTAACTTGGAAACAGTCCATTATGTTTTATGGCAATAAAAAAGAAAGCCGAGACATAAAATTTATTGCCATGAGATAATGAACTGCAGGGACGAATGTTCAGTGTAACACTTCTCTTTGCAACATGCAGCAGCTCTGCTCTTGCTTGGTGACTGTCCTACCCACCTCCTTGCAGTTTGTTTATATGATAAAGAAGCCCTGAGCCTCCCTGGTAATACACTAGCATTTCCATTTAATCAAAACAATTTAATCCACTATAAAAAGAAGCCAAGACAGGCAGGGGAGAAATTGATCCATGGAGAAAACAGTAATGTCATGAAGAGGGAAAGCTTATCCAAACTCCAATGGGTGGTTGCTTTTTATTATATTGCTAGATGAAAGGCATTGCAGAGATAGGCTGGGACAGGCTACACCCGAGCAGCCCCGTTCTCTGTACGCACCCCTGGAAGCTGCCTGCAGCACCCAACACAGGCATGGGAGCTGTGCAGGTGATGGAGGCGTGGGGTGCAGGGCATGGGAAGGGTCTGGAGGAGCCGCTGGGAAGGCAGGGACCTTGACCAGGATGAGCTGGGCACCAGCAATGCTATACCATGCTTTTGGTGATCGGCTGGCCTCCAGCCTCCCACTGAGGCCACAGACACCCTGCCTGGCTGGGTACCGTCCTGGCTGGGGCTGCTGAAGGAGGTGAGTGGAGCTGTCTGTCCCTCTGTCCAGGAGCCAACCCCGTCCTCAGTCAGTGTGAAGGGAATGGAAATCCCAGCAGCCCGGGTGATCTTGTTCCCTCCTCTCCCTTTTCCTGGTGGGAGCTATGAGGAGGCCTCATCATGTCTCAGCTTTTGTATTTGAATTAATGACCTGGTGAGATCTAAGTTGTTCCTGCATGGGAGAGAGATCCCACACATTTACCACCATGCACAGCATCCCTGGGTAAGCACACACCTACCACACCCTTGCAAAAACCACAAGGGACAAAGGATCAACCTGTCTGCACCTCTGCCTCTGCTCCCAAGAGCAACAGGAGGTATTTCCAACAGGCCTAACACTTACTTGTAGTAGGAAACTTGATTTTCTATTTCCATTTCCCCCAATTGCCTTTGGGCAGAACTGTATTTTATTTGTATTTGTATTGTATTGTGTTTTACTATTTTTTGTGTCCAGTACCTTGGAGCTGCAGGCAGAGCAGTTAAAAAACATTCACGTGAAGCTTGTCCTTACCTTTCCTTCACCTGATCCCAGCACTCCCCGGTAAGTCTCATTCCCAGTGGATTCCCTCTGGCATGGCAAAGGCGCTGTAAGCCAAGTGTGCTTCCGCTCTTGCCAAGGACACTTGTCCAGTAACATCATTTAAGGAAGTTCTGCTGGTACCTGGCCAGGGATGCAGTAAAGCTGATGAGCGAGTGACCTCGGCTGCTGACTTGCCTTTCTCATGGAAGGCAGGGCTTGCATCAGAGCATCTTCTTTCTTGTTGCAGATGTAGGGAGCTGAGCTGAGATTTTCCAAAGTGATTTAGGAGCATATATTATACCTTCAAACCCAATAAGGTCTTACAACTGATGTGACTTGAACACCTTTCCATCTGTAAGCATACTTTAAAAAGCTATTTTAAAAGTCCCCTAAATGTTTTAGAAATATGGTTCACCTTAACTTTGAAGGAAATGAATGTTTTCACTCACTTAACAGAGAGTCAGATTCTAGATGCTGTTTTCACTCTAACTAACATCAAGCCATAAGCTGCCCTGGACACAACTCCGGATTAGTCTCAGTCCAGGGATAGCCCCAAACTATTGTGTTTGACTTGAAATGAAATGCAGGTGAGACTAATTGATGCAAAGTTGCTGGAAACCATGCCTCTCAGGGCCACTTCCAGCTTTTTGCAGAAAAAAAGCATTGGTGATATTTAATTGATTTTGTCTAGCCAAYCTGTTTTGGATGAAGTGTTAAGTTCCTGTGTTGTCCAGAGCCACAAAGGGCTAGAGATGTTGTCAGAGAAACCTGCCACATCATGCTATTGGCTTCTGCATTGGAGTTTGAAACTGCCCCAAAAGGTATTGCATTAAAAAGTCACTCCAGGCCAGATGAGTTGTCCGTAGGAACTTCTGGTTCCCTGATCTCAGAGCTTTCGCAACCAGGGTCCCCTTCACTCCTCAGTTGTACCAGGGGTAACTATTCTCCCGCAAAACACCCCAGCTTCTGTGGCAAAAGGCTCTCTGTTCCTCTCACTAAAGGCTCATCTCTTGGTAGCCTCACCTGAAACCAGACTTTTCTTCCTTTACACTGAAATCACTAGAGTAGACAAGGCAGGATCCCAAATCAATGTCCTTAGAGAGTGTATGCTGCTCAGATGTGTGTTTGAAGACAGACGTGGATATACCTTCCCAGCACCTCTACTTGACCCCTCAATTTTACCAATAATTGTTGAACACGTGGTGCCAGAACAGTCCAAGGAATCAAACCTCTACTCCCAGGTAAATGATCTGACCACTCCACTGCAGTGTCATGTATGCCTTCACTTGCTTGTCCCTGCCTACAGACTCATGTTGTGCCAGACCGCCCATGGGTATAGAAGGTGACCACAACACTTAGGACTGGTAAGAGATTCTCTCTGGGGGAAGGAGGCAGGAGGAACCTGTTAAAATCGGACCTTTCTGAGGAAATGGTGCCTCTACAGCAGGGTACAGGTTGTTCATTGACCCCAGTACAGGGGGGACAGGATCAAGGTAGACCTGCCTCCTGCCAGCTGGGGGCTAGAAGCCAACAAATGAAACCATTCAGCTCATCTGCTTGAGCAGGCACTGGCTGCAAATCATGCAGTTCAGGTCTTGCTCGAGGAGGCAGACTTGCCTGCACCTCTGCAGTGAGAGGCAGCATCACCCTGACTTACTGAGGTCTTCATTGTATGCATCACTGGGCTTCGACTGAGCAGGGGCTACCTCTTAAAGGGAAAGAGCTCCTGCAGCACCAGTCGTATGATCCCTCTCTTTATTTAATTGTTTTCAAAGTTTGGCACTAGCCCAAGAAAAGTCTGCAGATAAGTCTGATGACAAAACAGCCCTCCAGAAACCAACACATTTTGTCTGTTTCCAAGGGAGCGGGTTTCCTCTTTGATCTGGTGGCTCCAAGGGGAAGGGAAGGACCTCTCACATCTTGTTAAATGCTTTATTCACACACATGTAATTAAGATATCCTATATCTACAACTCGGCATGCCTTTAATTAGAGGCATTTCAGCACTAGAAGCGCTGGCAGAAACAGATAATGGTGCTGCCTTTGCGCACTGCCAGGAGACAAAACCGACCACAGGAAAAGACAATTTCCCCGTAAATTAACTGTGCACTCTGCCTTGCCATTCGCTGCTCTGTCCCCCACAAGGCTGATGGAAAGGAGATGAAACGCGATCCCCGCTGTCCAGAAGTACTTGCCAAGTTCATGAAATGAGAGACCAGCTGTGGCCATGTGGGGAGGCACAAAGAGACATGCACAGACAAGCATCCTTTCTAACACAGCTGATGCTAGAATGGGCAACAGACCCCGGCTGAGGACCTTCAGGGACCTACCTAGCCTCTGAGAAGACTTAGCATAGGGCACCCACAAGACAGGCTTTACCCCAAGCCACCCTACACTGCCAACTCTGTGTCCAAACCTGGTCCAAGCACTGCAGGAGGAGAGCAAATCCTTCATCCTCCCACCCTGTGCTGTTTCATCCCCTCTGGGCCTCAGGTTTAGAGCCACCTGTGAGCCTGGTTTTGAAACATGGGCATAGATGCCCATGGGAGGAGGATGAGACCCAGGATACTACCCCAGCTCCTACTTCTGGAGTGATCCCAGCCTGTTAATCTCTTGTGTAGTTCAGGATGATTTCCTGGTTTTGCCCCCATCACCAGCTGTTGATCGGAGCCCTGAGACTGAACAGAGTTGTTCAGGCCTAGAGCAAACCTAGGAGTTAAGATGACAATGCTCAACAATGACTTAAGGGTGGGTGACACCACAAGGAGAAAGTGGGACTTTCTCATGCCCTGGGGCTGTGCAATCAAAAAATGTACAGATCCATCCAACGTGAACCCTAAGGTCAGTGTCTTCAAGGCTTCCCAGAGGCAAACCTTAGTGAAATTTTAGGATTCACATTTACTTGTAGCCAGGCAGTGGTGAGTGCTGATGAGGTTCATCACGCTATTCTGCGTRAGCTGATCTGAGTGACCTGTCAGAAAGAGCATCAAGGCAGAGAGAATAAATCTAAGATTGAGAGAAGTCCTGGAACACACAGAGGAGAAACAGTTTTAAAGCTAGCTCCCAGGGTGAGGTTGGGTCTACTGGGGCCAGCATGATCCTTGGACCTAGAAATCCAAAGAGATCAAGTGATAGTAGGACAGAGTTGGTGACACCTCTTTATTTGGTCCCAGTGACATCTCTAAAGGGTCCTCTGTTCAGATACTATCCTCGACAAGGAAAGCAACATCAGAAAGGAAAACCAGAAAGGTTTCATAACAGAGTCACAGGAAGGACTGAGATCTGGAAAGCCCTGCTCAAGGAGGGATGGGAAGACATAGTTTCTTGATTACAGAAGTTCAMTGGTCTCAGTCTAACAATGAATACAGGAAGAGATGTCCAATAGCTGAGGGCACAAATGTTACTTGAGAAGCCAAAGGCCAATTGAGAAGAACGGCAAGCTAAAGCCAAAGAAACTCAGACTAGAAACTAGTGACCACATCTAACCTTGGCAACTCCATGCCTAAGGGTATGGGGCTTTCCTCAAAATCTGCTCATTTCTCAACCATTTTTCAATGTCTTTCTGATAACTCTTCCATCCCTCCAACACAAGCTGTGACTGATGAAGAAATCTCTGGATTAGGTTCCCTAGTCTGTGTTATCGAACAAAGTTAAGTCAGGATAGAAATACGCTACAATGGTCCTTTCTTAATCACCACATCTAAGATTATATTTGCCCCTCCATCTTATTTCAGAACTGTTGCTTTGGTGTGGCAGGACTGTGATCCCAGATGATTACAAAGGTGATTCACAAAATAAGGATGAGGCACTGATGTTGTGTGTGGCCTCATACATTTTGATTTAAGTGCAGCTTTGTGACTTTCTCATACTCATGGGTTGATTTGGGGGAACGATACTAAACCAAGCAATAAAGTAAGCTGCCACTTGAGAACTCTTTTTTTTTTTCATTATCTTATCTGTGAGTGAGAATTGTTCTTTGCCAAAACAGCCACCCTCCCCCTCAGCAGCTGGGAAAATGACGTTTTGCCTTCAGTTGTCTGAGCTATTTAGCTGTTTGTAAAAGCAATGAAGAAGATTGTTTTCTCTAGTGTACAATATCTGACTACCTGCTAGTTTTTCCATTTTCTGTGTGTGCACAGGAGCTGTGCAGCTTGGCTAGCTGCCGTATGCTGCATCTGGAGGAACCCTGAGAGCACTGGCAGAGCCCCTGCCCTGGAGCTCAGGTCAGACAGGCAGGAGGAGAGGGCAAGAGGCATAGCCAGGAGGTAGTCAGCAACACCAGCACATGTTGGGAGACTGCTGGGAGGAGCAGGAAGCAGGCACACAGATAGTAAAAATGGTGACCTGGGCTATGCAGATTTTAGTGCAAATCGGGAAGGCATTACGGAGTTTTGAACTGAGAGCAAGGCTGAGAAAGTGCCCCTTCTCCACTCTTGCAAGGGCTGAAGTGACAGGGTGTCGTGCCAGTTGCAGGTAGTTGTTTTTTTCCATTGAGCAGAGCTTCTCTAATTCAAGTTTTTTATTCTAATTTATGTTCAGGTAAGACATAGTTCAAAGCTCAAGGAGCATTTTGTTATTTTTGTGCTTTGTTAAGAAAAATGTGTGGGCAGATCCATCTCAAGTCTGTTGTCTAATTGGAGTGCTGCTCCACTGTCTCAAGAATGGGACTCATCTCACCTGCCTTCATATCAGCTCTGTTGATACCTTCATCTGTTGTGGTCATCCAGACTCCCTTTTAGTCAGCAGAGAAAACAGCACTTCAGCTTTACCACCTAATGACCTCCTTCAGAAGTCTGCCAAAGAACGAGATGAACTGTCTCCCAAGAGCACTTCTTTCTCTCAAAGGACTACTGGAGGGGCTTAAAGACACAGGTTGAAATGGGAACTCATGGCTTAAACTCCATCCAGAATGAAAGGAAATGACAGATTTACCAGGACAAAGGAATTCATCATGGGTTACTAATAGCACAAATATATTATTCGTTCTGGTGAAAAAGACACTAAACAGTTGTAGCCACTAATTGAGGAAAAAAAAATCAATCTATGGCTAAGTTAAAAATAAAGAAATAAATAAAGTTTAATGAGTTTTAACTCAACAGAAAGTTGGAGAAGTATGGGATATTTTGATTTTGGACTCATTACAAGCAACAAAGTAGTTTGACAAAAGATGTTAAATTTCCCAAAAGACCATACTTTAATTAATTTAAAATCATGAACCAATTAACATATTTAATACTAAACACCCATACAATTAATTTTGTATTCAGAGATGATGTATGGTATTTAGGGAAAAGAAAAGAAATGCCGGATTTCTCGTAGATAAGTAGGAAGTTGATTCACTTAGGCACAAAACTCACAAGGAACATGATGAACATCCTTTCAGGTGCAAAACTCAGCTCTGTCTTAGTAGTAGAGTCAGCATGGGGCTGAAAAGTGGCCACATATTTCTGGTTTTAAAGAAAACCTCTCTGGTTTCTGGGAGGCAAGTGGGCAAATGCTTCTCCAGACCCACCAGGCCACAGTACCTGCGTCCAAGCTGGGTCTAGACCATCATAGGACAATGTCCTTGGCAATGAGTTGAGTCATGCACAGGAAAGGCAACACTGCCTTCCTTCCCTGTGTCTTTCTAAACTGTCAGATCCTGAAGACCCCATCAGGGCTGGGTGCAAAACAGGGTATCAGGCTGATGAATCCACCTAAGTGGGCAAACAGCTGGGACTGAAAACATCTTTTTGTAATGAAAATATTGGTTTAACTTTGTCATTTTAATCAAAATATCAATTTGGTGAAAATGTTTGGAGTCAATATTTCTAAATGAAACATGCCTTTTCAGAGATGACATTCAGAACAACTTTTCCTTTGCTGAGAAAAAAAAAAAAAATTGCATTTCTTTTTGCCTGTTTTGCCAAAATAAAGCATATTCTCATGGAAGATTTTCTTGCCTGGTGTCTTGTAGTTAACCTGTGGCTATAAAATCATTCTGACAAAGAATTTGCCATCTGCTCCAATATTTCTTTAATGTTATTTGATTATATGGGCCCCATTCTGCCCTCCTATAAACCTCATGTCTCTGCCCTCCAGAATAAACTTCTGCAGAAGGTTTGAGGGGCTACAGATTTCTTGATGGAGATTTTAAAAATTATTGTCATCTGAACGCTGTCTTCCTCTGTCTACTCACCTCATGAAAGTGGGATCTGGGTACTGCTGACCCACAGATGGTACCCAAGCATGTCTCAGAGGTCTGGCTCCCCGTTACCAGCATGGCTCAATGAGCTGGACAGTCTTCAGTGTCCCATATGTGTCACTGGGAACACAGCTCTGCTTATTTTGCCTCATCCACCTCAAAACATTTTTGATGGCTGCCTACAGCACCTCAGCTCATGAGGAGATAACTTTATTTTGTTGTTTTCCTCAAAACTTCAGAGCTGGCAAATGGTGTCAGACTGCTTTAAATATGCCCTGGTTTCAGGTGTGACTTCAAGTGTTCATCCCGCAGTCTAATGACACTCCAAATGGTGTGACTAAGCAAGGGAGAGAGGCTCGTTTCTATCTGGAGATCAAAGTTTTACAGCTCAACAGTGCCATGCCACATTGCTGCAGGGGCTCGCTAGAGAGTATTTTTGCTGGAAAGCTTTTTACCTAGGACTCATGCCCAAACGTCTCAGTACATAAAGTTATCTGTGAACCAATAAATTCTCTCTGGGTGTGGAGCTGAAGAAAAAGACACCCAGGTCAGAGGACTCATCTGTCTGGGTCTCACCTCATGGGAGGTTTCGGGTGACTTTCCCAGGAACGCCCCGTGGGTAATTTGTGTGCATCTTCCTCTTTGTTCCTTTGATGTACAAGTGTTTATTTTCCTATTTTTCAGCCTAAGCAGGGAGGAATGGAAGATGCCTGAAGCAACAGCTCGTGTTTTCCAGGTCATTAGGAAACCAGAGAGGGGATGAAGCTTTAGGTGATATTTTTCACTGACATCAGAGAAGGAGGGCATGGCCTGCCCTATTCAAGCAGTTCAAAGAATTCTTCACATGGGGGAAGGAGGACTAAATATAAGGATTGGGAGGAAAAAAAGAAAAAGATCAAATAAGCTTTAAAAACTTGGATATGTGTGATCTCAGATGTCTTCTAACAATAACATGTTATTGCTCATCATTATTGCAAGACTGAATTAAAACTGTTTTAGTACTTCAACTGTGCATTTCTGGACTGCGGCATGCCAGCATTTCTTCTACATGTAGCGGGAAACTGTGAATTTCTGGGTTTATAATAATGGTTTGGAGGGCAATGAAAAGATCCCTAAGTTGTAGTTTACCTGCAATTCCTGCTGTGAGCTATCATAAGCCTAACCCCATCTAATCACAGCTTTCATTTCTGAGCACATCAGTTTGTGTTGGGCTCTGGACTTAGCACTGAAATTGCTATAAGCTGGTATTTTAATGGGACTTCTTGGCTGTTTTTAGAAGGCTACCGGACAGTGAGCACAAAAGAGATTGTAAGGAGAAAGGGAGCTTTTTAAGCAGTCCTGATAACAGAGGTTGTGTCCTGTGTGTCCATGGGGGACAGGAGAGCTTCAGGTCACCAAGACAAAGGTCTTGCTATGCAGAAGCCTTGCACAGAGCCTGGGCCAGCACGTCCTGAGGCTCTGGGTTGTGCTGTTGTGTGGGGAGATGAACGTATAGCCAGAAGGAAGACAACCATCTTCATTCCACCCTGCAATCCTTGCCCCTCATTGGGAAAGATAGGGTGTGGGGTCTGTGTCCCCACATTGCCTGGACACAGGGGACATGTGGAGATGGTTCAGCTGGTGGCAGATGGTTTTGCATAGCCAGGACCTCTCTTTATCTGCCCAGGTTCCTCTTCCAGAGTCCCAGCCCATCAACTTGCTGTAAACCAGCATGGGAAGGGCCTTTAGACTCTTCTCCAGGCAAAAGGACTGGGCTGTTTGTGGGGCAATACCCAGCTGTGCAGATTSACCTCATCCAGGGACAGGCATCGAAGACAGGCATCCTTTATAGGGACTTGTTTGAGCTGTGCCTCTCCTCTGACTGCAGCGAGGGCGCAGGGCAACCAACTCCAAATCTTGGATGCCAAAAGACAGCAGGGATGAAGCCTGACTCTGCTGCTACAGTCATTTGTACTTGTTACTGTTACTGTTTGTTTCTTTGGGAATTGCCTCACTTATTCTAAATAATTTAAAATTTTGTACACAAAAACTAATCAAGAACCCAAATTATCTCCTTTTTCAGCATGGGAAGATATGCAGAATCAGCCTGAAATCATTTTGAAAATAATAAAGGCGGATTCAGTGACAGACCAGAAAGCATAGCGAGTACAGCTGTGAGCTGGTCTAGGTTTATCTCAGCTACTGAGAAGCAGACAAAAGGTACTGGCATATCTCGTATTTAATTTTTTAAACTAACAACTTGGTTGCATGCAGATTTGGGAAAATAATGAATATTCTGCTTCAGCTGCTGATCCAAAAAATTCAGAAGAAAAATGGCACATGTCACACTGAAACAAAATTGGTGCTGTTTCATTTTAAGTGGGACAAACACCCCCTTTAAAAACAGTATTTTTAGTCAACTAAAATTTAGCATTGACATGAAATGARATGTTTGTCTCCTTTTCAGAATTAGTCCTCCTGCTCGATCTTTTTCCTTCAGTGGGGGGCCAAATTTCAGAGCATTTCTTGTCACTTTAAAATGAATTTTGACCCTGTGAATTTCAGGTTTCTGGTACTTTCACTACTTGTTAAAACAACAACAACAAAAAAAGTCTGAACACATTTTTAAGATGACTTGGGTCACTGTGACCCCAGACCCCAAGTGCCATCACCTCTGCACTCAGACGGGCACACTAGACCAGCACAGTGCAAGACTTTCCCAGCTTGGCTTTCATTTAAAATCAAGAACTTCAGGCTGTGAAGTGACAGTCGCCCTCAGATAAAGGTCTCATCCTGACACGGYGGGGAACAGCCGCTGCGGGGAGAGCTGGGTCAGAGTAACCTGGCAGGGCACACCACTCCGTCCCGCAGGGACACGTCTCCGTTTCAGCACCGCGCCACTGTGGTGTGCAAATGAATTAAGGATGGAGGTGGTGACAAATCGAATTACCTCTAACATGCCAATTGTCTGAATTACGTGTCCCTTCCCCAGAATGCATCCCATAATCACAGCAATTGTACATGACAATCATTAATAATTGCATTTCACTTCAATCAACTTTTACTAAAATATAGCCTTTGTGCCAGGTTTCAGTCAWTTTTTCCTATATGTGTGTGTCAGGTGTTTGCAATATTCTTGTGTGAAGATCAGTCAGGACAAATGACAGGATGACATGCTACATTTCTTGGGGGAGCCAATTTTTAATTAATTTTTACTCATAAACTAATTATTGGATTTACAAATGAGTTCTCGTGAAATTCATTAGCCCTTGGAAGCTGCATGTCAGCCATTTGCAGAAGGATATGAGTCTGCTTTTCTTCATAGGAGTGTAAATCCATGTCTTGAAATGCCAAATGTTTTTTTTCCTGGAGCTCTGGGGCCCTGGCCAAGGTCATCTACCATCCTCCCTCTGTGAAGTGCTGGCATTTGTCCTGCCTCAAATTTGGTTTAAAAGCAGTTTTGAGAGACAATTTCCTTACAGAACTRAATGAACAGGGGAATGGATATCTACAAGTCTATGCTCAGGAGCAACTCCAGGAGAAAGCTGCCATGCGACACCTGCAAGTAACCAAGAAAAATGTACATTGTTTTTAGCTTTGACTTCTTTTCTTGGCGAGTACCACACCCACCAACAGCCCCTGGCTGCATACCCAGCCGGCACAGAGCAACCAAGTATGTGGGCTGGGTCCTTTCCATCTGAGCAGCAGCATTTCCTTATGGATACGCACACAGCAGCCTCCATGCAGCTGCTGCCTCACATCCCCTGAGCCACCCTGCGCACGAGCACCTTGGTAGTGATGTGCAAGAGAGCCTGAGAGAGTGAAGGAAAAGGAAAACTGAGCTTCCACATCCCCCCTGGAGCAGACATCCTGGGATTAATGATTATTGGCTGCTATCTCTCTCCATAGCTGAAAGGATCTTATTTAAATGGCCCTGACGATGAATGCTTTTCTGCAGCGAATTGCAGGAAGGATCTTCTCTGAGAGCAGCTGCTGGTGCCTGCTGCTCCCGAGGCTGTGAGAGCATTGCCAAGTGCCCCAGCTCTACTTGCCGGAGTGGCTTTTAAAGCCTGGTCCGTCTTTAACCATTCTGCCACCACTGATCCCTGGACTGCCCCTGTTTTCTGCAGAAGTAAAACACTGTGGGAGCTCTCCCTGTGAGCTGGCAGCAGTCACCCGGCTTTGTACACAGAGCAGTGCAGGGGCTGTCTTAATAATTCATCTGCCCTGTGTAAACCTCTTCCTGTGCCCCAGCCCAAGGAAACCTGCTCCAGATGTTGCACCAGGCCATGTTGCCCTTTGCCATGTCCCTCAGCCTGGCTGTGGTGGAAGGCTGCACAGAAGCTCCTGCCTTCTTTCCAAGTTATTGTGAAGAGGTGATGGCTGGGGGAGGAACAGAGGAGACATTTGTACAGCTCCTGGGACAAGGGCAGACAGGAGGGCCCGAGGCCGTGCTGAGCAGCTTGGATTTTCCTCTTGCTCAGAGAAGTGCTGCTGACCATCTGCAGCAGCTGTTATCACCTGCTTGTCCCCAGGAGGAGAGAGGGTGGTCAAGGGCAACCCATCGGATGGTATTTTATCCAAGTTGGCCCGAAACTCTGCAAACCCCAAAGTTTCCATTATTGGGTCTAGTAGGGATCAAGATGGGCCACACTACCCTTCGAGAGAGTCCGACAGCTGATGGTCTGTGGCAGGGAGGGCGATACTTACAACAGCAGGAGTGCTGGGTTAACAAGAGATGCGCATAGCAGGACCACATTGAATAAAATGCTACTCTGAATAAATAACAAGTCTGTCTTCTGTCATAAGGCAGTGTTGTCTCTGTAGAGAAAGTGGTGCACTAAACATTGTGCCTGTAATATGGGGATTCAGGGAGGGCTTTTTTGGGGGTGAAATCAGCCAAAATGAACTGAAGTTTGGCTCTGAGGGAAGAGGGTAAAATACAGTTTCCTTGGAGAGCTAGTACTGATGTTCAGATTGCTAACAAGGATYGTCGCGCAGGAACTGTGGTCACACACTTCGATCTGCTCTTGGCACATGAGCATTGCTTCATTGCAATAAAGCTTGTTGCTCCCATTTTGAGTGCTGTGTTATGGCAAACACAAGTGAATCTGAAGTCCAGGGTGCTGCTTCTGTTGTAGCAAATTATCTGTATTGCAGGCAGTTCCCTTGGGATGTTCATAAACAAGCGCAAATGTGGGATCTCAGCTGGATCTCTCATAGAGTGCAAGAGGAAATTTGCGAATATCAAATGGGCAGGGGGAAGAAGAGCCATCCCCCTGGCCAGTGTTGCTTTCAAGGGACAGACTGTGTTGCTCATTCACCAGCATATGCTTGTCCAGCAGCCAGACCCTGTGCCAGGGCCAGGACTCAGCTGTGAGCGTGCTCCTCACAGCCCCAGTTCTTGCTCTGTTCCAGGTCTGCTCATCCTGTCTTCTCTAACTTAAACCCTCTGTTGCTGTACTGGTATCTGTATGAGGATAAGAAAAACACAGAAAGGAGCTGGGAATAGAGAGACAGAGCCTGTTCCTCCCTCTAAAGATCATTCTCTGAAATTTTTTTTTTGGGGTATGTCTTCATAATTTTATCCTTTTACCACCTCTCTCTCTCTCCCCCCCCACCTTCCAAGACTTTGCCTCRCTGCTAGATACTGCCAGCTATGCAGGTCAGATAAATCTACATCATTTTCATCAAACAAAAGAGAGAAGAAATGTTGATTCCACATTGATTTGGAACTGGATCCTTGTGCAAATACCCTTGGTGGGGCCCCTCCGTGACATTGCCTTGCCTTAGGTGCTAAGTGGAGCCTTGTGTGGGGACGAGGCTGCCCTAGTGAATCTTGCAGTGAAACCAGCCTGTTGCAGCTCGTCTGCTGTGTGCTTTCCTGTTTAGCAGCCTGTCCTCAGTCAGGGGTATTAATTGTTTTCAAATATGTAAGATGTTTTTGTTGTTCTTGCTGGAGGTGATTGTCAATTTTATTAAGTACTGTCAATTCCTGTCTCTGTGCTAATGCGCAAGCCTCTGACTTGTGATTTGTAACTGGGAGGGTTCGAAGATGTGACTGTCTGAAACCCTGAAAAAAGGGGATTGTTTGAAACATGGTTATCTCACGACCACGTCACCTTTCAACCTGGTACTACATTTGGAAATTCAAACATGCCAGGATGGATAATCTGAAGAAAGCTTTTCAAAGCCCTTCCAGACAAAACTAGAGCTATAGATGTCAAAGGCTCTATTTCAATGAAAATCTCAGTTCAAGCTGAAATCAAAAGTTGCTACCAGTGCTCGTAAAATGAATGAAAAATGCCCTTGTTTATCCTACTGGAGTTTGCAGAAGCAGCAAAAATTCGTGTGCACTGCAAACCTCTGTTATTTGTCAGCTATCACAAAACCAAACACTTAATGGATGGGAAAGCAGAGCTAGCATTTCTAATCAAGTTCCTCAGATGTTCAGAGGAGGGAAATGTTGACTTTGGTGCATCTGTGAATGAATTGGGGGTCCAGCCACTCTGCCTGCTTCTGGTCAGGGAACTGACTGCTCTGTGCACGGGCCCATCCTAGCAGCACACGCATTTCCTTGCAGGGGATGGAAATCCAGGAGGAAAATGGGATGCCAGCAGGAAGTAACACTGGCAGCTTCTCTGCAAGAAGCCTGCACCCCTGCCCAGAATAGGAAGGTGTCAGAAACTAAACACAAGCTTAGTTTCCCGCTCTCCTGACCACAGAAGCTGGAGCTGTGACCCCACCTGCAATAATTGCCGCATTCCTGGGAGGCCCATAGGAGCTGTATGTGGAAGGTGGTGTTGGTTTGATGCAACGGCAGCACCCCAGCACACGAGTCGCATCACTTTGGAAATACTCTAATGGTACTATGTCAGGTTTCTTTTCTGTGTTCAGCTCCAGGTCCCTTGTCTCAGATGTGATGCATCAGAAAGGAGCAGTCAGACATGGGTGGAGAACGGAGCAGAGGCTTGGGGCAGTGGAAGAAGACGGGACAACAGATCTCCTGATAGCACTCCCTGGGGTGCCAGGGGGCAGGACTGGGGCATGAAAAATGAAACAAGATCACACAGCCACTGCCATCCTCCTTCCACTAATTCAGGCTTATGCCAACAGCTGAAAAGCTGATGGTAGGAAGTATCCCGATACCAGGGACATGTCTCTAGATAGAAGGGACTCAGGTGTATTTCAATCCCCTGATGCAAGGAGAACATCCCACCTCACTTCTCCAGGGTTTGGAGAACCCTTTCAGCAGTGCACACCTCCCCTCTTGGTGTCTGCATGAGGACCAGTACAATTCGACCCATCGCTGTAAGAAAATCTGGGGCAAGTCTCCCCTGTGTCAGGCTTAATCAGGAAAACCACAAAACACTTGGCCCTTCAGAGAATGAAACAAAGACTTTGCCTCCCTGGAGGTTCTGTTTCTTTTGCATACTCTAAAGCAATTGCCTTTCCAGCCCTGAGCAATCCCTGCAGTATCACCACGTGCCTTGTTAGCAGAGGCAGTGAACATGCAGAAATGCCTGTTCTGCTTTCTGAGCCTCAATCCCTTGCACTTGCATCTCAGCTTCACTCCCTAAGGCTGTTGCCTGTGATTTACTGCTGGCCTGCAGTCAGACAGCCACCAACAAGGCTCCTGCCAGGTACCTACATMTGGCTCCATCTCTGCACAGTCACCTGCTTTAGTTGTGCTCCTGGGATGAGCTGTGTTTGCTCTGCTCTGCTTTCCAGCCAGTGTACCCTGACTGCAGCCCGCATTGTTTTGCAGGATCATCTGGAAAACACAGTGGTCCCCAAGCCCTGGTCTGCACAGGTCACAGCCTGGTCTGATATTATTTGAAAGTTTGTTAGTCTCCTCAGGCTTTCATAAGGTCTTCATCTCAGGATCTGGGATCTGAGTCATTTGACTTTCCCTGTCTGAATTCCTCCCCTTCTCCTTTCAGGCCAGAAGTTTGGTCTACATATTGATCCTGGAAAAGGGCCTCAGAGGGTTTGGAAAGGTGCTGGTATGAGTTATACCCACTCTGTCCCTGGACCTCCTGCCAGTTGGATACTGCTGGAGCATCATCTCCCAGAGAAGATGCAGCATCACCGAAGTCTTTGCAGTCTGCTGTGTGTTGATTTGAGATGAGGAACCTTCAGGTCACCCAGCCAGTCCCTGTCCCCTCCAGCCTGGCTTCTAGGCAGGCAAAAAGGGGAACAGTAACTCCCTTTGACCAGGGGGACTGAGACCCAGAGATATCACAAGTATATATTACAAAGCCAGGAATTCATCCCAGAGATCCTGAGTCCTCAGAAACCTACTAAGAAGTCTTTTAAATATATCCAGCACAGCAAAAAGTGTAGATTGTGCAATCAAAGCATTTGAAAGACACTTGGAGGCACAAAGATGAGATTCATCTCATCTAACTTTATCCTTTAAAAGTGAGGAGTCTAGGCCAACGCGCTTACACCAGGATACCTCTGGGCAGAGGGAGATACAGGAATTGCCAGGGTAAGGTTCATCCCACCTTATGTACCTCTGTTAGGACAGGATGTGTCGTCCTGGGGCAGGTGAGGAAGGAGAGGCGGTGGGGTGGCTCTGTATGTTAGGGAGTGTTTCGATTGTCTAGAGCTCAACGATTGTGATGATGATAAGGTTGAGTGCTTATGGGTAAGGATGAGG